>CM076578.1:1204836526-1205336612 GCA_034641835.2 Pinus albicaulis
AGTTCCTAACGTAATGCATCAAAGAGCCCAATTACCCAACCATGCCAAAATCAGGGTCTTCTACTTATCGTGCTTGTCAAGACATAAAATCTGTTATGCACTTTCTTCAAGGTACCTTTATTTTCATGATCATAAGGATTGTTACAAGGAATTGCTCCAATGTGCCATGCACTTTTTTACTCCTAGCTGCCAGACTTCCAAGGGGTACCCAAAGGTGCCAACATAAAGGTGCTACATGAACTTGCATTGCTAGAACTACTAGAAAAAGATGTGAATGGTTGTTACCATACACCATTATTGTGCCTGCAACTATTGCCACCATTCACAACTGCAGTTGCCACCACCACTGCTCCAAATGTCCATAGTCACTGCTCCTACACTCCTCCTACACTTCACTGCCTAAAAACACTATTTTGATTAGCCAATCTGATTTCTATTTCTCAACTCATCAAGCTCTCTTAGTCAATAAAGTCAAAGTTACTATCTTATTGTTATTGTCATCATCACTCTCAATGGTGCCTCTAATGTCTTTTTTCAAACAAACTTAAAGTCTCTGGTCAAGTTATATCAGCTAGTATCATACATTGATCAAATGCATTTGAAGCAATCTACCTACTATTCTCTATTTTGCATGTGTCAATGAGAATTATACCTTAACTATGATGATGCCTTTTTGTTCTGAAGCTTCTTGCTATCAACAATATACCACAATATTTAGGCTTGTTTATGCCTTTTAGGATCCCTTTAGGTTGTTGGCCTTGTCCTGCAAACCACTCATTCAAGACAGTGTTAATCACTATAATATCATGCCAAAAAACTCTAGAAGATCTTTGTGCTTAGCGAAACTGTATGATCTTCAGAACTTACTCATCGCAGGTATACTTCAGTTAGGCCCACAGGAGGAATATCATGAACACTTTAGGATTACTTTCATAAAAAAGGTTATTGTCACAAGGGTGTTGTATCAAAACACTGCAATGATAGTATTAAGCAACTTCTGTAGGGAAATGATGAACCTTGAGGCTTACTGCTGCAATAAGATAAAGCTATTGTATACAGTGAGACTGCTTGACAACACAACTACTATGGAAATGATGAGATCTTAATTCTGATGCCCTTTCACTTCTTCAACTTAAATATGCCAAGTGAGAGTAACACATGTCTTCACTTAGGTCATTACTTAAACTGATCAGAGGTATGCTCCAGCACAATCATAACCAGTCATTCAAGGTAGGATATCAAAAAAATAAACATGCCACTGTAGGTTGATTAAACTTCAGGTGTGAACTAAGATATTTAATGAAATTGGAAGATTTCATTCCTCAAATGTGAATGTCTTAAGAGCTTATAGGGATGCTGAAATTGTCACGATTTATACTCGATTCATCAAGAAAGTCAATCATATTTGTGTCAAATCACGGATCAGGGTGCCCAAAACTGATCAATGATCAAAATAACCATTAGAAGAGGAATCCAGGGCACATCTCTGTCATGCTTCCATTTCAAATCACAGGATCATATCTAGGCAAAGGTATCTTGGATTACTTATTCCTGTTAAGCATATATATATATATATATATATATCTAGAGATGCATAAGAAATTCCAATTTTTGATGTGCCAAAATTCTCAAAACACCATATCTACGAGGACATCTAACATCATCGTTCTGATCATTTATATTCATTCAGATAGATTGTTCTAGGAAAGCTCGGAAAAGGAAAAAATATTTGTGTTTTGAGCAGTTACAGACATTTCTTGCTACCATCTCTGGGTAGTAACCTTGAAAAAGTGCAAGAATTTGGTTTGATGTAGCTCTCAATTCTCTCTTCGGCATATTCTTAATATCTGTGATCTGAGTCATGGCATTGACACCACTAGACTTGAAATCAAGGAGCTCGATGCCCTTCTCTAGAATTTGGACCCTCCATCTCAGAAACTTCTTTAGCTTCTCATCATCTCCAAATATCTTCTGGTAGAGATCCTTGTCTCGAAAAATCCCATAAGCAATATAGCACACAGGGTGGCCCACTTTATCATAACAATGCATGAAGGCCACTGAATTCAGATTCTCATCAAATTTCAGATCCTCTTCAACTATACTATCAGCTCCAAATTCCTTCCTCCATGCCACACTATTTTGCAACATGATGAATGCATCATTCACCCTGAAATCTCTGGCACGAAGAAATTTCAGAAGTATAACATCAGTCTCTGGGCCAAATAAGGAAGGGAACCCACTAATGGTGCATTAATGTAGGTGGAAGGTTCAGATTGATCATAATTGTTTCTCACATCAGTAAACCTATCCATGTTGTCTAGGCCTCCCACCACATCTCCCACCAAGATGTAATTGGGATTGGGTGCACTGCTGTATAGAGATTGGAAGCCTTCTTTGCAGGGAATGGGTTGAGGATGATTGGCCTTGGAGGGCAGAGAAGAGGCTCTGCGATGAATAAGTTTTGGATAGAGGGAACCATATCCAACCATGTATGACATCCTCATATGATTATCTCCCAATATGTAATCAACCTTCATCAACACAAAATTGATTTGGATCCTGCATACATTAATAAATTTTTGAAATAATAGGAAAATTAAGCATTGGCCTATTATGAATCTATACATGGTGTTTTGCAAGTGCTCTTAGCCTGTGAGAAGTGATTGTCACTGTCCCACCACAAGTTACTACTTGTTTGGAGGAGCTCAAGCATTTTTCATATGTTAAGAGAAAGAAGGAAGAAGATGTAACATATAGAAAATTAGTATCCTACAATGTGTAAATAAGACCTCCTACTTACACAACAACATCTGTTGTTAAATTTAGAAGAAGAGAGAGAAAGTGTACTATATTTCAATGCCAGTAAAATATAAGAGATCACCTAGAGTATATTGAGCATGTGAATAGGGTGTTCTAGGCAGAAGATAGCAAATAAAACTGTTTGCATGCCGTTTTTATTCCTGAAGAGAGTGCACATTTCATATCAAGAAGTCCTGCACAAAAACAACATGAATATAATCAGTCATTTACATAGAACACCCAATAGACAATCAAACTGCCCAGAAAGGTCTCCATGTAGTTAATTACAATAATAAAGAGTTATTTGAATATTAAAATCTATTAAGGAATACATATGTGAATTTAGGAAGGGTTATTCAATGCTTTTGGATTTAAACATGTTACCTCTTAAAACTAAGCACATGCTATTGTACTGACTGCTGAACTTATGAGGATTGCAGATTCCAGGAATATCTAGGAATCTGATTATCACTAGAAAGGTAAAACAATTGACCCTCTTGTAACCATCAGATTTCAATATATTCCGGGAATCTACAATCAACATAATAATACCTTGCTACTAAATGCTAGGCAACCACTGCTACCTTCCATACTTCCCAAAACAGCCTCAGTTTCACCTTGAGCAATCTGGAAAGAATCATAATAAGCTGATGCGGTTCCTTTGGTTCCACCAGCATTGGTGGCATGGTCAGCTATTTGTGAAACCAACGTTCTAATCTCCTTAGCATTATGATCAACTGCCACTGTTCTTCCCAGGTCAGCGAACTCAGCTCCGCCTTGGCATCAAAAGTGTAATTGCATAAAAGGAATGTTGGTCTCATGCCAATAGGTCTCCTATGATGAATGCATAGGAACCTAGTACATAGATCGTTTTTCTTTTCGCTTAGCTACCTATGGCTTATTTCCCTTTCCAAATATCAATAATTATTTTCCAAGAAAAATCTATAATAAAAAAACATTTTACTATATTCTATAAGGTGAATATGTCGAAATCATGCCACAAAGTGAAAGGAAATAAAATATCTTTCCACAAACCACCAAATATATAAAGAAAGCAATAATGATTATAATAATAAAACTAGATCTATTGATCTATGCATGATATGAGAACCATAAGAATTCAAGGGACTAAAAATATCTTTGACCAGAGCAAACCAAAAATTTCAAACTCAACAAAATCCTCTAAACAAGCAACAAACAAACCACTAAAATTTTCAAAGATTTCAAAGCTAGACATCAACACAATTTCATGTACTTGAATAAGCCCATTGTTGCTTAGCGTTATACCTCTTAAATTAGTTATTTATCATTTAATTCTAGGACACTATCTATGTGAAAAGAAATAGGTCCCAACTTCATCAAATCTAACTTCATTTCCAATCAAAGATCAAAGTCAGCTTCATTTCCAATACCAATATAAAATCACACATTTTCCAAATATCAATAATTATTTTCCAAGAAAATATAAAACTCGAAACTCAGCAAAATTCCCCAAACACAAGCAACATATATACCATTAAAATTTTCCAAGATGTTAGAGCTAGACATCAAGGTAGTTTCATGTACTTGAATGAGCCCATTTATGCTTTGCATTACTCTTGTTAAATTAGTTATTTATCATTTAATACTAGTCAAACACTATCTATGTGAAAAGAAATAGGTCCCAACCTCATCAAATCCAGCTTCATTTCCTGTCACAAATAAGAAAAAAACAATGTAAGGATTAAATATGAAACATCAATCTTAAAATAACACGCATGAAATAAATGTAGTTGCAATGTTACAATGAAAAATAAAAAGTATAGAACCCATTTTTACCTAAATTTGACATATAGTAATCTTGCATGATCAACGAAACATGTATACCAAAATAAGAGTCCTAGGGTATTTCAATTTCCCAGTTCTCATCTTGGTCATCATTTTCTACATTGTGAACATGATCTTCTCTAGATGCACTATCATTATGAGCCTCCAAAACATTATGTTATGTATCAAGTTCATTAGATAAATTTATTAAATTGTTTTCTCCCCTTCTATCACAATATGATCGCCAAAGCGCTAGTGCTCTTTCATATGGAAAATTGTTAACGTCATACTTTGTTACATATAATATTAAACATGTGTCCACATATTTATCAAGCTTGTTCCTCAACTTTGACTTCAAGAATGATAGTGCACTAAACATTCTCTCATCCTCCATTGATCCCAAAATCATGGTTTGACACAAATCTGCTTGTTTAGTCTCAAAATAGTCCCTATTCTCACTCCATTATTCACCAATACCTTCACATTACTTCCATATTACCTTCATGTCACCTTCGTTCCACCTCCACATCAATACATTTACCTCATCATTGGGTTATAACTGTGCTTTTCCAAAGTTTATTAATTCTTAACATTTTTAAGTGGATTTGTGGTTAAAATTTAGAAAATAATGTGCTTATACTTATACCTAACAATTAGAATGATTTTGTTGACATGTGTAGGTACAAAGGAAGCTTCCAAGGCATCTTTATGTGACACTCAATGATCAAATTCGAATTTGAGGAGATCATGGACCTCATGGAGGATAGAGTTATGTGTCACCGTTGGTTGAGAAATATGTGGGTCAAAGGAGGAAATAGTGGATTTACATTTATGAGTTTGTTATCATAGCTTTTGTATAAATAGGAGTGTTATCTCCTTCATTTGTATTCTTCATTTTTTGTAATCTTGATTTTTAATCTTAGTATCTTATAGGTTGGTAGTGAGAAGTTAGATTGGAGAATCAATGTAAAGGTTTCAATTGCAATTTGCAATTGATGATGAATAAAACATAGTTTCTTTGATCCTCTACATTTGACTTTTCTTTTGGTGTGCTTGTGAATCCTTGGAAGGATCCCCATTGCCTAGCAAGTACACTTTTATTTTATGTTGTTTGTGAATTTCATTATATTAAATTATTAGGTTCATATGTTTGGAATATTAATGAATGACCTTTCGTAAGAAAGTATTAATGTTTCCTTCAATGAATCTGATTTGTTATTTAATGTTTGATTTCATTAGTTTAAGTTTCTGATTTATATGCTTGAGATATAAATGAATAGTCTCTTGTAAGAGAGCTTTAACATTTCATGCAATCAATCAGAATTAGATTTAATTGCTTTAATTTCATTAGTTTAAATAGTTTGTTGATGAAGATGATTAGAAATATTAATGAACAATCTCATGTAAGGGAGCCTTAATATTTCTTACACTTATCACAATGTCTTTAGATTTCATTTTTTTAAATGACTAAATAGGTGTTGGAGATCCTAATGAAAGACTTCCTGTAAGGGAATTTTGGCATTTATTTACCTAGCTTAGTTTAGTTTGTCTCTAAGTCCATATATTTTGGATGATCCTCGCAGTTTACTTACCTAGATTGATAGTAAATGAAACTCTAATTTGCATCCGAATTTTAGACCAAACATTTTGGCACTGTTGTCGAGGAGATAGACTTCGAAAGTTATTTTTATTGCAATTTCTTTTTATGGAATAACTTGTGAAACCTGGTGACAGTAGGATCTTCATAAACGAGTTCAAGTTGAGCTTTTTGGTTTTTCTTTTTATATTTAGTTAGTTTAAAAAAAGCCCCCATTTCTTACTAATTCATCTACGGATGAGAAATTTGAAGATGTTAACAGGTACTTTTTGGAGAAAAAGAATAATCTTGAAGACTGGTTCCAAAAGAACCTTGTGCAAACTCCAAAAATAAGACAAGTTACTCACATTATTTCAAATCATAAGGTAAAAATTTTAAATCTTGATGTGAGCATTTTCAAATTCTTAATCCGTAGATGGCTTCACTGGAAGCATTCTTTTACCTAGGAAATAAAAAATCTTTCAAGCAAGTTAGATAGAATAAATTAAGAAAATAAAACGAGCTTGTTAGAAGTCGTTATCGTTAGAAGTTTTTAGTCTTATTTTCAAAAATAAAAATAAAATAATAAATCATCATGAATAAATGAATAAATTCAGTCGCACAGTAAGAGCTTCTTCATCATCGCATTTCTATATCTTGTTTCTGTATCACACGTAATCTAGGAGCTTGATTATTGGAAAGCTTTGTCTTCCGAGAGTCTAAACGCCCTCGCGACATTGCAAAAAGAGTATAGACAATGCGAGGTTTTGTTGCAAATCTTGATTGTGTTTATTATCCATCCACACTAACCTGTATAAATAAAAACAAATCAAGAGATTAGTATGATATCTTCTTGCACTTCGTGCGACCAGGTAGATCAGAAAATCTATTGATTTATTTTCAAAATTAAAAAAAAACAACTCTTGCTCGGAATTTACACAAATCATTAAAACTACAATGCTTTCAATACTGATAAATCATATCAAAGCTCTTTCCAATTTGTTTTATTACACAATGTATTACATCGATGGAAAACATGGGTTTTGCAAACAACAAATGAAAATAAATATGCCCCATAAGGAATTGGAAATATATGGAAAATGCCAATGGCTATACTTTTGTGCTGCCAAAGTGTAGTGTAGATTCTGTTGACCACTAGAAAAGGTCTCATTTATTTGTATGTATGAATTTTACCATCATTGAATCATATTTCCCTACTATAAGACTGGTGCTTCCCATAGACTTTGACTGATTCCAGGTCTCAATCTGACAAGGAAACCTCCACACTATGCTGAACAAGCATACTGCATGGTAAATCAAATCAATGTAAAACAAATTTGCACAAAAAAAAATGATAAATATACCTACATACAAATAAAAAAAATAATAGAAAACCACTGTATGACTTGCTATATTCCTGCGTGGCTCTGCTTTACGATTTTGGCTATACAGATCCATACGAAACTGTACACAATTGCTGCGTACAATTTCGTTGCATTGTATTCTCACTCTCTTTCTCTTCTACTCTGCTAAAGGGGAAGGTACATACATATGAATATGCGTTGAAAAACAGCTCCTAGCTCCCAACGTTGAAATTCTCTATGGGTTTAACATCCATATGAATAACTACTTTATCCAATCATTAGGCAACGGAGAAACGCAACCTCTGCAAAAACGTCAGTTTTAAAAAGTGGTTTCTGATCAAACCAAGGTAAATTTGAAAAAAACAAAGACATGGGTTTTTGCTGGAACTGAATGAATTACATAATCCAAAAATTGTTTCCTTGGAGTATTAATGGTTTGAGAGGAAATAGTGGTTCTTCGGGACCCTGTTTTGGTGATAGCGTGAAGAAAAAAATGGTTTTTTTTTTTAAATTAATGCACAGCCAATCACGGGTTTTGCTGGCAGGTGAGATAGACACCAGATTTAATTCTATTCTGAGAAAATCCAGCAATTATACCATTCCAAGAAATCTACCTAGCTCCCATGAAATCTGCCAAACTCCTAGGAGACGTTTCCTCGCCAAACTCCCACGGGCTTCGTTCTCTTCGTGGCAACTGACAGTGGGGGAATATTCATTTCATGTTGATATAATTCAATCACAGTTCCTACAGATAGGAATTAGATATGATTCTTAAAAAAAAAAACCCCTACCATCTACGGTGCGTCCTTTCCAGTGGTTGCAGGATGGGCGAACACGGTGGCCTGCTTGTTAGTTCCATCTGTCTTCAACATCTGAAAAGCTTGAGAGGCGTAGAAGATAAGAGATTTAGGATAACAAATTGAAGAGATATAGGAGAGAGCTTCATGTAGCTACCAGGGGATGCACTTACATCTATATTATGACTGATTGTGGACCACACTTTATGAGAATCACTGTGTTTTTTTTTTGTATCGGCATAATCTTATGAAATTGTGATGTTTAATGAACAGAGAATCATTGCTCAAAAAGTGATATCATTGTAGCGGATCTATTGGGAGAACATCTATTCACGACTTGCTAACTGCTGCAAATTTGTTGTACATTCCACATGATCATTCTTCAGTGAAAAAAGAGAAAAAATATTGTTGGAGCCGGAAACTAGAGTCAAAGGCTTCCCTTATCTTTTGGCTACGAGTCTCAATGCATCAACACATTGGAATCACATTCAGAAGATTGACTAGCTACAACGTTGACCCTACAATTATCAAGTCGCATGGAGGAGAGAGCCCACTACTGTGGTGCCCTATGTGCTGCTTGGTTGACGAGGAATTGTGAATACATGCTAAAAGGTGTTGCAATAGCTATTTGAATCCATAAAGAAGTTCATGAGAGCTTACTCTGGACATTGTTGTAGAGGGAGGATTGACTTTGGCGCCCACCATGGACTACGCTGAAAAGGCAGTGGTAAGAGACAAAGTGTGTTGTTTTCTGTAGACTTACCCATGAAGGTTTGGAAGATAATTTAGTTCTAGGAACATTTAGAGATAAATTCAACAGGAAATCGAGATCCCTATCAAGACCAAAAATATGGAGAACTCAATGAAACCATGCATAGAAAATCTCTTATATAGAAATTGAGAATCAAGAGTACAATTCATGACAATGCTCGAAGGCTATCAATGGTAAAGGGAACGTGAAGTGCAGATTGTGTTACAACGAAGTAGTTTATGCCATAGTTTGAATTTTAGGGTGATTTCACATAGTAAAAAAAAAAAAAACACTTTGCACACAATTCACGCAGGTTTGAAAATAAAAAAAATGGAACACTTGCAAACAAATTTCAAGAATTCGTTTATCGAACATATTGGATAATTATAGTTGGAATTAAAATCTATGCTTTTATTCTTGTTCTATGCTTTTATGCAACACACTAATCTGCAACACATGCTCTTTTTCATGCACATTCGAGGAGACATCTGACAAAAAGAGGGAGATGAGTTAATTTTAATGGTTAATACTTAAAAATGGACTGTTATCAACATCAGGAATTAGACTAAAATTACGCTGTTGAGTCTCCTAAAGCTGTTTCATTTGGCATTTATTTTTGCGTAAGAATCATTAAGGAATTGGCCATTTCTTTTTTAACATACTTATGTTCTTTATGCCAAGTTTTTTTTTTTTTTTTTTTTTTTGCAGATTTTGGATGATCAACTGATCATTAAGGAAACTAATTGAGTGCACAATTGGTCTTCAAAAGACTAATTTCATGAGAAATTCTAAAGAACAAGTCCATGAACATAAGCGAAATTTCCAGAAAATTACAAGTTCTTGCAACTTCCTGTAATAACTTAATGGTTTGACATATTGCATGACAGATTAGCAAAATTCAAAGAGCTGGATTTGTTCCTAAATGTCCAAGGATGGTGAAATACCTATCCACACTTAAATTCGATGTCTACAGGTGGCTGGTCAACGCTGCTTAAACTCAACTATTTTAGCAGGTAGTCCAGAATTAAGGAGCATATTTTCTATATTTGAGAGTTTGCATTCCATTGCTATATTTGAGAGTTTGCATGCCATAATTCCAGCAATACTCATTATCCATTTTCCATTACCACATACACTTCATTATATTTTCTTCAATCCTAACCCACCAATAAAACCAATAAAGCTCATCTACAAGCTGTTTGGTCCACTTTACATATTCATTGTTAGTTTCATTTTTCCTACACTTGTAAATAAAACCTTGCTTCCATACCCCATTGAGTTCATAGTCCTTGAGTCTAAATATTTTTCTAAAAACACCTTGAAGCTTGCATGCCTTAAGGGAAAGCTATCATGTTCATAAACAAAGGGAATACATCAATGTCCCTTGTTCATCAGATCTTCTAAGTATTCGACAACAAAAAATTCATTCATACTTAGAAAGATGTGTTAGGGGCATCTTGACTCTCATCCTCATTAAAGATGGGAGCTCTAGTGTTGACTAGTGGCATTCATCAATGGCCACTAAGTTAACAATTTTTTGTTATGTTCGACACCGAAACATTTATTCACATGACAAGAGTTGTGCCAATGATCGTAGAAGACTTGAAGACCAATCATTTTGTAGCAGAGGAAGCAGAATTACTTTCATTACTTTTCAGCTTTTGATGTAAATGACTTGAGGACAAGTCAATAAATAAGGTTGGGGGGGAAAGTGTAAATTCTGAATTTTTTATACCTTCCAAGCTGTTGTAGCCGCTACAACACCACCCAAAATTTTGGGTATATTTAAAATTTCGGGTTCCCCCTCTGCTCGCCTAGGCGTTAAAGTCTTTCACCTAACATGTGACATCCCAAACTGTCTCTAATCCCTCATGAGTTGTCATACCATGACTTGATGTTGTGTGCCGATCCATGTCATATGTGGAAGTCATCCGTATCTGACAAAGAACACTCTTATCGCAGTCGCGTCATGTGTAATGAGATTGCCACGCATACTTTTAAATGGGAAACTTTTGAAGGCCATGTCGTCGTAGGTCATTAAGCATGTGGTTTGAATACCTCTATTACATTTTCTAGTCTCATATGTTTATCTGTGGGCACCATTATCAAAGAATAATTATGATGTTGTAATGTTCCACACAGGTCGACCCCATGGGTGACAAACTCCTCGGTCGTATCACGACATCAAGGGTAATAAAATTGGGCTCAACGATGAGGAAAAAGCTGCGGAACAGGGGAGGATCAGGAGCAAGTAATCAATACTGTTAAAGGGAGGATAGTGCGATACATGCTGATCAGAGAGAACCTTCTATGTCACTAATGCAAAGGCCTCCTTCACCAGTGCGCACCAGATGCTTAAAGCGCTCCGTTTGGAAATGTCTAGATCCTACACCATATCATCTGAATGTCGAGGGGTGCACGCAAAGGAACATTTTTCTCCACTTCGATGACGCTAGCCTGAAGTTTGGCCCGGTGAACAAAGCAAACTCAGAATATTTTTCTAGACAATGACAATCTCATTCGAGGCATCCTCGCGCCAGGCAGCAGTGCGAAAACATACAGGGTAGTGTGGCAAGCCAACGACAGAGTTTCAAATATGAGGATGCTCCTTTCAAAAGCAACTTTTATGAATCCTAAGCTACATGGTGTGAAATTATTTACGCTGCAAGGAGTACAATGTGGAGCAAGGAAATGACATTAAAACCCTAGTCTCCTTGTTCTTTCATATCCATAAAGCTTGTCTATGCGGGATCACAAGAGATGGGGAACCTCAAATTGAAACTAAAAGGATATGCATACACATTTTAATAGCTAGGCACGCTGGTGCATATGCAAATAAAGTCTTTGGAACCATGAAATAGGACGGGTAAATGTTAGAAGAGCCATCAATGTGGCTTGAGAAACACCTTTCAAAACAAACATCCTTTGTATTATGAGGTAAAGCAATATTCAAACTAAAACAAAGCTCGTAAGCATATGGTTTCGAAAACCATAAAATTATGAAGGGCGCACATTCAATTGGAAAGGCTGATGTTATTAAAATTAAAGTGCAAACCCATGTCATTTCCAAGTCATATAAAATGTCAAACATTCGATGGCATATACGTATAATAGCCAAAGTTTATGTTGAAGCATGGAACGGGATGTTATGACTAACCTTTGGAACGTATGGTGCATTACAAATGGGCAAAAGGGTCGAAGGCGAGTTTGCGTGCTATGGTAAATATTTGGGAGCAGAATGGTCCAACGGTGCTGCATGGATTCAAACGTGCAATATTTACGTTGCATGTAATGGTCAACTTTGAAACTCAGCGCCGGATGACATGGACACGTTGCATGCGGCGCAAATATTCTGTGGTACAGTTTCGACTTACGTTAAAATGTATTGAGCACATATAATGGTCAAAGGCTATTGTTGAAACATGGAGCGGGGTGTTATAATAAACATATGGTGGCACGTTATAATGTGATGGATGATAATATACGACCATGCCTCGAGCGTTATGTTGGAGGAGCGAGATCATATCAAGTAAACGAAGGGATTAAAAATAAGTTTAAAAGTTTGAAGGTGTTTCCACTTGATGATATGAAGCTGACAGTTATAATCCACGTGGACTAGACGTAGATGACGGTCAACCTTATTTGGAAACTCGGCACAGAACCACACAGACACGATGCATGAAGCCCAACGTTTCATGGCGCAAGAATGCACACACACGCTGCATGGAGCCCAAGATTTCGATGGCAAATTGTCGACCTGCACTAAAAGGTTTGAAGCCGATATAGTTCACGATTCAAAGCAATGTTTACGTGTGGCAGCAAGATGTTACAATACGTGGATTGGTCTAACTGCATGGGTGTAATTGTCGACGCGTCCATCTCCAAGTTGCATGGCAACTGTCAAAAACAAGACCGTGCGTTTATGGTAAGTGCAGCAGGATATCGTGCAGAAATAGAATATGAATGATTTATGCTGACTTCTGCAGCCTCAACGGCGATATTCCAGGAGAGAAATGCTCTTCAGATCTGCTATGTTCACCATATTTAGAAAAATGCTATCGTTACATACTCGTTGGAAGCTGAATTTCCGAGACTGCCATTACTGACTACGTTGAGCTGTCTTCACAGAGCTCAATCTTCAATGATGCCTAAGGCGCTTGCTATTCCTATCTCACATTCCACATAGGTCAATTTGAGATTGTTGCAGCATGTTCAATCGCAGGCCTGTGAGAACCATGACCGAAGCAGAAGCCTTCAACACTAGACGCTTTATACAACTGGCTTACCTAACATTAGAGGCTGAATGGCGAAAACTCTGTATAGAGAATTGTTTTATTCCTGGAGGAAAAGCTACGTTGTCGAGGTGTTGTCGCCTGGAAAAGGTAGCCCGCCATCGAGGCTTGGAAGAGCTCATTTGGTAGTTAGTGCTATGTCTAGAACGATGCTGTCGTTGGGGTCTTTGGAAAGTAGAGATGGTTTCCTACCTCATTACTAATCTGGAATCGGAGCAGGGCCGCTATCAGTTTGTCTCTTGGTCCCTGTAGCGAATGGGAGCATCATAAAACAGAAGTAATCGTGCAGGTGGAGGTCGTTCTGCAGGATTATTAATGGATGTTATATAATAGCTAGCCCAGGGAGATCGGATCTTAATATGGTGGCTGCTGTGACCGCCTGAGGAGAAAGTTTAGTTAGGCTAGGCATTTATGATTTAATGGACCCTGCGCCAAGCCAGCCCCGGTCATATAAAGTGTTGTAAGCCCGCCTAAGAATCGTGGCCACATGACCGGTTCTCCTCGGTCCGGAATACCGAGATTCTCCAATAGAAGGTGACAAGTCTTGCTCCTCTTATGGATAAACATCAAGTAAACATGAAAACTTTGAGCCAAACAGAAACGTGAATAAAAAACTCCTTACTATCAAGTAATTTAATCCGAGACTTGAAGAGGACCTGGTATGTGGGGAGGATGATAATCCCAACAGAGAAAGGGCACAGAGAAAACTATCCCTAGACCTTCTCTCCAAAGATTCAGTAGTTGACCACGAGGGGTCTAAGTTACTGTTTTCATTCTTATAATTGATTAAAATGCTCTTAGCTTTATTATTATTGTTCAGTCCTTATGAACCGCCATGGCTTTGTGTTGTTGTATTGTAGGAAGAAACTGGTCTTCTCTTTGTTTGCACAAGAGCCGGGTTTTCCCCAGCCAACAAGGAGACATTTTTAGAACGAGAAGATGCGGCGAAAACTCCAAATGACTCGCAGATCTGGCGAGGTCGCGAGGTCGCACTTCTTTGGTTTTCCACCTTTTGCGACCTAGCGACCCAGCGACCTAGTCGCAAGGTCGCAAGGTCGCACTTCTTTGGTTTTCCACCTTTTGCGACCTAGTCGCAAGGTCGCAAGGTCACATTTCTTTGGTTTTCCACCTTTTGCGACCTAGCGACCCAGCGAACTAGTCGCAAGGTCGCAAGGTCGCATTTCTTTGGTTTTCCACCTTTCGCGACCTAGCGACCTAGCGACCTAGTCGCAAGGTCGCAAGGTTGCATCTCTTTGGTTTTCCACCTTTTGCGACCTAGCGACCCAGCGACCTAGTCGCAAGGTCGCAAGGTCGCATTCTGCCATTCTCTTACAACTTGTGACCCCGCGACCTAGTCAAGTCGCAGGTCGCAACGATAGCTCAGATCGCAGGTCGCAACAGAAGCCAGGTCGCAGGTCGCAACAGCAGCTCAGGTCGCAGGTCGCAAAAGGGACTAGGTCGCAAGGCAGCCAACGGTCAGGAAGATGAAAGATCAAGGAAGCCCAAAGGGCAGTTTCTGCATTATAAATACTTCCTTCGGGAACTTGTATAGGGGCTTTTTCTTTTGGAAACTGAAGAACTACATGGCATTGTATTGAAGGATTATACTCTTACGCATATGAATATAGAGATACTTGTTAAAACACCCTATGGTTATGATGTGTTTTGCTGTGAAAACACTGTGTGTATTCCTTATACAGTTTCAGAACATCCTATGATTAATGAAGCTGCACTCTTTATGTCATCATTTATGCGTCATGGCTATCTGTGTTGGGTCAATGATGTTCAATTTATCATTTTCTCTATTAATGAATGTTAATGAACTATTTTGTTAGCATTTCGTTTTATCTTTCAGAAAGTAAAGGGATATCTCGCCATAAAGAACTATTTCTTTTGTGGTCAGACTACCTTATAAGCATTACCCCCAAAGATGTGTTTCTAATGACATCTCCTGAGGTGTACATGCTTTATTTATAATCTTGCTACGCATAGTTTTTGATTCGGGTTTAATACATCAATCCTGTATTCTGTATCATGTGAATAAGTGTATGTCCGCTGGTTCAATCAGGTTCTTTTGAGACCTAAGGGAAGGCGTCTTAAGCGGTAGCTGGACCCACACCCCGAACGGGATCCCTACTCCAAACGGTTCAAGGTCTAATTGGGACTTTCTACCGGGGAGATCCCCTACTGTTGGCCGGACAAATTTTCCCGTCAACAGATTTGGCGCTAGAAGGAGGGCCTTAACCTCCGACCAGATGTTTAACGAAAAGGGGGAGGCCAGATGACAAGTTGAGCCTTTAGAGCCTGCAGTTAATCTCATATCTGTAATGGCTCGTTCCCAAATCATTCTCTCGAGATGTTTGTCGGAGTTTTATGAACCTGGATACTTCATCCCCGATAAACTTATGTATCGCTTGTCCCAGTTAAAATTTGATGGTGAAAATGGGGTACCTATAACCCAACACCTTTTAGATTTCTATGACTTTGGTGAGTGCTACAAAATTGAAAATGAAGGTTTCATTTGTTTGCTTTTCTTCCTCACTCTCGAAGGTCGTGCTAAAAAATGGTGCTGCACATTTCCTGAAGCTTCCATCCACTCGTTTGAACAACTCGCCAGGTAATTACAGCAAGCTTTTCACAGGTATGATCTTCATAACGTTGTAATAAAGCTAAATGACATCAGAATGGAACCTCAGGAATCTTTAGATGAGTTTTCTATCAGATTTGTTCATTATTGTTTTGAGTTCCTTGAGAGGGATGTAAATTGGGAATGTTTAAGTAAACAGTTCAAGTATGTGATTCTTGCTTCCCTTGAACAATTTCAGTTAGATCCCAGTGTGCCCTATGACAACCCGCAAGTAAACAGCTGTTCTGACTTTGAGTCTTTCACATACCATGTCGAATCAGAGTTTAAACACCCCAGTGGCTCATTACCTCTCTCGGTTCATGACACCTACCCCGAGCCCACTCGATGTCTCCCGGGAGTTAGTCCTGAATCTGGTTCACATTCAAATTATGAATCTGGTTCATATTTGGATTATGAATCTGGTTCAGATTCGGATGATGAATCCGGTTCAGATTCGGACGACGAATCTGGTTCACATTTAGATTACAAATCCGGTTCAGATTCGGATAATGAATCTAGCTCACATTCAGACTATGAATCTGGTTTACATACGTATTATGAATCGACTCCTACCCCGCATAAAGTTTATTCCCTTACAAGGCCTGTCAAATCATTGTGTCCTCTGAACGACACTAATGTGCGTGTTGAAAAGCCTCGTGTGGTTAACGCCCCTGCGATTCAATCTTTTCGTTCATTATTTCCTAGTTTGTTTCTCGATCCCGCCACACCAGTAATTTCTTCGAGACATTCAAAATTGCCTTATACTGGTATTGGCGACAATCATAAGCACGTAGATGGTGTTTCACAATCACAGTCCAAAATTGATGAATCTGTTACATCTGACTTTTCTCACTTGGGATCTTTAGATAGCCATAGGAGTGATTCCCCGTCTGAACAACTTCAAGATGTTCCCTCTGTTGATCCATCCCAGTCGGTAACTCTCGGGGAGCCTGACATCTCAGGTACCCATTTCGAACAAATCAATGATTACAGTGATCCCTGCTTATCTGAAAACATTTTCAATCATACCATCAAGGACTATCACTCGGATCTCTTGGCTGACCCTATGAGGACACCTAAATTCGATGATTCTCTTTCAAAAGATTCAAATACCCACCAAAAAATCGAAACGCTTCAGCCTCCGCCGACCGTTTCTGAAATGACAATTCCCCAGTACCATGCTCCTTCCAGCATAAATGCGTGGAATTCACCCCATCCTGGAAAATCTGGAGAATCCGACATTTTGATTTATCAATCTGTCAGTGCGCAAACATTTGACCAAATTGATACAAAGCCTACTGACATCTTTCAAATCACTACAATTGACAATCATACCCATTCGCCTGTTGATCTCGCCAAGCAGTCAAAGTTGGAAAACCCCTTGCCCAAAGGTCCAGAGTTTGTGCAAAGTAGTAAGGAATTTCAGGCTCCTTTAAACGTGGATTCAGATCCCCATACCTTTAACCAAACCTAGGAGCAACCCCGGACTAGGGTTTTCGAAACTAGAATTTCTACGCTTGGATGTGCATGCATCTATAATTCGCCTGGAACTTGCGTATTGTTTCCATTCCATAAAACTGATGGTCCCCAACACCATGATGATATTGTCAATCAAGTCAACCAACCCCTTTCGGTGAATGTGCTTGCAAATGGGAATTGGCTTACCCATCACCCCTCAAATCCAGGATCATGCATGAATGATTTTATGTCATTTATCAATAATGTTGAGTTTCAAGAACAGATTGAGGTATATCAAGATGAGAGCGGGAATCAGCCTGCACAATCTGTTCTGGCATGTTCTTTGGTAGGTATCTATGATCGTCTTGCCGTTGCACCGGCTCCTCAGGTAAGTTTTGTTGCTACTGCACTTTTTTGGATACTAGCTCTGATACTGACCATGCTTGTCCTTGCAGGTCGGGAACTAATGCGGTGGCTGCACTGGAAAACTAATTTTACCTAACCCGATCGCATCATTGGTTAACTAGGGTTTAGGTGTAGGCTAGCTAGGACCTGCAATAAAATTTTTAGTTCAAAGTTAATTAGGTTTACTTGCCAAATTTTTTTACTTCATAGGTTAAAAGTTTGTTTTGTTGTTTTGTTTATCTTAGGCAACATCATGTTACAAGTATCTTCCTTCATTTCCTCTTCAGTTGCTTGTTGCTGCATAAATAATCATTGCTTGTATTACGCCTCTTTGCCACCTACAACTGGTTGATCGTCTCACACATGGCGTTGCATTGCATCTTAAGCATCGCCTATTTCATTGCGTCGTACTCTTTCTTCCTCACATCATTTCTGTCATGTCGCCTGCCGCTGCACAAGCCCTCATTGCAACCCTATCACCTTGCAGTCTTGTTTTGCCCTGATTGCTGAAGTAGTAACCCCATTGTTTTGTGTGAGGTTGCGGTGGCTATCTCAAGAGGCAGCTTTCTCTTAGGACCAGTCATCGAAGTCGCATTATTAACAAGATGCCTATGAGTCTAAACCTATTATCTGGGGAGATACGAGCCGGTTGTCTGTGGGAGACTTGATGAGTTGAAATGGCCCATACCCGTAAGCCTAAGCCTTGTGCCCAGCATAGTCTTGGACGTTTTAATGTGTTGTTCTACGCGCTGCGCCTATTGTGGTGAATGGGATGTGAAGGTTTGGCATGAGGGCAAACCCAAATCAGGATATCTTTCAGTTTCTGTAACACAAGAAACAACCTCTCTTGCTCGTAAAATAAGTCGGGATCCCTCATCCGCCCATGAAAAATAAGTTCCATGAGCACATGAAAATAAGTGCCACGAGCACATCAAAATAAGTGCTGTAAGCACATGAAACAAATAAGGGTAAAGGATCGAGAAAGGCTTCCTGCGCAGAGAGGTAATGCGACGACTCCGCCGGGGTACCGACCAGGCTCGCTGGCAGCGGAGCAACGTTTGTGATTTCTTGAAGTGACTCTGCCGGGGTACTGTCCAGGCCTGTTGGCAGCGGAGCAACACCAGAAACTTACTTTAAAAATCCTGAAAGTAATAAGCCCACTGCCTTGCTCGTCACATCATCAACAAGCTACCGGCGTCTGTGAGCTTTCTCTTTGATGTGTTTCTGATTAGCGGGACTTAGTGAGGCACAAGTATTAGACATACTCGTAAAGGGCCAAAGTAATACAAAGGGTACCCACAGAGCTGGTTCAATATTCCCTTGCATCATTATCCGGACTCAGACTATTGTGGTGATATTGACAGAGATGCTGGATTCTACCAGTGGTTCGCCATTTGTTGTAGCCGCTACAACACCACCCAAAATTTTGGGTATATTTAAAATTTCGGGTTCCCCCTCTGCTCGCCTAGGCGTTAAAGTCTTTCACCTAACCCGTAGCCAACGACATCCCACCGACCTATCTCTAATCCCTCATGAGTTGTCTCATCACCATGACTTGATGTTGTCGCTGCAATCACGCCATATGTGGAGGAGATCATCCGGCATACGACCGAACACTCTTATCGCAGTCGCGTCATGTGTAATGAGATTGCCACGCATACTTTTAAATGGGAAACTTTTGAAGGCCATGTCGTCGTAGGTCATTAAGCATGTGGTTTGAATACCTCTGTTACATTTGCTAGTCTCATATGTTTATCTGTGGGCACCATTATCAAAGAATAATTATGATGTCGTAATGTTCCACACAGGTCGACCCCATGGGTGACAAACTCCTCGGTCGTATCACGACATCAAGGGTAATAAAATTGGGCTCAACGATGAGGCAAAAGCTGCGGAACAGGGGAGGATCAGGAGCAAGTAATCAGTAATGTTAAAGGGAGGATAGTGCGATACATGCTGATCAGAGAGAACCTTCTATGTCACTGATGCAAAGGCCTCCTTCACCAGTGCACACCAGATGCTTAAAGCGCTCCGTTTGGAAATGTCTAGATCCTACACCATATCATCTGAATGTCGAGGGGTGCACGCAAAGGAACATTTTTCTCCACTTCGATGAAGCTAGCCTAAAGTTTGGCCCGGTGAACAAAGCAAACTCAGAATATTTTTCTAGACAATGACAATCTCATTCGAGGCATCCTCGCGCCAGGCAGCAGTGCGAAAACATACAGGGTAGTGTGGCAAGCCAACGACAGAGTTTCAAATATGAGGACGCTCCTTTCAAAAGAAACTTTTATGAATCCTAAGCTACATGGTGTGAAATTATTTATGCTGCAAGGAGTACAATGTGGAGCAAGGAAATGACATTAAAACCCTAGTCTCCTTGTTCTTTCATATCCATAAAGCTTGTCTATGCGGGATCACAAGAGATGGGAAACCTCAAATTGAAACTAAAAGGTTATGCATACACATTTTAATAGCTAGGCATGCTGGTGCATATGCAAATAAAGTCTTTGGAACCATGAAATAGGACGGGTAAATGTTAGAAGAGCCATCAATGTGGCTTGAGAAACACCTTTCAAAACAAACATCCTTTGTATTATGAGGTAAAGAAATATTCAAACTAAAACAAAGCTCGTAAGCATATGGTTTCGAAAACCATAAAATTATGAAGGGCGCACATTCAATTGGAAAGGGTGATGTTGTTAAAATTAAAGTGCAAACCCATGTCATTTCCAAGTCATATAAAATGTCAAACATTCGATGGCATATACGTATAATGGCCAAAGTTTATGTTGAAGCATGGAACGGGATTTTATGACTAACCTTTGGAACGTATGGTGCATTACAAATGGGCAAAAGGGTTGAAGGCGAGTTTGCGTGCTATGGTAAATATTTGGGAGCAGAATGGTCCAACGGTGCTGCATGGATTCAAACGTGCAATATTTACGTTGCATGTAATGGTCAACTTTGAAACTCAGCGCCGGATGACATGGACACGTTGCATGCGGCGCAAATATTCTGTGTGGTACGCTTTTCGACTTACGTTAAAATGTATTGAGCGATATACTTGTCACATATTGTTGAAACATGGAGTCGGGTGTTATAATAAACATATGGTGGCACGTTATAATGTGATGGATGATAATATACGACCATGCCGAGCATTATGTTGGAGGAGCGAGATCATATCAAGTAAACAAAGGGATTACAAATAAGTTATAAAGTTCAAGGCGTTTCCACTCTGATGACATGAAGCTGATACTATAATCCACGTGGACCGCGTAGATCACTAACCTTATTTGGAACTCGGCGTTAAATCACGTACACGATGCAGAAGCTCCAACGTTGCATGGCGCAAGAATGCGCACACACGCTGCAGGGAGCCCAATATTTCGATGGCAAATTGTCGACCTGCACTAAAAGGTTTGAAGCCGATATAAGTCACGATTCAAAGTAGGGTTTACGTGTGGCAGCAAGATGTTACAATACGTGGATTGGTCTAACTGCATGGGTGTAATTGTCGACGCGTCAATCTCCAAGTTGCATGGCAACTGTCATAGACAAGATCGTGCGTTTATGGTAAGTGCAGCAGGATATCATGCAGAAATAGAATATGAACGATTTATGCTGACTTTTGCAGCCTCGACGGCGATATTCCAGGAGGGAATCGCTCTTCAGATCTGCTGTGTTCACCATATTTAGAAAAATTCTATCGTTACATACTCGTTGGAAGCTGAATTTCCGAGACTGCCATTACTGACTACGTTGAGCTGTCTTCACAGAGCTCAATCTTCGATGATGCTTAAGGCGCTTACTATTGCTATCTCACATTCCACATAGGCCGATTTGAGACTGTTGCAGCGTGTTCAATCGCAGGCCCGTGAGAACCATGACCGAAGCAGAAGCCTTCAACACTAGACGCTTTATACAACTGGCTTACCTAACATTAGAGGCTGAATGGAGAAAACTCTGTATAGAGAACTGTTTTATTCCTGGAGGAAAATCTATGTTGTCGAGGTGTTGTCGCCTGGAAAAGGTAGCCCGCCATCGAGGTTTGGAAGAGCTCATTTGGTAGTTAGTGCTACGTCTAGAATGATGCTGTCGTTGGGGTCTTTGGAAAGTAGAGATGGTTTCCTACCTCGTTACTGATCTGGAATCAGAGTAGGGCCGCTATCAGTTTGTCGCTTGGTCCATGTAGCGAATGGGAGCATCATAAAACATAAGTAATCGTTCAGGTGGAGGTCGTTCTGCAGAATTATTAATGGATGTTATATAATAGCTAGCCTAGAGATCGGATCTTAATATGGTGGCTCTGCAGCCGCGCAAAGGAAAGATTTTAGTTAGGCTAGCTATGATTTAATGGACCTAACTGACCAGCCCCCAGTGTATAAGAATGTTATAAGCCCGCCTAGATCGCTGTACATGACCAGTTCTCCTCAGTCCAGATACCCGAGATTCTCCAATAGAAGGTGACAAGTACTGCTCCTCTTATGGATAAGTAATCGATGAGCATGAAAACCTGTGGCAAACACTAAGAACGTGAATAAAGAAACTCATGCCTATCAAGTAATTTAATCCGAGACTTGAAGAGGACCTGGTATGTGGGGAGGATGATAATCTCGACAGAGAAAGGGCACAGAGAGAACTATCCCTAGCCATTCTCTTCGACGATTCAGTAGTTGACCATCAGGGGTCTAAGTTATTGTTTTCATTCTTACAATTGATTAAAATGCCCTTAGCTTTATTATTATTATTCAGTCATATAGACATGTGACCTGTGTTATTGTATTGCATGAAGAACCTTCTGTTTGCACAAGAGCCAGGGTTTTCCCCAACCAACAAGGAGACATTTTCAGAACGAGAAGATGTTGGCGAAAACTCCAAATGAATCACAGATCTGGCGAGTTCGCGAGGTCACACTTCTTTGGTTTTCCACCGTTGCGACCTAGCGACCCAGCGACCTAGTCGCAAGGTCGCAAGGTCGCACTTCTTTGGTTTTCCACCTTTTGCGACCTAGTCGCAAGGTCGCAAGGTCGCATTTCTTTGGTTTTCCACATTTTGCGACCTAGCGACCCAGCGACCTAGTCGCAAGGTCGCAAGGTCACATTTCTTTGGTTTTCTACCTTTCGCGACCTAGCGACCCAGCGACCTAGTCGCAAGGTCGCAAGGTCGCATCTCTTTGGTTTTCCACCTTTTGCGACCTAGTGAGCGAGCGACCTAGTCGTAAGGCCGCCAGTCGCGTCTGCCATTCTTTAACTGAGCCACGCCATTCGTCCCGAAATCGTAGGTATAACGACAGCTCAAGTCGCAGGTCGCAACAACAGCAGCCAGGTCACAGGTCGCAACAGCGGCTTAGGTCGCAGGTCACAAAAGGGACTAGGTCGCAAGGCAGCCCAACGGCCGGGAAGATGAAAGATCAAGGAAGCCCAAAGGGCAGTTTCTGCATTATAAATACTTCCTTCGAGAACTTGTAAAGGGATTTTCTTTTTTGGAAACTCAAGAGCTACATGGAATTATATTGAAAGATTATACACTTGAGCATATGAATATAGATTCTTGTTAAAACACCCTATGGTTATGATGTGTTTTGCTGTGCGAACACTGTGTGTATTCCTTGTACAGTTTCAGAACATCCTATGATTAATGAAGCTACACTCTTCATGTCATCATTTATGCGTCACGGCTATCTGTGTTGTATTAATGATGTTCAATTTATCATCTGCTCTATTAATGAATGTTAATGAACTATTTTGTTAGCATTTCGTTTTATCTTTCAGAAAGTAAAGGGATATCTCGCCATAAAGAACTATTTATTTTGTGGTCAGACTACCTTATAAGCATTACCCCCAAAGATGTGTTGCTAATGACATCTCCTGAGGTGTACATGCTTTATTTATAATCTTTCTACGCATAGTGTTTGATTCGGGTTTAATACATCAATCTGTATTCTGTATCATGTGAATAAGTGTATGTCCGCTAGTTCAATCAGGTTCTTTTGAGACCTAAGGGAAGGCGTCTTAAGCGGTAGCCGGACCCACACCCCGGACGGGATCCCTACTCCAAACGGTTCATGGTCTAATTGGGACTTTCTACCGGGGAGATCCCCTACTGTTGGCTGGACAAATTTTCCCGTCAACACAAGCCTTATACATTTTCAGCTACATTCAGTAGTAGATCGCATTCAACATCAGATTCCAAACATTCAGCAGAAGATCCAACAACAAATTTAGCAGTAGATGCAACAACAATAAAAGATTCACTTTTTCAATTTCATCCACCATTTTCACAACCAAGTAAAGAAGAAAATGAACGGAATTTTGTAGCCACACATGCACAAATCTCATCCATTTTTGAAAGGGTAAGTTAAGGTATGATATTTTCTAACTTTTAACCATTTAATTCCTTGAAAAGTTAGAATGATAATTTTTGGAAAAACTTCACTTCCTTTCGTCATTTTGTCAAATTTCCAAAACCATCAGTTGAGGGGGGGAGTACATTCACATTCATATAACATTAAAAACATTAATATCACATTCAACCCACATACTTTCCAAATATATTTACTATTACATCATCATGAGCATATAAATGGCTTTGTAGAAAGTATTTAAAAGTTAATTGGATGCCAACACAATCATGGTTGTCACACAAGAACCAACCATGATGCATTCCAACAAAAATACTCTGCAATAAAAATCACATTATCAATATGCAAAGATCATACATTAAAATTGAATGCAGCAAACAAAATATGGTTGAACCACAAGAACCAACCAAGTTGCAGTTCATCAAAAACACTTTGCAAAAGTTCATGCAACAAACAAAATATGGTTGAAACACAAGAACCAACCAAGTTACAGTTCATCAAAAACACTTTGAAAAAGTTAAGTAAATGATATCATGCAGATTTTAAGCCAAAACTCAAGTATCAAAAAATAATGTAATAGATTGCATGAGGACATGTAATACCTTCAGTTTGGGGGCATGTTTAGTCTCAAAATAGTCCCTATTCTTACTCCATTATTCACCAATACCTTCCCATTACTTCCAGATTACCTTCATGTCACCTTCGTTCCACCTCCACATCATTACATTTACCTCATCATTGGGTTATAACTATGCTTTTCCAAAGTTTATTAATTCTTAATATTTTTAAGTGGATTTGTGGTTAAACTTTAGAGAATAATATGCTTATACTTATACCTAACTATTAGAATGAGTTTGTTGACATGTGTAGGTACAAAGGAAGCTTCCAAGGCATATTTATGTGGCACTCAATGATCAAATTCGAATTTGAGGAGATCATGGACCTCATGGAGGAGATTATGGAGGATAGGGTTATGTGTCACCATTGGTTGAGAAATATGTGGGTCAAAGGAAGAAATAGTGGATTTACATTTATGAGTCTGTTATCATAGCTTTTGTATAAATAGGAGTGTTATCTCCTTCATTTGTATTCTTCATTTTTTGTAATCTTGATTTGTAATATTAGTATCTTATAGGTTGGTAGTGAGAAGTTAGATTGGAGAATCAATGTAAAGGTTGAAATTCCAATTTGCAAATGATGATGAATAAAACGGAGCTTCTTTGATCCTCTACATTTGACTTTTCTTTTGGTGTGCTTGTGAATCCTTGGAAGGATCCCCATTGCCTAGCAAGTACACTTTTATTTTAGTAGGCTTTTATTTTATGTTGTTTGTGAATTTCATTAGATTAAATTATTAGGTTCATATGTTTGGAATATTAATGAATGACCTTTCGTAAGAAAGTATTAATGTTTCCTCCAATGAATCTGATTTGTTATTTAATGTTTGATTTCATTAGTTTAAGTTTCTGATTTATATGCTTGAGATATAAATGAATAGTCTGTTGTAAGAGAGCTTTAACATTTCATGCAATCAATTAGAATTAGATTTAATTGCTTTAATTTCATTAGTTTAAATAGTTTGTTGATTAAGATGATTAGAAATATTAATGAACAGTCTCATGTAAGGGAGCCTTAATATTTCTTACACTTATCACAATGTCTTTATATTTCATTTTTTTAAATGACTAAATAGGTGTTGGAGATCCTAATGAAAGACTTCCTGTAAGGGAACTTTGGCATTTCTTTACCTAGCTTAGTTTAGTTTGTCTCTAAGTCCATATATTTTGGATGATCCTCGAAGTTTACTTACCTGGATTGATATTAAATGAAGCTCTAATTTGCATCTGCATTTTAGACCAAACATTGCTAATTTGAAATATTTTGATATATTTTCTTACAGTTATTGGCTAGCACTTAAAGTATTCCATAATCTTGTTATAACACCATTTTCATTAGGATTCTCCAAAAAAGGATATTGCTTCCAAATTATTTCAGCAAAGCGTCCACCTTGTTGATACAATTTTGATGAAGCTAAAATACCTTCAATATGTTCTCCATGTATTGAGATTTTCTTGCAAAAGTGTTTTACTAAACATTTTAATCTCTTTTGAAAATCGGTTTTTAAATTTATTGGACATTGACAATTGTTCCAATATTGAGGGTATACCACACACCTGGCCTCCAACAATTCAACTCGAGGAAATCGTTCTCTTATCTCTGATGATAGTGATCTTGCAATTTCTATCAAATTTTGTCTCACTGAAATCACAATAGTATCAAATTGGTCTCTTGACACAGGGAAATCTTTGGTGATTCATCCTGTCTTACTAATATAATGAAAGGGGACCATATACCCACGCACTGCAATACATAGTATCCCTTTTTCATCAAACATACTTTTTCTTTTCAGTATTTCCTATATTGATGATCTTAGTCCAACTTGTAAACTCTGGACCAGTAAAAGAGTCCGACATCATATACAAATTATCCAATGCAAGGCATGCTGATTTTATCGCATTTGTGTATTCGGAAATATACATTGTGTGATTCTGAGACATTTTCATGAGGAAATTCATTTAATGTAGCATAGGAATAATTCCAGCCAATGTCAATAATGTTTCTATATCATTTAGTCGAAAAGGAAGATCTTGAGCTTTGTATACATTGTAGCGATTTTCATACATCAACCCTACATAATGTTTGAACTCACTAAATAGTATTTGAGCTGGTCCATTCAATGAGATCCATCTTGTATCAACATCTTTCAGTAGTTTTTTCCATTCGTAACACCATCTGCAAATTGTTGAAACTCAAACTATCGTTTGGGACTACGAGAAAAGTATGCATGAGTCTCATGTACAAGATCTTCAACTTTTGAAACTAATGGAAACTTGCTTACTATTTTAAATGCAAGATTCATCCTATGAGCCATACAATGAATACTAAGCATATATGGTGAAGCTGATAGTTGTAGTCTAACACAAAGACCATTCCTTTTTCCTTGCATTATCGATGCTCCATCTGCTCCAACACATACCAACTTTTTTTATAATCATTAAATGATCCATACCACTTTCCTTCAAACTATTAAGAACAAGTTCATAAATATTTCCAGCTGTAGAAGTCTCTCTCATATTTTTAATCCCAAGTAGATAAGAATTCATAATATGGTCATTAACCATATAAATGCTCATGCAGATCCATGAAGTATTATCTATAGCCATAACCTCATCCAAAGACAATGCCAAAAACCTAGCATTTGCAATCTCCTATTTCAAATCATAATTTTCTACTTGAGCTAGATATCTTGCCCATTCCCAACCACTAGTTACGGACCAATGAGAAGATGGAAATTTTGGCACGTGAAGAAAAGATAGAAATTTCATGTGATCTGGATAATCTGTCATAGGACGACCTTTACATAAGATGTGAAATACAGTGCTCAATTGTATCGTCTTGGATAACAAAATTCTTTCCATCGTATTTTCAAATTGAGATATGATGGTTCCTCAACTTGCCTCAAGTTTCCTCTTACTTATTAAATATTTTTTGTATTCTTCCACACATTGGATATGTCAACATTCCTCCAAATATTTCCATCTGACAATAGATATCTCTTTACCATTTACAATTTTCTTTTCATACACCTTTCCTACATGCTTTTGTACTATATCTAGCTTCATTTGAAATTTCACTACCCTGCAAATTTTCCAAATACACGCAATACATCTAACTTCTCGTAAATCCTTATTTGTAGGAGGTATTTCTTCAATAAATGGAAAAATTGAGACCCAATCATCTTGGAATTTTCTCCCTACGGTCCACTGGCCTTTTTTCCTTTTCCGTGAATGGTTTGTGTCACCTTCCAAGGAAAAATATTTAACATTTTCATCACTAATTTCTGTTGAAAATGCATTTATCTCACCCTGATCACTTGAGGAACCTATTATTTCATCCATCATATGGATATCAGATGCATTTTCACAAGATTTAACATCTCTCTCAGTAACAGATTGTTCAAAGGAGCTTGAAGCATGAAGATAATGTGTATTCTTGGATTGAGGCTTTTTAAAGTATGATAATACATCCATTTTCCTTGATAGTTTCTTCCCAGGATTAGCTTTTGACGTCTCACTGAATATTCCAAAAGTAAAATTTCAAATCGATCTAGAAACCTGCATCAATAGTTTCCAAGGGTTGAGAATTACTAGTTTTGTAAGTAGCTTTCAAAGTAAATTAAGTGTAATGTTCACAAAAACCATTAAGAAATTTTTTATTAAAATGTTGTGCCAAGGCCCAAGCCCAAAAGAAAAAATAAATAATTATACACAAAACAATAACATCATGATTCATCATCTATAAAACAAAGAACATCATTCAAATGTAGAATATATAAAAATTTCCACTAAATTAATTCATATCTCCAAATCACCTAATGAACACTTGAAAGCTTTAAACAAAACAACAAATTATTACAATAACTTTAATCATCCTTTGCAAAACACCTCTCCCTTAAGTTGTAAATAATTGGTTATAAGAAGTTGAAACATATCCTCTATCATTTTCCATGATAAAAGTGAGGAGGAAGGCAACTAGTAAGTTACTAGTGATTCTTTTACTTATCTTTCCCTTGATGAATTGGTTATAAGAATTTGAAAAATATCCTCGATTATTTTCCATGATAAAAGTGAGGAGGAAGGAAACTAGTCAGTTACTAGTGACATTTACACCCTCCATAGAGAAGACGGAGGACTTGGGCTAATTAACAGCCATGCTCCAAGGACAATTTTAGCGACTAAATGGCTTGCAAGGAAAAATGAAGGAGAAGCTCCTTTTGAGGTAGTTGTCAAGCATAGGCTAGAAAAAACTTCACATATACACAACATCCAAGTCCCTAATGATTTATGATATAATCATAGGTGCAAATTCCTTTAATTTTCCTAGATGAACAATTGTCAAAACAATTTGGAATCATTGCAAGAAATTTTTCATGAGCTTGACGAGGAGCTAAGGATTTTTAAGAGTGTTCTTACACTAAGACACCAAGTGGGCCACATTGATAGGTGGGCCAATGATTTGAGTTTTCATGCATGGAACAGGCATGGGAAAAATAAATTGCAAGCATTAAATCATCTAATGGGTTTGATCAGCGGAATGGACCCTTTGCAGGGTAAATCAATGGAATGGTATCTTTACACTTGTTTAATCAATAGAATGGACCCTTTCTATAGGTTTAATAAGTGAAATGGAAAAAAAACCAATAGTATGTATCAAAAAAACATAGAATAGGCCAAAAGGACCAATGATTACACCAATTGCGAATAAAAACAATAGTTATGAAAAATTGCAAAAATAAAAACTAAAAAAAAGTGGATATGCAAAAAGGACGAGGGAAACCTGAGAAAAAATATGATGCATGTTGTTAATAGCCTGAATATAAGAATTGGTTATATCAACAAGCCTAGAAATTTCTCTAACCACTTGGAGTGGGAAGCTCAAGGAGAATTCCAAGCAAGAAAACTCCCAATGAGTTTGAAATTGCAAAGCGCTAAAGAGACCCTGATATTGGTACGGGCACACATTGGAAATGTGAATAATTGCATATAAGAAAGACAGAAACCCAAGAAATCGAGCATGCAAGTAAAGAGGATATTGTTGCAAGGTGCACCTATGGTACACTCTTCATTGGAATATCTATTTATAGAGGTACAACATTGGTGGAGAGTGATCATATTTAACCAAGTCTCCTAAGGTTATAATTATAAAATACATATATAGGTGGGTGATCACATGTGACCAAGCCCCCATGAAATATATAGGATAATTGGAAAAAAAGAGTGAAAACGTAATTACAATTATAATACCTAGTCTAACTAAGTCCAATGGGATCATATGGACTACACCTCAATCTCCTTGACTAATGTTTTGTAGTACCCCTAGATACATATACTTAAAGAGAGTTCACTTTTCAATAGACTATATATCGAATTTCTGAGCACACTTGACATGTTTTGGAATCACTCCAAAATATTTGAATTATGTGTTGTTTCATAAATTTATGTTATGTGTTGTTTCAAGAGGACTGAAACCCATTTTATGCATAAAATAAACTCAAAGCCAATAATTATAAACTCAGCCATCATTCTCCTCCATGTCATCATCTTGGAGAAAGTATTTCACTAATATTATAATAGTATGTCACATCAAATTTGGTGCTAAAGACCCTTTATTCTAGGCATATATATATAGAAAATACTATTTTTAAGACTATAAGAAGTGACATCAGTCACCATAAGACCACCTCCTAAGCATAAGTATATTAAAAGGATTTAAACATAGGAACTGATATTCCCCAGATTATTTCTAAGCATAAAGGATACCGAGAGCGAAGGCTCACTTGCATGCTTATCATCTAGCTATAGTGACCTTAGAAGATACAATTTGTGGTATAAGTTCAATGTAGACTTTCAATGTCAAGATTGGTATATATGTATACACAACTCAAACCGATACAACTCAGTGAGCCAAGAAAAGTTGCAAGTGTCTCTCTTGAAGATCATTACAAATAAATTTTGATGAAGGCAGTCGATATCTCAAGACATGTACACCACATAACCAGACAGGAAGGATGTCTACAATTAGAATTCTTCACGTGACATTAATAAAAGGCATTATACTCCTTGAAGACAATTTTTATGATCATGACATGCAGGAGCAAGCCTAACAACAATATCCATGATCATAAAAGAATAATATACAATCTCTAATAAGGAACTGTCTCCTTGGTTCAATGATGGGAAACTTCAAGTTCTGTAACAATAAAGATACGATGAAAAGAATACCTCTTACAGTCACCTTGATGAAGTATAATTCTAATTAGTAGTGAATAAGACATGCATATTTATATAAATAAGCATAAATCACCATGGAACAAACAATTAAAAGGATAAAATTTTACAAGCAATCGAGGTAGATCATGAAAATGTTATGAGGAATATATAGGATGATATATGGGTATGCTTTTGTTTAAACTTGCCTCTCTAAATGTTTTTCAAGAATAAGAAAACTTAAGTATGCTTCATGGCAGAAATATGTATTAATCTATATTGAATGCTACCTAATAATACAAATGCAAAACCTTTTTGCATATTTTGCAGGAAAGTTAGGAATTCATGGATTTGGCATTTTTGCAAAACAAGCACATAAAGCTGGGGACATGGTAAGTTTTGTGAAGTAGTTACTGGTCATTGGAAATTTCATTGCAAATCATGTTAAGGTTGAAGTCTATTTTTGTTTTTGCTAATGTGAGCACTATAAAATTACCCATTAGTTATGATGTAGGTCATTGAATACACAGGCAAGATTGTCAGGAAAATAATTGCAGATAATAGAGAGCATTTTATTTACAATTTCTTAGTGGTAAGAGCATTTTTAATTTTTATGTTATTTACTGTTAATGGTTGACAATGCACTACCAACTACCTAGTGAATTTCTTTCCTCTTGTACATATTCTAGGAGCATTATGGAGCTTTGGAAATTTCATATTTTGCTGTGTAGATAAATTTCATGAAGTTGTCCATTATCTTTCATAAGCTGTATTGATGCCTACATAAGTATTCCTCACTTTGAAATTAACTCTTTGATCTGAATGTAATCAAATCAAATTTTTGTCCCACTCAAGGTACATTTCACAACTCAATTAGCTATTCCTTTGTAGCCTTTCCTATCCTCACACGAGATAATTACTTGTGGTTCTTTGATATGTTTTTATAAACACTGAGTAATGCCATCAAGCCATTCAGTTTTCTCCTTTCTGAAAGAATTTTCACCCTGCAATTGTTTTCCTACTCAACTGAGCCCTAATAAGTTGCATGTCAATTCCAATTGTCTCATTTCTCTGCTAGACCAATTATATTTAACGTTAAATTGGTGTATGTTTATCCATATATGGCTCTTGTTGGATCTGGATGAGCTCTCTTTTGCATTATCATACTCCCCCTTTCTAGTTGATTATAATTGAGTGAGCTTTGTTTTCATATTTGGAATTTCAAGCATACATCACAATTCACGTGTTTCCAAAAGGTAAAATTGCAATTTTTGGGTATACCTTCTAGAGATTTCCCAATAATTTCAACTTTAGGTTTTGTGATGAGCACCACATGCATTGTTTGGTTGATCTTAGCATCTGATGAGTGGTGTAAAGTTTCTTCATAGGAGTACTACAATTTTTACTTGATGTCCCTGCTAGGTCAGGTTGCCAAAACTGCAACTGACTAGTTTACCTTAGGTACTATCTTTGGAACAATGAGAAATGGCTGATGGCTTTCCTGGCATGTGCATTTCATTACAAAAAAGGAGGACAAAAAATAACACTATTATATTTCCCTGCTTTATTACATGGTTTAGGGCTCATTTCTCTTGGCTCCAATAGCTTGTTATGTTTTGCATTTGACAACTTATTTGTAAATATGTATGCATTAAAAGATGTGATACAAGTTGTTTCACCTAATATGCTTTTTTGTTTCTTCCTATACATGGTGTAGGTACTTATATGTTTCGTATTGAAGATGAACATGTTATAGATGCCACTAAGGTTTTGTAGGCCTATAAAAGTAATGCATACCCTATCTCACTATGAGAAGATACTTTGAATTTGAATTAAATTTTCAAAGATCCAAAGATGTATCCATTATTATATCCCTGATGTATTGTATAGGTTATGATACAAGTAATAAAGAGTGTTGTGCTTGTAATAAACATGGTATCTATGTTCTGGAGTCTGGACACACATGAAACATCCCAGTATGGAATGTCATGGAATTCACTGCATGAACAACTTTGCAAAATGAGTTTAAAGGTCATTGATCTGTCATTCCTGGGGAAAAATGAAGGGCCCATATGTGCAATCTATAAATGCGGTAGAGTAATTAACAAAACAAAAAAGTAAAAACGATGATAGAAGTTGGGTTCCGTTCATGACGACGTATCCAATTCCATCTTAAAATTTCCATGACAATCTCCCACCGTTTTTCCTCCACTACTCTGAATTTTTCATATTAAATTACCCATCCTCTTCCCTGCCCTACCACGAATTATGCATATTCAGTCACTAAATCCTCTTCTCTGCCCCACTCTGAATTTTTCATTGTAATACTCCAATGCAATGTAGCTAACCCTCATGCTTCATGCAACTTTCATATTATGCAAGCAACAAGTTTTCAACCCTAAAGCTCATCGACAGTCCGGTAGAAGCTCATCATTTACGATTTTGGTGAAGCTTGGGGACCCTTATGACATGAAGATATGCCTAACATGATTCTCAAACACCTTTATGTGTTCATCATCAACTCACAAGAACACATTAAAATTATATATATTATAAAAACCCTAATTTTAATGTTCCTTGATTCCTGAAATATAAAGATTGTTGCTTCTACACATGTCTAATCAATTTGGATTATAATAAAAAATGTAACGGATTTAGATAGTTATAAACTTTGCATCCTTATTATCATAAGTAAATAAGGAGTTTATTCAATTAATTACACTTGAGATCTCATTTATATTTCATATCACAGAGATCAAGTTATTGGGACATGGCTTTCATTGAGCACTTCACTTGGGAAAATTTCAAAATACATATACTTTAGTTACTTTGTTACTCAGTTACAACGTTGAAGACATTTTGTAATTTATTTATGTAAGGTTTAAATAGACTTCTCATGAGTCACCTTTGGAGTCTAATTTTTATTTTCAGCTTATTTTTCATTGGAATTCAAGTTCAAGGGCCAGTTTATTTGCTGCTATAATAACTTGTGTTCTAAAATATATTATATTAATTGCAATTTTTGCAACAAGCATAATTTTTTCTTCATTTTTAGTGTTTGTGGTTTACTCCTTGACTTGTTAACTTGATAAACACCCCAAAATTGCCTTAGAAGGTTCATATGCTAAAATATATAAAATCTCCTCACAAACCATTTTATTCCTTACCTTGAATGTTATGTTTAGGTGGTAGTAATAAGTAGTTAGTATAGAAGGCCCTAGACTTGATTTTGTCTCGCCTAAGGATTCCTTGAGGCTACTTGGGAAATCTCCCTTGTGTTGGATTTATATTTCACTAAAAAGAGGAAGTGATTAATTATGTAACAGTGGTAATATTCCCATGTTACATTGTCTTAGGCACTTGTGAAACACTTTTCACTAAGGCGCAAGATTTTTTCATAAAAATCCCATAGTATATATATTTTAATGGTTGAACGAAACATTGAGTCCTTACACAATTTGTTTGTAGTTGAGCAAGTTGATTTTTTTGTAATTTTACAGTTTCTAACATCTCTATGTGTACCAAGCACTGAGTCTCCTCTTGTAACATCAATTGGCTTATCAACCTGAAGCTGAAGGAAGGGATCTTCCATCCATTAAAATATAGAGTGACCATTTCCCTGTAGCACTCTAATTTCATTAATTACTTTTAGCTCTATGCGCATTAATTTATATTTCAAGTTTTCTATACGCTGTTATGAAATCAGAGTGCTACAGATTCACTTTATTCTTGATTCCACTTAAGAAACATATTATAGTGGTGAAAGTCATGGATGTAATTACGAAGAGGTTCACCATGTGAGATGCCAACAAATAAGAAAGGGACTTAAAACATTATTGAATCCTCTTTATTTATGATTAATATTTATTTCATTTACATTTTATTCTTAGTAGGCTAGATTGTGTGTTTATGAGTGTGACTAGAGAAAATTCCTCTTTTGTGTATATTACACCAACTGCCTCGCAAGATCATATAAGACTCCAAGCACTGAGTATCCTCTTGTAAGATCAATTGTCTTGTCATTCTAAAGCTGAAGGAATGGATCTTTCATCCATTAAAATACAGAGTGACCATTTCCCTGTGAATATACTTGCTTGAGGTATGACACCAATCCTTAGAGAAGGAAGGTCAAGGATCTGACATACTTCCTTACATACACGGTTTATTAGGTAGAGTTGCATAATATTTAGAAATAGGTAAATTACATCTGCATTTGTCGTTATGGAGCTAACTAAAATGTTAACATCAATATTCTTCAGTATTTACTTATCATATATCAATTGAATTATGATTTATCTTCCATCCATTAAAGTACAGAGTGACCATTTCCCTGTGAATATACTTGCTTGAGGTATGACACCAATCCTTAGAGAAGGAAGGTCAAGGATCTGACATACTTCCTTACATACACTGTTTATTAGATAGAGTTGCATAATATTTCAAAATAGGTCAATTACATCTACATTTGTCGTTATGGAGCTAACTAGAATGTTAACATCAATCTTCTTCAATATTTACTTATCATAGATCAATTGAATTCTGATTTATCTTCCATCCATTAAAATACAGAGTGACCATTTCCCTTGAATATACTTACTTTAGGTATGACACCAATCCTTAGAGAAGGAAGGTCAAGGATCTGACATACTTCCTTAGATACACTTTTTATTAGGTAGAGTTGCATAATATTTAGAAATAGGTCAATTACATCTACACTTGTCGTTATGGAGCTAACTGGAATGTTAACATCAATCTTCTTCAGTATTTAATTATCATAGATCAATTGACTTATGATTTATATTCCATCCATTAAAATACAGAGTGACCATTTCCCTGTGAATATACTTGCTTGAGGTATGGCACCAATCCTTAGAGAAGGAAGGTCAAGGATCTGACATAATTCCTTACACACACTGTTTATTAGGTAGAGTTGCATAATATTTAGAAATAGTTCAATACATCTACATTTGTCGTTATGGAGCTAACTGGAATGTTAACATAAATCTTCTTCAGTATTTACTTATCATAGATCAATTGACTTATGATTTATCTTCCATCCATTAAAATATAGAGTGACCATTTTCCTGTGAATATACTTGCTTGAGGCATGACACCAATCCTTAGAGAAGGGAGGTCAAGGATCTGACATACTTCCTTAGATACACTATTTATTAGGTAGAGTTGCATAATATTTAGAAATATGTCAATTACATCTACATTTGTCGTTATGGAGCTAACTGGAATGTTAACATCAATCTTATTTAGTATTTACTTATCATAGATCAATTAACTTATGATTTATCTTCCATCCATTAAAATACAGAGTGACCATTTTCTTGTGAATATACTTGCTTGAGGTATGACACCAATCCTTAGAGAAGGAAGGTCAAGGATCTGACATACTTCCTTACATACACTGTTTATTAGGTAGAGTTGCATAATATGTAGAAATAGGTCAATTACATCTACATTTGTCGTTATGGAGCTAATTGGAATGTTAACATCAATCTTCTTTAGTATTTTATGGTCAAACCCTTTTGTATACAAGAATATTTATGCTCATCCTTGCCAAAATATTACATTACTCTTCTTGTCTTGACATATTGTTGTGGAGGTAAATCCCCTCTGCGGACAGAGGTGATCCCTACTAGCCCAGACCGAGTCTAGCAACAATCGTTCACGCTATAGTGCAGGTTCCTAATTGCAAATAAACCAACTATCGATGAAGGCTTACCTGGAATCCAATGCTATCGCTTGTAGAGAAAGTAGCACTCCCGTTCCTTAGCTCCGGCAGATCACAATCCTCACGATCTCCGTGATTAGACACCTGCACACGCCAGAAACAAAACAAACACAAGCGTAAAATCCAGTATATGCAACTATATGTCAGTCAAAGAAGACATAACTCAACATAATAATCAACAACAAGAGTGGAACCATAACCAATAGTCGCTTATCATTAATCAATCAAAGAATAATACAACCATAGCTCTGACGCTGAATTCTCCTTCGCAGGGTCGTCAGCAAAACGTGTCTCAATAAAGCCTGTCAGGGATGGGACAAGCCTCTCTCTTCGGATGTCTCGACAATAATCTCCTTGCTTGGATTTGGCCTTAAGGGAATGAATCAAAGCTCTTGCAGCATTAGGCTCTTGGGAACTTGGAGACTAGCTTGCAAAGGGAATGAGCAAGCTTTTATAGATGGAGGAAGGGGAGTTGGGATCCCTATAATCATGAGATTGGCCCTATCCTCAAGGAAGCTTCCATGAGAGGTGGCAAATCACTTCCTCTACATGGAGATCCAGAGCCAAACCTCCCAACTCAAATTAGATACCATTTTATGGATCAGTTAGGATGAAACTTCTGCCATTTATTTTAAAAAAAAAACTCCTTAAAATGGCTGGTGTGAGTGCGACTTTGAGACAGAGTGCCAATTGGCGCGCCTTCTTTGAAGGATTTCCCCCATTGGCGCGGGTACTGAACTGGCTGCCCGCGCCAATGCAAAAAGGGGTGTTTTTAGGGTTTTTCACAAGGAGTTGTCTTCAGGGCAATGAAATTACATGTTTAGGGGAATGCCATGAAAGTGTTTTCAAGCTATGTTACTGCTCACAGGTCACGGAATGGGCCCTCCAATTGTGCGGGATCGGGAATTGCAGGGACGCTGACAAATTGCTGTGTAATAGATGCCCCCTAAAGCATGAGGCCTGAGAGAGAGAGAGAGGGGTGAAATGCTTTACAAGAACGTGTCCAACTGAAAAAACCGCCGTCGGAAAACCTGCGTAGAGAAGTACAACTGATATCTCAAATACATGATATATACGTGGTATGGGCGCAGCCATCCATAACAGAGTATGTAATAATCCAGATCTGAGGCATGGACACAACCATCCAGTGAGGATCAATAAATAGACTCAGGTATGGTCGCATCCATCCAATCAGTGAGTCATGTAACTAATCATAATAATCCACAAAATCGCAGCCTGGATTATAACAAGCAGAATCCAGGGTCTTGCACTCCATTTCGACCCGAACGAAGTACAAGTTCAAGCATGCGAATAAGTGAGCTGAAGTTGAACATGCAAGAACATCGTCTAATTACCAGCTAATGATGAAAGCTGTTAACAGACGAGAGAGGTACCACCATTAATGCCAATGGTCCTCAAGGTACTACAGGTACAATCTACGACATGTGAACAATGAGCTGATGTCGAACACCCGCAGAATCACCCGATCGGAGGCCAATGATGAAAACCTCACGTCGAACGCGAATAACCTGCCATTGAGGCATGCAGGATCCAAGGTTCCAGAAGGGAGTCTCTAGATTAGCTTCCTGGATAATGGGCTGAAGTCGATAGGAAGTGACCTTGATCGAAGGTGGGCCATAGTGTTTCCCACATCATCGACACAAGACAGAGGAACATAATGTCTTTGTGAATCAGGATCAAATGAGAGTCAGAGGAAGGTTGATACTCGCAGAGGCCAACTTCTCTTGAACATATGGCGGCACGACAGTGATTTTGGCAGTATTTGACATCAACGGATTAGAGGTCATGGTGACAAGGCAAAGAGCAGACGAGAGGTCAAAAAGGATTACCCAAACCCACGGAGGCAAGTGAACAAACGAGATGAGATATCCCCAACCTGACACAAACGCAGACAAGTGCCATGTTCAAGAGCGACATACTGCCGACACGACAATGATGTTGGTTCCATTTTCCCCACCATTTCTGGTGAGTACCTCTTTATTTTTACACAAGCTTGAAGAGGATACCATATGCTTGCTGTATAAGCCCATCCTAGTACATTTAACGAGCCCTAGGAAGGAGGAACTCGAATACCGTCATTAAGACTAAATTCGATGTCATCAGGGTTTAACGAGTCTGACAAAGGAAGAACTCGGCATCTTTTCATATTTAGAGAGTCTGAAAAGACAACAGAAAAGTAAACTCCCACGGTCCCTTTTCGTAAATGGTTCCTTAGACCCGAAAAGGTAGAAAACTTTGTCTGAGAAAACCTCCTAGTCGCAATAGGCTAGGGTATTCCTTTTTCATAAATAATCTATCCCAGCCCGAAAAAGGGGTAAACGTATACTGGGTAGATGTCGTTTCGTAGCCACTTTAACAAGATCAAAACGACAAGGGACTCAGCAATATTTTCAATTTTTAAGAGTTAGAAAAGAGCTGAAAGTTGACTCCTCCTGAAGAAACGAGTGGTATAAAGGGTAGCAACTGGTTCCGGCAATGGTGGAACTTCTCAAAACAAATAAAGGTTAAGAGGTCGGCTAACAATACCACTCATTGCAGTGGTTCCTCAGGAATGGGTAAAACAACCAAGTGAAGGCATATGATTGGCCAAGTAGATAGTGACGATGGAGTGAGAAAACCAAGGCTCATCTGGCAAAAACATGCTGATAAAATGGCAAAAATGGGAATGTTTTCATTTTTACACAAGCTTGAAACGGAAACAAACTATGCTTGAAAAAGGTAAGCATGCCCCCAGCATGGTGACTCAATCCGAGGTACATGCCCCCCAAGCTTCAGTCCATATGAAAGGAAGATGGAGTGGAGGTTCAAGTTACGAGATCAAGAGAAAGACTCGACTGGGATTTTATGAGATCTTATCAAAGAATCAAATTGAACAACAACGTGTTTCATTTTTTTAACGAGTTTGACAAATTAAAAGAACTATCCTCAAGACACCTTGTTTCATGGTTTAAGGAGCTTGGCACAAGACAAGGAACTCTGCTCCGACAACCTTGTTTCATTTTTTAAGGAGCTTGACACAAGAAAAGGAACTCTGCTCCGACAACCTTGTTTCATTTTTTAAGGAGCTTGACACAAGAAAAGGAACTCTGCTCTAACAACCTTGTTTCATTTTTTAAGGAGCTTGACACAAGAGAATGAACTATGCTCCGACAACCTCATCATAATGAACAAGAAGTCATCGCTTCCAAGAGTTCCACTCCCGATGGAAGGAACACATCTTGGAAGTCAGGACCCAATGGCCCCAGCACCTGATGCACAACGGCACTATCACTGGGTACAGGCACGAGGTAGGTAGCCACATAGTTGACCTGCGGTGGGGCAGATACAACGGGTGGATAAAAACTAGGAAGGGATGATGGCGAGCCAACTGCCACATCAGGACCAAATATACGAAAGCTGATCAATGGTCACAATCCGTCCTTCATGTGGAAAACAGACCACACGAAAAAGGGAGGAGACAAGAGCTCCCATGGCATAGGTGTAATTGCGCCCCAAGAGCATATTGAAATCCAAGGGGCCTGGAACAACCATCACATCCAGATGGACGGTTTTACCTCGCAAAGTAACAAGTAACCTTGGAAGGATTCCTAACGGTTGACTCGATCTTCTGTTGAATGCCAACATATTCTGCGTAACAGGCGCAAGTGGCGGCGAGCCAAAAGCTTGCCAAGTAGTTGAGGATAGAACACTAACAGACGCGCCTTCGTCTATAATGGTGCTAGGTACAACCAGACCAAAAGCCTGTACTGTGATCTCGAAAAGCACATAAGATGGGAGGCGGTATCCTACAAATCGACTCCAATCAAAGGAAGTGACAAAAATACTTGGAGGGGCTACCATCGAACCGAGATGGTCTTCCCCTGGTGTTACAGAAGAAAAAGGAGCATCGTCCACGACCTCCATCTCGAAGGGGGGAGGGGTATCCTTCGGAACCTCTATCACGGGAGGCGGAGGAGCATCTTCTTGAGGTATGGGGACAGGAGAATATTTCTCCAAGTCTGAAGAAACAAGAAGAACCTGAGGGGTGTGAGAACCAATCTCAACGGAAAATACCTGGTGTACCGTAGACGGGGCTAGCTCAACCGATCCCACGACCAATGGTTGGTTGGGAATGGATTCCTGATTTTGAATTTCTGTGGGAGCGAGATTGACCAAGGATGACTCTTGACCAATCATAGGATCAGCTGGTGGAGGACTCAAAGAAAGCCGTTTTTAACCAGCCGGAAGGCATGGTGTAGAAACAGTCGAGTTGTCCAACACTCGCTTAGCTTCATCCATATATGGACAAAGGTGAATGGCATGGTGCCCCCCACACAACTTACAGGGATTGGTAATCTTACCCTGCTTCTTAGGAGCCTTACCAATAACAGTCGAAGACATGCCCCCAACCTGACTCCCAGAAGCCAAAGGCAACAGTGGGCAACCATTGGACCATACTTCGAGCACCTTGGGAATGCCAGGGCAGTCTTGAAGAAGATGGTATCCTGTGCACAACATGCAAGGGAACTTGACTTTCTGTGGAGGGTTGGGAGGTTTATGAAGAGGAGACTGGTTAGGTGCAATAGCCGCAGATCTAGCCTCTCCTTTATCATAATTCTTCTTCTTTGTCTTCTTCTTCTTCTTCTTAGCCACTTGGTTACTCGAATCCAAAATTTCACCGGGCGAAGTAGAAGAGGAGGGCGCAGAAATAGGCGAAGAAGGGGAGAGGTCCACCTTGGAATCAACATGATGTTTTTTAGGCGAAGGAACTGATTGAACAGTAGCTGAGACATTCGGGACCACAGAGGTTGAAAACAACCAAACAGGCAACCCAACAATTAACCCAGGAAGGGACAACGTCGCCATGTAAGGAGCACCAACATTTCCAAAAGGAGGAAAATGACTAGGATTCCCATCAGAGGGAATTCCGTGGTTGGTGAACTCTGGAAAAGTTGCCATCAACAACTCAAAACCGCACACGGGCTAAAAACCAAGGCACACAATCAAACAACCAACAAGCAAACTCTAAAAGGGCATGTGATCGCGGGTGACTTATTTTACCACATTGAAACTTAGAAACTTCATTGTTTCATGTTTTAAGAGTCGAGAAACAGATAAAAGGTGAATCTATCTCTTTCATTTTTGAAGCAAGCATGAAAGGACAAGTGCTTGATGATCTTTTCAAATTTAAGGAGTCAGATAAGATCAAAATGACTGCTCAGGAATTCTAGGCAAAGGGTGTACCAAATAACCGTGAACTGCAATATACACCTTGGTTTCAAAATGAAAGAGAAATCAACCAAGGACTTGACGTATGTGCAGGCAATCTCCCCGAATGCTGTGTCCGGTGTATCACGGGTATAGGGTGGCAGACTCGGCTTCCTATGGATAAAGGATGGAAACGTAGTGGGGTATCCCTTTATATATGCGACGGTACAGGGAGCACAAGTCCGTACTAGTGCTGTCTAAAGCCAAGAGGCGAACGACAGCTACTAGGTTTAACGACGCCGGAACACGTCTCTAACCTAGACCTCTAAATATTTCGTAATGTTTCAATGATGCCTTAGTGTAAATTGAATAAATTTTAATGTTAATCTTCAATTATGTTTCAATTTTCAGGCCCTAGCGAGTGTTATGTCTCAAAATCGCCTAAATGCAGCTATATGATAAAAGAAATCTTTCAATTCGTTGAATGCTATCTAGTTAAGGGAAGAGCTTCAAACAATGATGCAACAAACAACAACATTGTAAACGAAATTTTTTCCAAACTAGATGACTTTCACTATCCAAAAGTAATTTCAAACATTCAACGATGCAAATAATGCAATGTAATCTATGCAAAATCCTCTTTTTTGAAAACTATGCATTTGTAATCTATGCACAATTTCCTTTTCCTTTTCAAATCATAAGAATGCACTCAATGCATTTTTCGATGAAATGAGAATCTACTTAATGCATGCTTTTAATAAAAGAGAATGCAATCAAAGCGATTTCTAGTTTTCTATCATTAAACAATGTAATATAAGTTTAATGATGGATCTCAAAAAATACTTTTCAATGCAATGTGATCTAACGCATTTTAACGAAAAGCAAACTATGAGACGAAAACTAAAAGAACGCAAATCTTCTTAATGAAGGATGAAAGCAAAAGAGATGTAAACAAACACTAAGAATGCAATCGTTGTTTCAAACACTTTGTCACGAAATCCCTCAAAAGGCGACAAGACATATGAGGTCAAACACAAAGACGACTTCCAAAGCATGAGATCAAAACAAGGCATTCATTCCCTTTTACATCAAACAATCATGGAAAGAAGACATTTCAAACAATGAGCAATGTAATCTATGCTCATATAAAGGAAAGACCGAAAGGGAAAGACACACTGGTGAAGGATTTAGAGAAAAAATCTCAATTTTCACATACCTTGAAATTGGCCCGACTTTTTCATTGAAATCTAGCGCCAACTGGCGTGACTTGCTTACTGACAACTAGCGCCAATGCCCAATTGGTGCGGGTTGCTAACTGACAACAAGCGCCAATGCCTGAAAATTAAAAAACGAAGAATTTCTCCCAACCAAGACTAGAATCACCACTTCAGGCAGGATCTAAAACAAACCCAGAAGCAAAGTACTGACCAAAAGAAACTTCCGAACAAGGGTAAACCCTATCACCTACAGGATATGGCGTGACTGTCTAGCTGTAATCCACGCCAGACAGGGGATGGCGCGAGTGATGAACTGGCAACCTGCGCCAATTGGCGCGACTGTCAGGGTGGAAATCGCGCCAATCAAGCCAACCATGAAAGGATGAAAATTCAAAAAATTAGAGGTCAGATCTGATCCTCTGGGGCTAAACCAAAAGCAAAAAACACAAAAAGAGCCAGCCAAAAGAGCCGATCAAGCAAGCAGAATCGAGAAACAACCGAAAAGACAAGACAATACTCCAAGTGTTTAGTTCATAAACTAAACCAGAGCTTGATTGAAGCAGCTTTGATCTAATTCGCTAATGCAGAGAAATAGCATTTTGAAGGCTATCTAGCTAACTTCAGGCTCCGTCTGTAGCTTACAAAGCAGAACAACAACAAGCTAGACGTCCCTAGTGGAGTCGCCAATTTATTGTGGAGGTAAATCCCCTCTGCGGACAGAGGCGATCCCTACTAGCCCAGACCAGGTCTAGCAAAAATCGTTCACGCTATAGTGCAGATTCCTAATTGCAAATAAACCAACTATCGATGAAGGCTTACCTGGAATCCAACGCTGTCGCTTGTAGAGAAAGTAGCGCTTCCGTTCCTTAGCTCCGGCAGATCACAATCCTCACGATCTCCGTGATCGGACACCTGCACACGCCAGAAACAAAACAAAAACAAGTGTAAAATCCAGTATATGCAACTATATGTCAGTCAGATAAGACATAACTCAACATCATAATCAACAACAAGAGTGGAACCATAACCAATAGTCGCTTATCATTAATCAATCAAAGAAGAATACAACCATAGCTCTGACGTTGAATTCTCCTTCGGAGGGTCGTCAGCAGAACGTGTCTTAATAAAGCCTGTCAGGGATGGGACAAGCCTCTCTCTCCGGATGTCTCGACAATAATCTCCTTGCTTGGATTTGGCCTTAAGGGAATGAATCAAAGCTCTTGCAGCATTAGGCTCTTGGGAACTTGGAGACTAGCTTGCAAAGGGAATGAACAAGCTTTTATAGATGGAGGAAGGGGAGTTGGGATCCCTATAATCATGGGATTGGCCCTATCCTCAAGGAAGCTTCCATGAGAGGTGGCAAACCACTTCCTCTACATGGAGATCCAGAGCCAAACCTCCCAACTCAAATTAGATACCAGTTTATGGATCAGTTAGGACGAAACTTCTGCCATTTATTTTTAAAAAACACTCCTTAAAATGGCTGGCGTGAGTGCGACTCTGAGACAGAGAGCCAATTGGCACGCCTTCTTTGAAGGATTTCCCCCATTGGCGCGGGTACTGAACTGGATGCTCGCGCCAATGCAAAAAGGGGTGTTTTTAGGGTTTTTCACAAGGAGTTGTCTTCAGGGAAATGAAAGTACATGTTTAGGGGAATGCCATGAAAGTGTTTTCAAGCTATGTCACTGCTCACAGGTCATGGAATGAGCCCTCCAATTTTGCGGGATGGGGAATTGCAGGGACGGTGACAAATTGCTGTGTAACACATATGAACTGTGACCCCGGTTTTCTTTATTTCACATTAAAATTTGAATAAATAATAATTAAGAGATCATGTGATAGGGACAATGAGGAGTGGTTTTCCTTCCATTTGCAACTAGTTTTATGCTTCCAAGCAAGATTCCATATTTGCTGAGTGATCTACCTTCTGGTTTAGTCTTGTTAACACATGGTAGAAATCAACGAAATAAATTTTTTTCCTCTCGTTTGATTCTTGAGAATATTCTTGCAAGATTAAGAACCACTTCGCTAAATAAATTTGGCATGTATCTCATACTAAGAGAATAATATCTGATGATGATTAGTTAATCAAATATTTGATGCCTCCTTAGACCCCCCCCACCCAAAATTGCTTCTATTCCGACCTAGGATCAAGCACATCCCCCCCCCCCCTCCACACACTGGGAAGTTTTGGATTTCCCCTTGAGGCCTTATTGAGAAAGAGTATTTTTTTGAGATCTCTCGTCGTAAGGATTCATCCTTGTCCATTCAAATTTTCCACCTCCACTAATTTTTTTTTCTCGAGAGTATGTTTTGGATGTGCCATCCATCCTAGCAATAGATCTTTGATCCAAACCTTTTCCTTCTGCTCTAGCATATGGATATTATGCCTCTTCATTCCATTAGCTTGTATTGTTTCCATCAACATCCATGAAATTTTGCTGCTACTATTTTGACATATTGTTTTCTTGATGGATGATAATTCTATTTCTATCCAACCACATTTGTAGACATACGAATTTAGGCATGCCCTGTGAGGCGTGTTTTAGAATTTGGTTTGTTAATAAAATTTTGTTTGTATTTTTTGTGCCATGAAGTGAACATATCTTCCCACGTTGAAGAAATTTCCTTTCTGTTATCATTTTCTTCAAAATCATAACGCAAAATTTTAATAGTGAAGTCACAATTGAAGATTCATCTTTGATTCTCTTCCATTTTTTATATGCAAGAAACATCTTGAAGGGTCTTGGATATCAATTTTTTTGTAAATTATTTGTTGTTAATAGACGATTACGAACTATGGTCTAGTTAAAAATATTAACCTTTGGAAAACCATCATTTTTCTAAATGTAATTTTGAATCCCAGTATAGGGAGGCAACAACATATCTGAAATTAGAGAAATGTAACCCAACTTTACTGTGTATTCAATACAATTTACCCCATCCAATATGGCTATCAAGAGTGAGTTTATCTGTAAAAGACTACTAACAGTAAAATTCAAGCCCAAACATTGGTGCAAAAAGATCAAGATGATGACTTGGTGAAAAAAAAGACTACTAACAATATAATTCAAGCCAAATAGTTGAGCACAAAATGGTCTGCCATGAGCTATACCATTCAATTTCATTTGGAAAAAAACCAGTTGAGGGAGAAGTTTATTTTAACCAGAATTTCATGTAACAACTATGACATATGTTTCCGTATTCAATCAAACTACTATGAAACCAATGTAATCGAGAGCTGCAGCCAAAGCTTACATAAGACCTTTGATGGAAATTTTCAAAAGTTTGGATTTATAGCTATTGCAAGCTTAAAAGAAGGCTGAACAAGTGTAAACTTATAGATTTTGGCTTACCTCTTTCAAATCACCCACAGATCACTTGCATTCACCACTGACCAGCACAAAGCGCACGCATTCACCACACTGTTAGACTCGCTAAAATTTGAAGCAATCACCAACATTCACCAGAGGTCCAACACATTTGGACTAGCACATTTATTAAAAATAATAATTACAGACCGCTGTTAGACTCGCCAAAGCAATCACAACACACTTGAAGCATTCAGACTCATCAAATTTATAAAAAAAATATAAACCCAAGGGCCAACACCAATGTCCAAAATCCTCCTTGCAGCGTGGGTCTAGCTCCATGGCACCGGGGAAATGGACCATCTTGGACCTTGGTACTCTAAATCCCTTTCCGGGCAGCTACCGTCTCCCGGAACCAGATGTTGATTCTTGTTGCCCTTGTCAATGCATGCAACGTCATCGTTCAATGTGTGCAGAGTCATCCAAACTAGATCTTGTAAGTTTTCACCTCCAACAGTCAACTTCCAAGCCCCTTCCATGCCCCAACCTGTTGAAATGGGGGCGAATCACTTCAATCCCTCCCCCGACTCAGTAAATTTCGGTGAAATATTTGTTGCACCTCCAACTTCCAAGCCCCAACCAGTAAAAATGGGGCAAATCACTCCAACCCCTCCCTCCGACCCAGTAAATCCAGGCAAATGCCATTGAAATCTTCTCCAAACCAGAAAATCAGGAGGCGAATTCCATGGTTTCAGTTTTATGCACATTTATTTTTTTGGGCTAACACTTAATAATTAATTATTTTAAAAATAATTATAGGGATAACTTTATTAAACTATAGAAAATGGGTTTTATATAAAAAATTCGCCCTTTCAAAATTTAAAACCCCTTAAAATTCTCCCTTGGGCTAAAATTTGCCCCTAAAATTTTCCCTAGTTTCAAACTTTCTTGCATGAATAAAAGGACGGATCTAAATATTATAGAGAATTAAGTCATGGAATATATCAAAGGGTCAGTAACTAAACCTTCAAAAGAAGATAATCGAGCTTATGCTAAATACATTAAGGGATACATAAGAGTCCAAAGGATTCTTATAGATCCATGAATGACTGTCTCATTCCCTATGTATCAAAACTAGAATATTCAAAAGAAACATATGAAAAATTGGTGGAGTTGTTCTCAGTGAGTACTACAGGGGAAGTAATATCTCCGAGACAAGAACTATACAAGTTGAAGTTGTCAAGAGAGGAAGGAATCACTTCATATTTTATGAAGATTTCTGAAATACGAAATCAACTACAAGAATTAGGATAAGTAATGTCTGATAGAGAAATAACTACAGTGGTGTTGAATGCTCTACTGGAGGGATGGGGAAAATTCACTACAAGTATCTATGAGAAGAAAGAATTAATACCTTTCCAGGATCTATGGTCTCTATGTGAGTTATAAGAGACAAGGTTAAAAAGTTAAATATTGATATAAGATAAAATGAAGAGAATCAAGCCTATGTTTCCATATCAAGAATAAAGGGAAGATTTGGTAAGTTTGGTCCTCAGAAGAAAATAAGAAACATGGATAAGATATGATGCTATGGATGTAATGAAATTGGGAACTATAATAAGGATTGTCCCAAATCTACTGAGGACAAGAGGAAAAAGGAAGAAGCCCATGTTGTTGGAAAAATGGAAGAACTAGATTCAAAGAAACCTAAGAAAGAAGAAGTGAAATATCTCTACTATGATTGAGATCATCTTTCTCTTTAAGAGGTATATGTTGGTTGTAAGATAGAATTATGGGAAGAATTGTACATTAGTCAAAGGCATCATTACAAAATTAGCATCATGGTAGAAGCATAAAAAGTAGGAGTACTTGTCATAAGAGGATGTCTGAAAACATTTATGTATGCTATGAGATAAATAGTGGCTCCTGGGAACCTCACTGAAAATAATAGTTATAAAATGAAGTTATCTATATCAAGGTTCATCATTCATTAATCATATGGAAATAGGTGATAAATTTTTTCTAACAAAATCCTATGTGGATTCACTGGTTAGAAAGAAAGACAGTTTTTCTGGGATTAAGATATGATGACATATTGATGAAGCAGGTCAAGGGAATGCAATTCTTCATTCTAAGGAAACCTGCTATATGATGAATAAAAAGGAAAAGTATTAGGTACATGTATATATATTCTAACATTGGATGCTATGAAGTCATGTCATTTGTAGTATACTTCTATCTTTAGAAGTATCATCAAAATAGAAAGCATAAAATCTTCCGATGCACAGGTTTCCAAAAGGCATGATACACACTAGATGAAATCAAATAATATGTCCTCATATGGAATATGAGGTGATTGTAAATTATCAAGGAATTTAATAGTGGAAGTTCCTGGGAATGAAGTAAAATTGTGAGGAGAAATAAAAAGGAAGAGATCGTGGGAAGTACAACCATGGAAAGAAGCAGTCAACATCCAAGGAAGCCAAGAATACTTGACTAGAAAATCTCTTGGGAGGATATGTAGAATTTGATAGAAGTATGGAAAAGATGGAGACCCTTGAAAATACATATCTTTAAGAGATGTGTCAATCTGTAATGAAGGATGTCGATGCCTAAAAAATATGTCACGGTGAAAGATCATCACTAAGGTAACTTTTTGATTTAAAGGTTCATATTTATAATTAAATAATACATGATGAGCATATGCAGGGCTGCCAAAGGGAAGCATATGTCTTCTACAGGTTGACAACCATATGGCAGGATGAAATATCCTTGGAAGAAATATGGTTCGAAGGAAAGCAGCATGACATGAAGCTAGACCACATGAGAAGATTGATGAATCACTTTATGATAGAAGAAATGACTCTTGGATGAAAGCGATGGATGATCTATGCCCTATGGAGAGATCCCAAAGATGAAGACTCCTCAACAAAAAATAAATTCATGACATCGAAGAAAGGAATTCTTAATGAGAATTTGGGTGTTTTCATCATTGTTGCTGCAGGTCCCTAATTAAGAGGGAGCCTAGAAATAAGTGTCTTACTTAGAATAAACTTGGTAATTCCTAAGGCAAGAGGGAGCTTAAGTACATTCCTTGTATAGGAATGCGTACATTCCTTTATGGAATATTTCCTCCCTAGTTGAGAGGGAGAGATAGACACATAATTATGGTAGTCACCTAGAAGAAATAATATGGGATTGGGTAATCATATGGCATCCGATAATCTCTTGGGGATGTATTAGGGAATACAAGGAAAGAGTAGTCCTGGAAGGATGAATATTCTTTGAGGACTGGGAATCGAACAGTAATAATAGTCCTGGTGGACATATTCTGAATGAACTCGGGTGGGATATGATCTAAGAGAGACAATGACGAGGGTGTTTACTCATCATTGGTCTCGCCAAAATTGTAACTCATGGTATCATGGGGAGATGAATTTGTTAGTCAAGGCCTTGCACTGTGACAATGCTAGTTGATATGATGCTATACAGATGGGATTACCAATCAGATTATTCTTATGAGATTTTTCAAATTGAGAGTGACCATGTACCATTATGAATACCTCCCTAGTTAAGAGGGAGTGTTGGAAAGTGTAACTAGGTTTAGTCTTCATAATGAATTGTAATTATGAATTTATGTAATGAAGAAGACAAAGATAATAAAATGTATTTTGTAAATAATTTCTTAATGGGTTTCACGAGCAAGGAGTTTTTATTATAGGTCAAAGACTTCTTCTTGATGTCTTTAGGGAGGTTTTTCATATTTTCATAAATATACATAATTAAGAGTCATGTATATGAAGAAGTGTTACACTTGTGAAGGAAAAATATTGATGTAATTTGTATGCTCCAAGACCTTGTCTAAATGCTCTAGAAGATTTTGGAAGAAGTCATCTCAAATATGTTTAAGACACTCCTTGTTAATTTGGCCTAATAGCAAGATATCATGTCGACCGAGGAAGAGGGAGACAATCCCTATAAATAGACCGAACCATGGCCTCATTTGGAAATCAAAATTTTGGACAAGTCTGAGATCTCAGTGCGGATTTTAGTCTGCGTTTTGATGTGAATAAGAGGAGGAGTCTAGCAAAGAAGGAAGGATTCATTATATATATTTTTTGTGTATAATAACCTTTTCATATTTCAGGTAGGCTGAGGGCTACCACATCGTAGAATAGGGTCTACAATACAATGAAAAAAAGGTGTATAGATTGTGCATAAAAGAGGTATCTGGACAACATAGAAAAGGGTCATTGAAAGGACTGAGATTAATGCATAGGAGAGGCATTGCTAGCCTCTATAATTGATCTCACACTCTTGCATAATTTCAGTGACATACACAACAATGAGGAAGAAGGTCATCACAACGTGGAAAATAAGGCATCACAACAAGGAATGAGATCTCGTTCTAGGGCATCAAGAGTGTAGGAAGGTAGGTCGTGGAAGAGTCTCTTGAAGACCAAGAAGGAGCACATCATTTTGGGATGCTAGATCAGGGACTGAGTCTCCCTAGTGTTGATGCAATATAGTATAGAAATGAATATCAACATAAGGACCCTAGAATAGCAGTGACAAGGTCTTGGAGGCATACTGAAGTCAAGGGTCTAGGTCATGGTTATGGTACTCTTCAATTAAAGATCTATAAGATGAATTACTTTCGAGTTTTCCTATCCAGGAGGGAGAGGTTTTGGCCCTGCCTTGAAGAGCCTAATCTTTGTGTCTCTTATGCTTTGATAATTGGCTTGATGAAAGACATACTAATTTAACGAAGATAAGATATAAATAGGAGAAGCATAACAAGTTCACAAGTAATTATGAAGAAGAGAAATTGAATTAAATGCCCTAATTTCTCAACAGAAAATGGGTGCCCCAGGTCATTGGGAGCTTGCATGGCAACATCACAACAAAAGGGAGCATCAACATGACACAAATATGATCCTGCAATGAGACTATCCCATTTTTATTGTATATTATCAAAGAGTCGTTGCTAAGCAAGACACCCCATTAGTAGCTTTCTACCTCTGAGGCATGGAGCTTATTGATGCCACTAGATATATTAATATGCCTTTGAATATTTTATTAACAAGTCACATTCATAGAACCTTTTTTCTTTAAAATTTATCTCTTTGATAGGTCGATGATGGTTATCAGTCTTGCCATAGTCAACTCTATGTGCATCATCCCTAAGCTTTCTTAAGAAATATGTTGCATCCCCGCTAATCGATCTTGTAAAAATTCATAAAAATTAGGATATGATTTCCTTTTTTGTAATTGTATGATATGAGATTGCAAATATTTCATTACTCATTGGGGAGGATTGATGGAGATTAAAGAGGATATGGGATATTTTTGTCACTGAGAAGGATGGGTATTGATAATATATAAGTTTGTATATTGGGAGTAGGGAATGTTTTTAGAGGAATTTTGAGGTCTAAAATGGGCCTCCTAAGGAAATTATAAAATAGTAATGGAAATAATAAAATAATATTATCATCAAATTTTAGAGTGAAAAAAGAAAAAAACTATTTTTTCAACTCGTATTTTCAACTTATCTCCATATGGGCTTTCTCAAATTTCAAGCGCAAAAAATCATTGGATGCATAATTTGATTCCTCATATAAGGAGTACCCATGTTCCATACTTTCGATGGACCCTAATACACAAAAAATGAGAAATACATGAAAAATGTGATTGCAATCAAGATTTTTCATGTATTTCTCATTTTTCGTGTAGTAGGGTCCATCGGAAGTATGAAACATGGGTAATCCTTGGACGAGGAATTAAATTTTGCATCCAATGAGTACTCCCGCTCAAAATTTGAGTAAAACCTTAAGGAGATAAGTTGAAAATATGAGTTGAAAAAGTAGTTTTATTATTTTATTATTTTTTAGTATTTTTACTTTTTTACTCCAAAAATGGTGAATCATCCCCCATGGTTGAAATCATCATCTTGAATCCTATTGGTTCTTATAAATTTTATTATTTTGTACAATTTTCTTAGGAGGCTCATTTTAGACCTCAAAATTCCCCTAATGATTGTTATTTCTGGAGGGTGCGAGCTTTGAAGGAGCCTAGTGGAGATGTATCTGAGAGCCATTATAGAGGATGTTTGTTGCTTACTTGATCATTTATTTGGATGATACTCACTTAACAAAACACCTTAATTTTTCTTTTGTTTGGTTTCTTGGTTTTTGTTCCTCGGGACATGGTATCCCTCTAATCTCGTGAACAAGTTTTTATAAGCCCCTATTCTCTTCCATATTAGACTAGTATTTTAATCCACTAAATCCTTATTGAAATGTTGGATTTCCCAATTTGAGTCTCCACTTATGATGGCTTCCTTGATGCCATTTCTAATAATCAATTAAAATCCCATCCAAAAAGCTAAGGCCTCTGCACCATTATTGGTGTAATGACCTAGGCCCCAGGAAAATATAAAAAAGAGACTTCCAACAGGACATTTAATTTGGCCTCCTGCTCCAGAAGGGCTAGGATTTCCTTGAAAATACCCATTGAATTATAGGATTTAGCTTCCATTATGTCTTTCCCACTTCTCTAAATCAACTTGGCTTAATCTTAATTCCCACTTGGGGTGGCTCTTTGGTCTAAATCTTCCTATGTTGGTGATGCTTCCAGGTTTGAGCCCTTAATGAAGCTATTTGGGCTCCCTTATACTAAGGTTCTCCTCCCAATTACCAAGTATTATGATTGAATATAGGGCATCTAAAAAGATATTTTTTTCTTTTCTAACAGAGAGTGGAGTTGTGAACATTCTGTTGTTAAAAATGGTTTTGTTTCTCGCTAACTAGCTTCTCCAACATATGTATTTTGGGGGGGTGTTGAATGCTCTTTTAAGAGTATTTTTCCTTGTTAGATCTAAAATGTAGTCTAGATACCATGTCCAATCCTTAGGAATTTAAGTGAATATTTTTTGCATAGTTGCATTCCATAAATAAATGATAAATATTCTCTTCTAAGCTTTGACATAATGCACAATTTGAAGGGCCCTTTAGATTTATCATTTTAAGATTTTTAGATGTGAGGATTTTCCCTTGCACCTGTAACCAACAAAATAAATTTACCTTAGGGATTATCTCATTGTTCCATATTAGTTTATATATTTCCTTTGTGTGAGCATTTTCATATTTCAACTTCTCTAGATCATAGCAATTTTCGATAGAGAAAGCTTTGTTCTCCTTAGTTGATCCATTTTCATCTTCAAAATTATTGCCTACAAGGGAATGGACTTTCAATCCACCCAATAAGGAGAGTTGAGAAGAGCTTAACTCCTCTAGAAATTTGATACTAATCTAGTTTTCCATAGATCACTACTTTCATCCCACTCAAAATATGTCCCGTAGATGAACAAAATTGCGATCTTTCATCTACATTTCTAGATTTTTGGAGTCATGTCTTGTTTTTTTAGAGTATGTTGACACTTTTAATGTTCTCCCATAAGTTTATTTTATTCCCATTCCCCAAATTCCATATTGTATGTTTCATTATTAAGTTTATTCCTTTTTGGCATAGGTCCCAAGTGCAAGATCCAATCTCCTTCCAGTTTAGGAGCTTTGGCCTTTCCATGTTTATATTGTGCAAGTATTTTCTTCTCAGAGCTTGAGCCCAACAAGAGTTGTCGTATTTTAGTAGTCTCCAAACTATTTTTTCTCCTAATGTATGGTTTAAAAGTAAAAAGTCCCTACTATTGAGGCCTTCTTCTTCTATATCCATCTTGATTGTTTCCTAGTTCACTAGGTGGTTTTTTTTCCTGGTAATTTTGCCTCCTTGCCATAAGAATTTTCTAATGATTTTGTTGATAATGTCAATAATACATTTAGGTGCCATAAAAGTTGAAGCTTAGTAAATTTGGAGGGTGGATAAGGTATATTTTCCAAGATTAATCTGCCTACTATATTCAACCAATTTTCACCTTAATAATTGATTTTCTTTTTTATTTTGGAAATGATACTTATCCAGTTCTTAGGAATTCACAAGTAGTTGAAATAATACCATTGTTTTCCATTTTAAGCGAAGGATGTCTTCTGTTTCCTACATTTTATTGTCTAACGTGTTCCAACCATAGATATTTATTTTTTTCCTATTAATTTGTTCTCAAGAAACCAACATGAAGTCTAGCAAAATTTGCTTAAATATCTTGGCTATGATTGCAGATGCTCCACCAAGAAAAATTGTGTTGTCTACGAATTGAGCATGGTTCAACATTTTGACTCCTCTCACAATTTGCAAACCTATCAAATCACCATTAAGACATGAAATTTATGATATTCTTCTTAGTGAGTCTGCCATTATGATGTAGAGAAGAGGAGACAAGGGACAACCTTGGCTTAGTCTCATTGAGTATTGAAATAATTGGGTGGGTATTCCAGTTACCAAAGGAGTTATCCACGGTGAGCTTATACAAGCCCTTATGCATTCAAAAAATTGAGAGCTAAAGCCAAAATTTTCCAAAAGTTTGAGAAGAAATCATGATGAACTCTTTCAAAATCTAAATCCATATCAGGATCTATTGCCATGCCTTTCATTTTATATGTGTTGTTGGAATGAATTTCTTCTTAAACTAAGATGATATTGTCTATAATTTATCTTTTGGTTTTAAAACCACTATGATTCTCTGATATCAATTTTTTTTTTATCAGTTTGGTGGCTATAAATTTAGAGATAATTTTATAGGAGGCATTACATAGGATTATTGGTCTAAATTTGGCATAGGAGACTGGATTGACATCCTTAGGGATCAAGGCCAGAAATGTAGAATTGATTCCTCCCCCAACTTTCCTCTTCTTTCTTTTCCATTCCAACTTTTTACATAAGTCGTATTTTATTAAAAGGAAAAAAGGATTTGAAGAAGTGAATGGTGAACTCATCTGGCCCAAGTGCCTTGTTTACTCCCAAGCTCCATACTACTTCCATTACATCATTTTCCTCTACAGGTTTGAACAACACTTCATTTTATTCTTCAATTATGCTAGTTGGAATTTGGTCAAGAATCATATCTACACTTTGGTTATTATCCATTTTCTCCTTTTGGTATTGATATTTGTAGTGTTTATGGACTACCTACTTTATTTCCTAATATCCCTTGATAGTTTTCCCTTAAGAATCTTGAATTACCTTTATCTTATTTTTCATTTCACTTGCTTTGTCTTGTTTGTGGAAATTTTTTGCATTATTTTCTCTGGCTTTTAGCCAAAGACTTCTTTATTTTAACCTCCATTTTTCTTATTCTCTCCTATTAATGCCCTGGATTTTAATTGTAAGACCTTTTTCTAGAGATATATGTTGTTCTCCGACAAGATTACTTTCCATTTTCTAGTAGAGCTTCTCTAACTGATATCTTAAATATGATTCTTCTTGGTTTGGTTCAATGTATTGATATTTTTCCCAATCCTTCAAATTTTTTTTTCACCATTTTTAATTTTTTTTGGAGTACTATAAAGTATGGAGACCCTTCAACATAATTTCCCCATTGTATTTTTATTATTTCTACCACTCTCTTGTATTCTAGCCATAGTGGATTGAATCTAAAGGGGATTGGGCCCATACGCTCTTTCTCCGTGAGAGATAAATATATGGGCTTATGATATGAAGTCACATTTAGTATTATCTCAGATCTTATGTTGATATCTTATAATAATAGGCTTCGTCATAGTAAAAATATGTCAAGTTTGGTTGCTATGTTTTGTTTCCATTTTATTATATGGGACAAAGTGAATGCACCTTTCTTTGTCACTATATCCATCAAGTCCCATTTATCCATTAGATCCTCCATGTTCTCCCTATATGGATCTATGATTAATCTACCCCCTTTTTTCTCCTTGGTAGAGATTTTTGTATTAAAATATCCTTCTATTATGACTTATTGATAAGTATTTGAGTCTTTCTGGTTGTCTAATATGTTTCAAAAGCCTACCTTCGAAGGAAACATACAAGGTTGGAGAATATACGTTGTATACTGCATAGACCTTGATGGAGGATAGACCTTTCAAGATATTTTGGATCTAGAACTGATTAATTTTTGTTTCAAGTTCTTGATATCTGTATGGATTCCAATTGGCTATTGAACATTTTCTGTAGGCCCAAAAAAGTTGTTTGGATTTTTAAAATTCACTTGCATCCATCATTGTTTCTTGTAGGAATAAGATGCCTACTTTCTCACTCCTAATTATCTCCTTCATTGCTAGGGTTTTGATGGGGTTCCTCAAACCACTTATTTTCCAAGAAATTATTTTCATTGAGAGACATGTAAGGGCGCTTCCTCCCCCTTATTGTCTTTATATTGATTTTCTTCCTTCCTTTGATTTTGTTTATTCTTGTATTGTTGTTCTTATATTTTATGATTGCCTAATATTTTCTCAATGGAGTGGCTTCATCCGGTTTCACCTTGTTGGATTTTCTTCCTATTTTTTTGTATCCCTTTTCAGATTGCTCCAAAACTTCTCCATCAGTCCAAAATTTTGATTTTTACTTCTTGCAGGTTGGGTTTTTATTCCCGTTAGAATGAAGAATGAGATACCCTTCATTATAAAGAGGCTCAGAGAGAGAGAACTTATTAGAGTCCTTGAGCAAAGTTTGAGAGGGTTGAAGGGTAACAACTTGTGAGGGTAGGAGAAGCACATTCAATGACATAGAAGCTAGCAAGGTAACAAAGATGGGGGGGATTCTTTGTTGATAAGAGGTTTAATCTTTTTTCAAGGAGAGGAAGGAATGATAGGAGAGGGTTGAAGGCTGGTTAAATCAATATGAGGGTCATCAGGTTCAAGGCATTCAAAATATGTTGTGGGGTTAATTATTAATTTGGTAGCTCAGTGACAAATTCCAACCATGGTACTAGATTCCTCTTTTCGAGAAGACCAATTTTTACTATTGAAGCACTCAATTTGGATAAGGGAAAGTGTACTTATGGAGAAAATCCCACATATGCACATTTGGACAGGTCGACCCTAATAGGAAATTGGTCACACTTGGAAGCCTATAAATACAAGTGACCTCAAGCTCATTTGGAAAACACCAAGAATATTCTTATTATCTTCTTCATTTATTGGTTCACACAGGTCTGAAGCTGGGTTGACCAAAGAGGTTCGCACAGGTCCGAAATTACAGGGTTTGAAGCTCGCACCTGTTTCTAGGGTTTTGGGTCACAGTCGCAGACTTGTCAAAAGGAATTTTTTACTATAGTCACAGTATTGTAGGATTAAGGAAGTGAATGGAAGCTACCAATCACATGCATACCTATTCCTCCCAACGACTGGAAAGTAGGGATAAAATTTGACATTTGACTATTGCTAACCGCAAACATGAAAAGTTGTGTCTGACCTATATTGATGCCAGAAACATATTTATGAATATTGTTGGGATAATTTTGTTGGTTGATATTGCATTGGGCTCATTTTACTCTATGTTGAGAATTTATGACAATCTAATAGAAGAAGAATTTCAAAGGGTTTTCCTGCTTGTGGGGTTTTCCCCTAGTCTTTAACCAAACCTGGTGTCTCTTGTTGACGTGTTGATTGTCTCCTTTGTCGTTTCATTTACTGTTCTATATTAAATTACTGTTGATGATTGGAAACTTAATTTTTATTGGAAATATTTCTAATTGAAGAATTAAATTGGGCTAAATTAATTGAAACAACATAGAACAATTTGAAAATTAACATTAACAGGACTAGGGAGGATAAACAAAGGTTCAAAAGGGTTAGATGAAGGGAAAGCCTCAACCTCTTTCCTGGATGAATAGCCAATTGTGATATACTTTGCAGCTATTTTATTTGAGACTTGCCAATCTCCAGAGGGATGAGACTCTCTTGCAAGAGAGGATTTGGACCTGTAACCCTTAGCAAAATGGCCATATTCATAACAAAGTTTTCACTTGTATGGGATCTACTCATAGTGACCTAGAATATGATCATGAATCTAGTCTCCATTTTAAAGGATTGTTTTCACCGTAGTCCTTTTTCTAGATCGAATTCTACATGGATTCGAGTACAAGCATATTGATTTCCTTTAAGATTAGAACTATCCAAGAATTTTCCAAGGGAGTTTCCTATGGAAATGATATTTTCAACCTCCCAACAAGGAAGAGGAGGATGAGGAAGGTAGACCTAGACAAGAAAAAATGATGGGATGTTAGCTTCTGGGTCAAAGACCACGGTCCATTTGTTTAAATAGAGGCTTCTAGGGCCTATAAAATATGGACCATTCTAAATATCAAGTCCCTGTCTACTTTGGAACTGAATAGAAAAATGAAGTACCCTCTACCATTGGAAAAACAATTGACAGGGCTAGAGACAAGTCTTGCCCAAGATTTTTGTATCTAATATTCAACGGTTTTAGGAGAGGGGCACATACTTGTGAAATGACCTATTAGGGCTCTTTTAGCGAGAGTAAGAGTTCTAACATATAAATTTTTGGAAGGAAACTCCACTATAGGAACATTATCAACTTTCTTCACAAATTTTGAGGTGTTATGAGTTGATTTTATCTTCTTCCCCCATCCTCAAATAAGGGTGTTAAATTTTGATTCCACTATTTTGTCTCTTAGACTCAATGATATTCCTTCTAACATTACCAGGCTTTGAGTTTGAAGTTCATGAACTAAGCCCAAGATTGATGGGGCTAGAGACAAGTCTAGCCCAAGATTTTGTATCCAATATTCAATAGTTTTAGGAGAGGGACACATACTTATGAACTACCCTATCAGGGATCTTTTAACAAGAGTAAGAGTTCTAACATATAAATTTTGGAAGGGAACTCCACTTTAGGAGCATTATCAACTTTCTTCACAAATTTTGAGGTGTTCTGAGTTGATTTATCTTCTTCCACCATCCTCAAATGAGGGTGTTGAATGTTTATTCCACTATATTGTCTCTTAGACTTGATGATATTCCTTCTAACATTACTAGGCTTTGAGGTTGAAGTTCATGAACTAAGCGGGATTGTCAGTGTTTGGAAAGTCAATGCGCGGGAGTAGTTTCATAACTTACATTTATACATTTATACATAGAGTAGGAGAAATCTAGAATTCTCAAGAGATTATTCCTCTCCTTGAATTTTGGAAGAGGTTAAAAAAAAATCGTCATAAATGTTTCCTAAATAAGATATATTTTTTTCTTTTTCTTCTTCATCTTTTTTTTTTACATATTATTTCTAGAATTTTTACATGTCTAGTATTTTCTAAAAATATAAAAAATATAGAATCCTCTAAAATATTCTTAGATTTAGAAAAATATATATTTTATTATGATGCTCCTACATCAAAATTCCTAGTTAAAAAATGTTATGACTTCCTTGTCATAAGTCTTCAACTTGCTTCTTCCTCTTGGGTCCCACACCTTTCCAAAATTTGCTTTGTTTTAAGAACCCAAAAAATTGTGTTTTATAAAGCAACATTTACTTTTATGTATAATATATTTTATGTTTTGTGAATAAAAAAATTGATTTTTACCGAAAAAATTCACTACACAATTCTTTCTCCACGCGATCTACAAGGCTCTCAAGAAACAAAATTTTATCTTTATGACCAATAAAGTCACCAACAAACACCATTTTTTCCTCCACGTGTTGAGTTATTTTAAACAATATTTTTCAATGAGGTCACACTCAACAATTACAAACTTAGAAAATAATAATAAAATAAAAAAATCAATTCCTCAACAAAGATAACGACCATCAATGGCAAGGAATTTCACTTCAAACCTTGCTTTCTCTCTCTTATTCCAATAAGCACAATATATACAATATTTTATAAAACACAAATATAACTAATATCTATAAACATAATTACATAAATAATCCTTGCCACGACTATATTGGGATTTTCTCCATCCTTTCACACACCCATAGAGGACATGACTTACATCCATATTTACTATTGGAGAAGGACGGATCTAGAATTCTCCTAGAGAATAAGATATCCAGAATTATCTTGTTGAAGGAAAGCTCTAGAATTTCTCAAGAGACTCCTCTCCTAGAATTTTGGAAAATACTCATAACTTTTTCCCTAGAATATATATATATATATATTTATATATATATATATATATATATATATATATATATATATATATATATATATATATATATATAAATATATATATATATATATTTTCTAGGCTTTGTACATAATCATCAAATCCTAGAGACTTCATAGACTTAGAAAATTACATTTTGAAGATACCCGTGAGATGCTCTTATATCAGACTCTCGGGCTACAAAAATTTGATGACCTCCTGGTCATGTATCTTTAATCTGTTGTAGTCCACCTAGATCCCATATTTGATGTTATTGTTGTCCACATGTTCTATTGAATTTTTTTTTTTACAACTATCCTCAATCTTCTAGGATCCCAAACTTGATTTTCTTGTTGTCCACTTGGGTTGCTACAATGTTGCTTCACTTCTACATTCCCATTTTGTATGGTCATTCACCTTGCTTCCTTATTTATTATTTCATTTTGTAAAAATCTCTCCATTATCATACACCAATGATTATTCATCTCATTCTCGCTATTATCCTCTACAGTCATACCATCTCTTATATGGTATTCAAGTTTCACGCTTACATCTTGCATAGCGCATTTTAACACTCCATGTACTTCATTACCATTGGGGTTTCTTGGATTTTTTGTGCCTACAATTACTATGCATTATTATTCAATCCTATTGTCATCTTCCAAAAATCCTTGAAAATAATTTCCTCTTACTTCCATCCTATCTTCTAGTTTCTTTGTTTTTGTAACTACTATGTAGTCTTATTGAAATTTAAGTTTTTCCAACCATTCCTCTAGGATCTTTAATTCTTCTTCAAAATCTGTCATCATTTCTGAAAGTTGACCTTTATTTATATCATAAAAAGACAATCCTTTATCTTCCTCTTCCATTATAACACCTGTTAGTGTCAGTCTTTGCAACCTTCCTCCAGTGATCAAACATGCTCTTACAAAGTGATTTTGAGGTGTCAAGGTCAAATTTTGTCATTTCAGTGAGTCTTCAAGTAAAATTTGGTCACTAAGTATTAGGTCTAGGGTTCGCTAACACTCCTTTCAAAGTTGTCCAAATGTCGGTCCATGTCACCATTCAGCTGAGTGTACCATCATTCAGAGGGTTTCCATCATCATGCTAGATTCCAAAGGGCCATTTTACACCTTTTTCATGCTTCAGTTGTGCCTAGGTAAGGTTCATTTCCCTCTCCTAGGGTTTTGAAGGTAATTTCTCTTGGATTGTCAAATCATCAGCAAAACTTGTATCCTGATGTTCATACACCTTTCCCTATCCTTAATGTACCTTATTAAACACTTCCCATCATTGATATCCCCCAAATTCCTCATTTTCGCACAAACCCTAGTTTCTTGCTATAACTTGGCAATTTTCTAGGCTAGGCCTGTGTTTTTCCCTTTTGGACCCCTTCCCATCACTCAATATTTGAAATTCATCTTTCCCCTACTTCCTAACATCCCTCCCTACTTCCCAAAATTTTCTCAAGAATTTAGAAGCCTCTTATCCCCTTCATTTCACTTCATTTCGACAAATCCCTTGTTCCACAAATCGGGATAGGTTTTACTCCAATGATGTTTCTGAGCAATAGAAGATGAATTTAGAAAACATGAGAGAGGTTTTTGTCAAAAATAGGCCAAGGAAGAAAAACCTCCTTCAATTTTTACACAGGTGTCATGGTTTTATAGAAATATCAAAAATACGGGTGCCTCATGAGAATTGATGCACCTCTGAAGTGACCTTGGGAAAATCAAGATTTCTCCTAGATTTGTTGGCCAAATGACTTTCTTGATGAGTCAAAGGATAACTATACACAAATATATTTCCAATTAGCTATCATGCGCTCAATTTGGAGTTGAGGAAGACCTTAAAAAGTTATTTGCCATGACACTACGCGAGCGACCTCATTTTTCACATTTTGACTAGTCTTAGGAGATTTGATTTTTGACAAGGAAAATGAACTCCAAATTGAAAAATTCCAGTTGGGTTGGAAAGTAGACTCAATAATATTTCCAACAAGCTATCCTACACCCAATTTTAACACTGGGAAAGTCTCCAAAATTCTCCTTCAAAAAGGCACGACGCATTGGGTAAGAGGCGCGGCGCATTGGGTTTGTGGCGCAGCGCATAGGGCTGCAAGCCATTTTCACCACAAATTCATTCAAATTCTCAATTTTCTTGGTTTCCTCCGGTCCAAAGTAAGTCAAAAACTCTTCAAATGCCAATGAAAGTGTGTCTTAAGTTGTTTATGATGATTTAGTAAAAGATTTCAAACCCTACTTCCTTGCAATTGTTGCTCAAGACATGATTGCTTAGGGTTTGTAAATTTGATTTTGTGGCCATCATTCCCTCACCTTTTTTCTCCCTCACTTCTTTTCTAGTTTCATTAACCCATTTTACTATCCCCTTAATCCCACTCCCTCATACATTTTCCCCTTAATCCCCTTCTCCACATATAATTTCCCAAACCCTACACTCCCTAAACCCTACTCACATCCCTAAACTCTGTTCACACATACATTTCTATACTCTCTTCCATACACTCTACCCATTTCATTCCTCTACCATATTTTCACTGTTATCCACAAAACCATCCATGTACAACCACATTTTTCAAAACTAAAGGAAAACAATGGAAAGAGACAGTGATCATGGGTATGAGCAAGAGATTGAACATGACTGGGAATCTTGGCTTGAGAGAGAAAAATTGCACTTTGGAAAGGATGCTAGAGAAGGCCAACAACGAGAAAAATATTTTGAGGCACATGGCATACCATTACTTGGCGAAAAACAAAAGTTGCAAGGCAAGAATCAGGATCTTGAAGGCCAAGTTGAAGAAAGCATCGAGGAGGCAAAAAGATCATGATAAACTTCAGATATTGGCTGAGGCTTCCTTGGCCCAAAAAAGCACTTGATGAAGAACATTCAGCCCAAATTTCAAAAAATTTGGGACACTTTTTGCAAATTTTGAATTTTTGGCCTAAAAAACAGACTTTTCTGCTCTATGCGCCGCGCCACTTGGCGCTCGCTTTTGATGGGGGACTCCTTTTGATGAAAAATTAGCATTTTTGGATTTGTCATGGGAAAATATGCATGCCTATCGATGGCCAAGAAATTTTGACAGGTTTTTGGCTTCCAAAAAGGTCAAAAACACCCCAAAAATGACCTTTCTACCCCTTTTTTGACACACAGGAAGCAGTCTTGGGAGAACTTAGTTTTGGAGGGGAAAATGGAAGCCAAATTAAAAAATTCCACTTGTTTTGGAAAGTAGACAGGCAGAACTTTCCAAAAATCCCACTTGGAGCAAATTTGGAGACCAGGAAGGCCTCCAAAATCAGCTACAAACAGGCGCAACGCATAGGGGAATCAAGCGCGGCGCATTGGAGGATTTTGCTCATTTTTGGTCAAAAACTCTGTTTTTCGCCTAGTTTTTTCACAGTTTGAATTTTTTCCTTCTAGTTTTCAAAATCATGATGTAATTTAATGTAAAATGATGGATTTTAATGTAATTTTTCTAAATTTTCACTCATAGAGGTAGATTCATCCATCAAAAGGTAATTTGCAACTGAATGAATCAGTTTCCTAGTTTTTAGAGGCAAGATGTTCCACTGCCTACTTTCTAGTTCTCAGTTTATATTTTGTTGGAACAGCTCCTAAACTTATGAGATCGACCCCTAGAGGCTGGGATGAGTTATTTTTTATCTATATCTTGTGATTTTTCAGTCATTAGCATAGGTTGGACTTTTGGGAATGCTTTGAGCATCATTGTACATTCATCTCTGCAGTTTGGCAAAGGAATAGACCAGGGGTTGCAACACTCTATGGGATTCATGTGGCATCTTGTTTTGATATTGTGTTTCTCTCTGTAAATGTAAGTTTACTGGTGTTTTATGTATGCCATTTTCTCTCTTGCTTCTTCTTAACTTAAACAAACAAGGATAAAGGTAGAATTCATTAAAATTTGCAGTGCTCTACCTAGGGTTTGTTTAATTTTCTATGTTTTCAGCTATTTGAAGAGGATCCTTGAATGTTTCTTGCCCTCTTCAACTCCTCACCTGTCTCAACTCTCCATTTATTTCAAATTGAAGTGTCAAATCAATTGCCTACCTTGCCCCATTCAGATCTCTGCAAAACTGAGCCTTATTCCCTAGACCCAAATTTTCCTTTCCTTTTGAGCCAATGAAATCTCATTAAATTCAATCAAGACTCTTTTTCATACATACCTAGCCTAAAATTAGTCTTCATTCAAGTCATCTCAAGCCTCATTGATCATTTTTTCCTGAGATTGACAAGGAGAGAGCCCTCTCCTGATCTGGTAGGGCTAGCTACCAGGTTAAGCATGGTTTGATGTTACCCTAGATTCTGCCTTTCTCAGCCTGAGGTAGATTTAGGCCATAACAACACCAACTAGTGGTTGTTTATCTTCATAGCTTACAGTCACACACAATTTATTAGTTTTAAATTAAAATTTTATTTTCTCTCATTTGATGTAACTTATGACATCATCTCCTCATGCTCATATAGACTCTCATACATATCATCATATTCTCCAAGCATTGTTCCTTTCTCTCGTTCACAAAATGAATTACTTCCTTTTTTTTAATGTTTCTTTTGAGATTTCTCTTTGTCTAGATAAAACATTCATTCAATGTATCAACTTTCTTACATACAATTGTATGATAGACCACCTAACCTTCTTCCTTATTATAATCCTTTGTCTCAAATATTCTACAATTTTATTTTCTAGCAGCTTCTCTATCACTTTGAGCCATTCCTTAAACTCAAAACTTTCTATGTTCACTTCTTCATCACTCATCTTACTATGGTTTTATTCCTCTAAACCCTTTTCATGAATATACATATCCACCTTCACTTCTTTTCCCATGAGCTACTCCATAACCACTAAGAGTTGCATGTGGCATATATAGTAAAAGGTCTTCTCTCATGCTTCAAAATAGCTCACTAGTCTTGGTATGTTGGTATTCTTTTGGTTCTCTTCACGAGAACCTTTTAAGATTCCTCTACTCTAGGCTTCTGCGCATCACACTTCTTCTTCTGAGAACTTCCTTTGTTCTCTTCACTATCATTGCTTTAATAATATGCAAGGACTCTACCATAATGTATTTCTAATTTCTCTGCTATTACTACTTTTCAACTTTGTTTCAAACATAAAAGCTCTGGTTTGTGATGACAAACACAAATTTTTCTCCATAGGTTGATTTCTTTTAACTAATCCTTTTCCGTTAGGTCACACTAAACAATTACAAACCATGTAGTGCTCAATGCATTGATTGCTTCCAATGCTAGCGTTGTGGGCCACATAAAACTCTCTCTATGGTAATAAGTAATGAGAGCAAAGAGACTCTTGATTTTAAAACTAATAAATTGTGTGTGACTAGAGGTTATGAAGGTAAACAACCACTAGATGTTATAATGGAAGAGAAAGATGAAGGTTCAACTTGTGATAATATAAATAAAAGACAAAATTCAAAATAAAGGATGAAATTATTTGAAGAAGAAATAAATTTCCTAGAAGAATGGTTGGAAAAACCTAAAGTTCAAGAATACCACACAGAAGTTACATAAAAAAAGAAACCAAAATATAGAATGGAAGCAAGAGGAAAGTCTTTTCAAGAATTTTTGGAAGAATACAACAAGATAGATAGAGCATCCAAGAATTCCCAAAGGTATTGATGTTCCATATCTAAGATGGTATGATAGTAGAGGATGATAACAAGAATGAGATGATTAATCATTGGTGTATGATCATGGATAATTTTTTACATAAATACATAATAAAGAAGGTGTTAGCCCCCTATAAATTTTTGACAAGCAAACAGGGGGCTAAAATGTTGTTGAGCCTTCAAGGAATGCATTTCCCCTGAAAACAAATCATCCTTGAAGCCTCCTTGTGCCTTTTGTCCTTTGATAAAATCACCTCTGCCGATTTCCATTATAAAGCCTCTCTGTTTGTGAAGAAATGCCCAAAGGCCTCCTTTTCCCTCTTATTTCATTCCCTCTAAGCCTTTGTTCTCATCTTCTGTCCTTCCCCTTCTAAATTCCCCACTTACCCCCTTCAAATGCTACCCACACCCCTTGTTGGGTAATTTTTCCCCTTTTCCCCCTTTCCAATCATAAATTCGCATTATAAATCACTTTACATACAAATGTGATTTATGTGTTAACCACTTCCCATCCATGCTTGTTAAAACCTTATATTTCAAAGGTTCGTATATATATATATATATATATACTTCCCCTTTGTTATAAAACCACTTCCCCGACCATACCCGTAGAAATTTATAATAGAAACTTTATATTATAAATTCCCCACCTTTAACCACTTCCCCTAACCATACCCGCCATGCATTATAATAAAACTTTATTATAAAGTTTTATATCATATAAATCCGCCGCTTTTAAATCGCAATCACAATGTTTATTTGAAGTCCCCCGATCACTTGCATTGCAAAATAACTCCGATGCGATTGATCGCACATTGCTCTGATCCCCCGATTGACTCGATCGCAGTCCTTCCCTCCGATTCCCCGATCGCAGTCCTCCCCGCCCAATCGCAATCGCAAGTTTGTATGTGTCGTCCCTTTGTGTTCCCCGATTGCAATCTCCCGATTGCATTCCCCACCGTTGATCCATCTCGTTGATCCAACGGCTTACGCTAATCGCAAATCGTCACAATCGCAATGTGACGTCCCTCGATCGGTCCATTGCAATTATTTGCGATGCAACTGATCGCATCGTATGCCTACCTCCGATCACTCCAACTCTCGATCATCACAATCGCAACCCCCTTCCGATCGCTTCGACTCCCGATCATCGCAATCGCAACCCCCCTCTGATCGCTTTCCCCTCAGATTGATCGCATCGCACTTTCCCTATTGCGATTGCGATTAGTCCCCGCTCCCATCTCCGATTGCGATTTGCAATTCCACTTGGGTCCCACCTCATACGCATTTCCGTTGTATTTCATGTATTTCCTTTGCATTTCCACCAAAGTCTAAAGTTTCACATTTCACATTAAAGTTCATATTTCATATTCATTTCGTCCATTTTCATATATCATTCCACTGTTTGATCTCCGTCGTTGATCTACGCCTCCACATCATGATCAAACAGCCCACGATGAATTTCTCCACCAAACCCTATTATTCGCCATATCAATGAATTTTCCACATTCATTTCATTCAAAAACACCGTTTCACCACACCGCCGCGCTGTTGCTCTCCCATCCTCCATAGCTACCCCCTATGCATGGATTTCATAACTCAATCCCGTGTTTTACAGGGTTATCAGGTGGGAAAGGCCGCCATGAGCACACAGTCCTTATTACAGCGGCAGGATTTCGTAGACAGAGCTATAAATGAAGCGACAAAGAGCTCACTGCATAGAAAACTAAGTCAGCAGGGTTTCACATCAGCAGATTGTTCCAAAGGACAAAGTGCCCATATCAGTTCCATTATTTACCGTGTTCCTAAAGATTTTTGCCTTGACCATAGTCCCAAGCTACCAGAGCAGTTGTTAATGCGTTATGGCAGACCATTCAGTCATTCACTTCACTCCTTTGTTTATTCACCAAAGTACCATAGATTTCTGCAGCCAGAGCGCAACAGGACCATACCGGAGTAAATGAAGCCGAAGAAGACCACCTTTCTGTACCAGAAATGAATGCACCGAGTTTAAAACAGAATGGGCTTCGGCCCTCTTTATTTTCTGAGGTTTAATTCTTCATTTAGTTCTTCACCTACCTCCTCTACCCTATTTCAGCTATAAGATTCACACAGAAACTTATTGTAAAGGTTGTTGTTCGGCTGTTTCCGTTGTAGTTAGAGGGATTCAGTTTTGACTGTTAGAGCAGTTTTGGGAGGGATTAGCAGAGTAGTTGTTATGTAGTAGGCTGGGAGGAGAAGTTTGGACTCTAACACCCATTGAGCTCAGAGTATGTGACTGGTTTTGCATCAATTAATCAAGCACATTTCACAGGATCCTGGTCTATTACTATTGGTGATGTTTTTATAACACTGTTTATTACATTTTCATTCTGTTTCATTTTCTGCTGGCTTGCATCAGAAATATGACATAGGATTTACCCTTGTTAGGTACCTTATGTTTCTGCTCTCCTTGCCTTAACGTTTTTTGCTGATTGTGAATCTAAGAGTAAATTCAGTAAATTTAACCAGTGTAGTGGTTCCATATGCTGCTAGCTGATGTATGAATTTGGAGTTTGCTACTTGGATGTTTTCTGCTGGTGTCAAAGCATTGAAGGTTCAAAGTCCTTCTCTGATCTACAGATTCTAGCTTTGTTAACTTATCTCTGTTTTTCTCTTGGAGCATGCTAAAGCTGGCCTAGAGTTAAATGACCTCTGGTCTGATCTATAAGCTGCCCCTTTGTCCCTCCATCAAAAGCTGCCTCTGAGTATGTCCAAGCAGGTCTGGAGTTAAATGACCTCTGACCTGATCTATAGACAGAAATTGGGAGTCTTTCCTTCTTTCACTTTCAATCCTTAATGTTCCACCCCATCATCTATCTAAAATATCCTTTAGTGTAGATGAATTGCCCTCTGAAAGCCTTGGCTAGTTGTTGCAAGTAATTCTCCTTTCATGACTCCATAGCCCAATGGATGGCACTTTCTTGACCTATCCTCTTTACTGAAGCATCCTACTATTTTGTTCCTTTCCTCCCATCACTTTCTCAGTCCATGATCTCCTGACCAACTCAGCAACCAACCAACCAAATCATTTTAAACCCCCCTTTGTGCTTCATACCTAGCCTAACATCTCATTTGAGCTTTCAAAGATATATCATTCTTTGTTCTATTGGAGAGATCCCTCTTCAGGTCCAGGAGGGCTAGATCCTAGAGCCCCAAAGAGGTTCTGATGTTGTCTCATCTTTTGGTCTTTCCAATCTGGCCAAAACATGGGAACCCCAACATAATGGCGACTCCGCTGGGGAGTTGAGTGCATTTCACCTTAAAAAATTTTAGGCACTCAAAGACCCAAGATCTCTGGTTAGATTGGCATTCTATTGCTGATGGTGGACAACATTCTACTTCAACATTCATATACATCCACCTGGCGACTCCACACTCCATAACTCTCAAAGACTCCACTGGAGGAAGAACCTAAAATATGGCTAGACCTCATAGAAGGATAGAACACATGGGTTGGATTTGGTTTAAATAATTCATTGTATTTGTCTACCACTATGTTCTGTCCTAATTTAAGCCTAATCAGGTGTACAAAGATGAGACCCACAATGAATGTGGGAAAGATCTCAAGTCTCAGTCTTCAGACCATGAGAGGACCTATACTCCTGTGAAATACCTGGTGGAACAAGAACCTCATGTAATATCCCCCACTCCTAAAGAAACTGCAAGCAGTCATGAGCCTCCTGTTGCACTATCCACACCCACAAAGGTCATAAAAAGATACAAGCCTCTGGTTTTACCTCTTCTCTTCCAACCCCTTCCTGCAGAACTTATAAACCAGATGCCTCTTTTCGATGGAGAAAATAAAAGGACCACTACTGAAGAACATGTTCAAAACCTTGAGGATTTACTTGAACTGTATGACACAGAAGAAGATGATGTGTGCATCAGAATGTTTGCCTTATCATTACAAGGAAATGTTAAGAGTTGGTTCAAAGGCCTGCCAAAGGCAAGCATTTGCAGCTTTCATCAATTTTCTCAAGTTTTCCTTGATAAGTGGGTAGCCCCAAAGAGTGCTCTCCTCATCCTAAAAGAGTATCAAAATTTGAAAAGGCAGCCAGGTGAGTCAGTACAAGAATTTTAAGCGAGGTTCAATAAGGTATATCATGCAATACCTTCTGACATAAAACCACCTCTAGGATGGGCCCTAGTGGATTATCCGAGTTCTTTTGACCCTGAGGTGGAATTCCATATAAGAGAAAGAGAACCTTCGAGCCTGGAGGAAATGCAGAATATAGCAGTCATTGTTGAATACAACATAAAGTGCAGGGAGGAAAGATTAAAAGCAGCAAAGAAAGACCGGGCAGAGCAAATAGCGCAGATCTCTTTAGAGAACAAGCTGGAAAGATTGATAGAGACTGCCAATACACTGCTGAACACAGAAGAGGAACAATATGAGGCTGAAACCAGAAATGATGATTGGGAGAGACCCGCTCCTTGTCCTCAAGAAAGACAAATCAGATCACTGCAAGACGGAAGCAGCATGCCAAGAATGTATGATGAACAAGAGTTTGAATCAGAAAATGAAATTGTAGACTATTTTGAAGAAAGACTTGCCGAGAGTCCCGAAGATTTGATGGGTGACAATGCTTATAATTATGATTTCTCTGATTTTGATCTGTCTGATGATAATTTTTTCCAAGGGGAAACTGAGCTTGCAGGGCCATCATCAGTAGATTCATGGGAGGAAGATTACAACCATCAACTTCAAGAAAATGATGAGCCAACGCAGGCCATCTATGATACTGATGGAGAAAGCATTGAAAGCATGATAGCGGACGAATATTCATTGAATCTTCTCTCTGCTTTATATCAGAACATCAGTTATACTTGCCGTGAGGACGGAAGCCAACAGCTCTTCAGCGCAGGGGACAAGGAGGTAAAAGATGAAGAAAATCTTGAGCGGAATGGATATCCTGAGCCTTCTCTCGAAAGGATTAAGGTAATCAAAGAAACCCTCGCTCAAAGATGTGTTTATTTTTTCACAGAGTTCAGTCCGTTTCAGCAAGACCAGACTGCGTTACTAGAGGACAGCACAGTCAAATATAATAAGCCCTCTAGCTCAGGCTACAGTGAAGACGAGCGAGATATTTTTTCCCATAGGCATATTTGTCTCGATCCAGAGGAAGAAGAGGTATTCCTGGTTTATGCTCATCCACCAAATACTCCCAACTAGGAAAAGGAGGAGTGTGATTACAGAGGCCTCATTGCAGATGCAATGATTGAAACTGCCCAGGATGCAGGCAGCCTACCAGTCATGGAAGGCCTTAAAAAGAAAAGTATATACCATATTTTTGTTGATCCTGTGGCAGAATACATGGAGGCCCTGATTGGCTCAGCTCCTCAAGCATCAATCCTTTTCAAGAGCCAAACACATTAGAATTGGTCACCACTGCTGGTGGCCTCAGTTTTGAAGGTCCACATGCGGAGCATCCTACAGTTGTCTCTGATGAGAAGTCAGTTCTTCTTCCCCTTTCTGCTATTACTTGACTGGCTACATTGGCATTATTGTATCACCTAGAGTATCAGATATTTCTAGTTAGAGTAGGGTAGGTAGGAAGTCTGAAATAAAGCTCAGCTTGTGAGCATGTAGTTAGTTGTTTTAATTTTTGCAAAGTCCAGCAAGCCAGACAGTCTAACCCTGGTTTGACTGTTTTTCAATTTCTGTCTTAGAATGTAGAGAAGAAATATGCTAGATAGTTTAATCCTAGCAGGTGTTAGATTAGGTAGAGAAGCTATGAGGCCAACAGTCTAATCTGGTCTCATGGAGTAATAAGGGTAGAAGTAGAATAGGTTTATTTTCCTGTTTATAAAAATAAATGATGTAAAGGGTTTGCTAGTTCAAATGCACCCAGAAGAAAAATGTTAGGACTATAGTGTGGGTAGGTAGTTGTTTGGGAGAATGTTTACTGCTGATATGATGTCTTCATGATTTGTGGTAGCTGACCTAAGAAAGAAAAGGGCGGCTCAAGCAGCAAACATCTGGCCTACACCAAAGATTTATCTTATGAATTCTTGACTCCTTCAAGAAGAAGCCATCCCCATGTGGAGCCACTGTTAGCCCCCTATAAATTTTTGACAAGCGAACAGGGGGCTAAAATCTTGTTGAGCCTTCAAGGAATGCATTTCCCCTGAAAACACATCATCCTTGAAGCCTCCTTGTGCCTTTTGTCCTTTGATAAAATCACCTCTGCCGATTTCCATTATAAAGCCTCTCTGTTTGTGAAGAAATGCCCAAAGGCCTCCTTCTCCCTCTTATTTCATTCCCTATAAGCCTTTGTTCTCATCTTCTGTCCTTCCCCTTCTAAATTCCCCACTTACCCCCTTCAAATGCTACCCACACCCCTTGTTGGGTAAATTTTCCCCTTTTCCCCCTTTCCGATCATAAATTCGCATTATAAATCACTTTACATACAAATGTGATTTATGTGTTAGCCACTTCCCCTCCATGCTTGTTAAAACCTTATATTTCAAAGGTTCGTATATATATATATACTTCCCATTTTTTATAAAACCACTTCCCCGACCATACCCGTAGAAATTTATAATAGAAACTTTATATTATAAAGTCCCCACCTTTAACCACTTCCCCTAACCATACCCGCCATGCATTATAATAAAACTTTATTATAAAGTTTTATATCATATAAATCCGCCGCTTTTAAATCGCAATCACAATGTTTATTTGAAGTCCCCTGATCACTTGCATTGCAAAATAACTCCGATGTGATTGATCGCACATTGCTCTGATCCCCTAATTGACCCAATCGCAGTCCTTCCCTCCGATTCCCCGATCGCAGTCCTCCCCGCCCAATCGCAATCGCAAGTTTGTATGTGTCGTCCCTTTGTGTTCCCCGATTGCGATCTCCCGATTGCATTCCTCACCATTGATCCAACGGCCCGCGCTAATCGCAAATCGTCGCAATCGCAATGTGACGTCCCTCGATCGTTCCATCGCAATTATTTGCGATGCGATTGATTGCATCGTATGCCCGCCTCTTATCTCTCCGACTCCCGATCATCACAATCGCAACCCCCCTCTGATTGCTCCGACTCCTGATCATCGCAATCGCAACCCCTCTCCGATCGCTTTCCCCTTTGATTGATCGCATCGCACTTTCCCTATTGCGATTGCGATTAGTCCCCGCTCCCGTCTCCGATTGGAATTTGTGATTCCACTTGGGTCCCACCTCATACGCATGTCCGTTGTATTTCATGTATTTCCTTTGCATTTCCACCAAAGTCTAAAATTTCGCATTTTACATTAAAGTTCATATTTCATATTCATTTTGTCCATTTTCATATATCATTCCACTGTTTGATCTCCGCCGTTGATCTACGCCTCCACATCATGATCAAACGGCCCATGATGCATTTCTCCACCAAACCCTATTATTCGCCATATCAATGCATTTTCCACATTCATTTCATTCAAAAACACTGTTTCACCACACCGCCGCGCTGTTCCTCTCCCGTCCTCCATAGCTACCCCCTATGCATGGATTTCATAACTCAATCCCGTGTTTTACAGGGTTATCAGGTGGGAAAGGCCACCATGAGCACACAGTCCTTATTACAGCGGCAGGATTTCATAGACAAAGCTATAAATGAAGCGGTAGAGAGCTCAATGCACAAAAAACTAAGTTAGTAGGGTTTCACATCAGCAGATTGTTCCAAAGGACAAAGTGCCCATATCAATTCCATTATTTACCGTGTTCCTGAAGATTTCCACCTTGACCACAGTCCCAAGCTACTAGAGCAGTTGTTAATGCGTTATGGCAGACCATTTAGTCATTCACTTCACTCCTTTGTTTATTCACCAAAGTACCACAGAGTTCTGCAGCCAGAGCGCAACAAGACCATACCGGAGTAAATGAAGCCGAAGAAGACCACCTTTCTGTACCAGAAATGAATGCACCAGGTTTAAAACAGAATGGGCTTCGGCCCTCTTTCTCTTCTGAGGTTTAATTCTTCATTTAGTTCTTCACCTACCTCCTCTGCCCTCTTTCAGCTATAAGATTCACACAGAAACTTATTGTAAAGGTTGTTGTTCGACTGCTGCCGTTGTAGTTAGAGGGATTCAGTTTTGACTGTTAGAGAAGTTTTGGGAGGGATTAGCAGAGTAGTTGTTATGCAGTAGGCTGGGAAGAGAAGTCTGGACTGTAACATCCATTGAGCTCAGAGTATGTGACTGGTTTTGCATCAATTAATCAAGCACATTTCATAGGATCCTGGTCTATTACTATTGGTGATATTTTTCTAACACTGTTTATTACATTTTCATGCTGTTTCATTTTCTGCTGGCTTGCATCAGAAATATGACATAGGATTTACCCTTGTTAGGTACCTTATGTCTCTGCTCTCCTTGCCTTAACGTTTTCTGTTGATTGTGAATCTAAGAGTAAATTCAGTAAATTTAACCAGTGTAGTGGTTCCATATGCTGCTAGCTGATGTATGAATTTGGAGTTTGCTGCTTGGATGTTTCCTGCTGGTGTCAAAGCATTGAGGGTTCAAAGTCCTTCTCTGATCTACAGATTCTAGCTTTGTTAGCTTATCTCTATTTTTCTCTTGGAGCATGCTAAAGCCGACCTAGAGTTAAATGACCTCTGGTCCGATCTATAAGCTGCCCCTTTGTCCCTCCATCGAAAGCTACCTCTGAGTATGTCCAAGCAGGTCTGGAGTTAAATGACCTCTGACCTGATCTATAGACAGAAATTGGGAGTCTTTCCTTCTTTCAATTTCAATCCTTAATGTTCCACCCCATCATCTATCTAAAAGATCCTTTAGTGTAGATGACTTGCCCTCTGAAATCCTTGGCTAGTTGTTGCAAGTAATTCTCCTTTCATGACTCCATAGCCCAATGGATGGCACTTTCTTGACCTATCCTCTTTGCTGAAGCATCCTGCTGTTTTGTTCCTTTCCTCCCATCACTTTCTCAGTCCATGATCTCATGAACAACTCAGCAACCAACCAACCAAATCATTTTAAACCCCCCTTTGTGCTTCATAGCTAGCCTAACATCTCATTTGAGCTTTCAAAGATATATCATTCTTTGTTCTATTGGAGAGATCCCTCTCCGGGTCCAGGAGGGCTAGATCCTAGGGCCCAAAAGTGGTTCTGATGTTGTCTCATCTTTTGTTCTTGCCAATCTGGCCAAAACATGGGAACCCCAACAGAGGGCAATCAGGGTAATTACAATACAAAAGGGGAATGTAGAAGTGAAGCAACAATGCCACAAACCAAATGGTCAACAAGCATATCAAGTCTAAGATCCTATAGGATTGACGACAGTTGCAAGGAAGCAATTCAATGGAACATGTGGACAACAAAAACATCAAATATGGGATCCAGATGGACTACAATAATAAATATGGATGTATTTCATTTGTTTGGTGTGTGTGAGAGGGCAGAGAAATATCAAATATGGTTATTGTTGTTCCGTGGAGACAACCTTTGGATGTAGGGGGAAATATAACAAGAAATTATAATTTTTTTTAAATGGATGGTTGGAGTTGAGCTTGGATAAAAAGCAATGAATAACGCTAATTCAAAAACTCAATATTTGTTAACTAGAATAACCATGTTATTGAGCTTTTGCAGGTATTTAATTTTATGAAATGACATGAAACAATTTAGAATGAGAATAATTAAAACTAGAGCCTAATGGAATTCAAGCTCTAAAAATTGGGAGTGAAATTAATGATATAAACATAAAATATTAATGAATATATCGAAAAATGAAGACCGACCATTAAGGTAACTTAAACTAATTGTGGGTATCGTTTGCACCACGAAGAAGCATAGGTAAATCCACAAATTTCTTAAGATAATCTGCTACTTCATATGCATATTCCAACAAAATAAAGACATATCATGAAATGGCAAACACAAAAAAATAACAATACTGCAACTTACTCAGAGTATTGGAATCAAACTGATTTTCTTTACTAGTTCCTGAGATAATTTATTCATTACATCATGATCTCCACTTCTAGATCCGAAACCATTTTTTCCTCTTCTTTTTGATATTTTGTTTCCTTTCCTCCTAAGCTAACTATCTGATCAGTTATAGAACCGATTCAGTGAATAGTTATAAACAATGCCTTTTAATAATTATCAAACGATTTCTCATTTTTATGGATTTAATATATATATATATATATATATATATATATATATAATTCAACCACTTATTATTAACATGTTACATGAATTTAATATTATATATATAACACTTATTTTCACAACATAAAATCCCACCCAGACTTTATAATGTAAACAATAACGAATTTTTGGGTTTTTGACTTGTCAACATTTATATACAATAAAGTTCAAATTGAATGAAATAATGTGGGCCCAAATTTCATCATATGAAATGAAATGAAATGAAATTTTAACATCCACGAGACTAAAAATAGTCTATGTTACTATGAGTTCCCTGTTTTTCGTCTTTTTCATCTCATTCCTTTTCTTATTCAAATTGATGATGAGCTGGACCAACCTTCCAAAAATCCCATCGCTGAAAAGACAATGCCAAGAAACCGATGCTAACATATTCCCATAACTTTCTTCGATGTCTTTGAACACATCGCATTCCAAAATGAAATGATTTTTTTATTCCACTACCCCAAACGTGCAAAATGTACACACTCATTCTTCCCAAGCTTCTTTAGGCCTTTTGCACCATCCTGTTTCACACCGAAGTTGATGCGAGTTGGTTCTTAATTGAGCAATAATAACCTTTTCCCTCCACGGAATGTTAGCTCCAATGTACTCTTTTTGTTGGAGATCATACGTAGGGTTGAATTCTTCAATGTAGTACTTTTTTTTTCTAACCAACTCTTTTCCCCATACCTATTTACGAAAATTCTCCAGAACAAAATTCTTTAGCTCCTTGCTATTTGTGGGACAAGCATTAAGGTGGATATTCCATTTTTGCATCCATGTGTAGTTTTGTCTCATCCATGTTTCTTTCTTTTACTCATGCCTTCCTTGAAGATAACATTAGGCCATCTACGTACTACCATTTGCTCAATTCTTTTTAGATATCTTATGAGCTGCACCATAGCAATTTCTTCGATGGGAGTTTCTCCTGTTTCACCCAACATTATCTAATAAGGTACCAAATTTTTTATTTTTAACTTGCTCATGATCAAGCATTTTTGGATTTTCTCAATTTGCTTCCATTTTGAGACAGGGGTGCTACTAGCCCACAACTCACACCCATATAGCATCACTGGACAAACTAGGAGTCTAAAAAGCACTTTAATCATTTTCCAATCCCATAAATCTGCCTCTCTACATCTATTTTGAAGAGCATATAATTCTTTCTGCCCTCCTAATATTATCTTCTTTCTGCAGTCCTCCCAAATAAGTTTGTTGTTGAAATCAATCCCGAGGTATTTGTACTCATTTAATTCTTCAAGAATGTTTCCTTCAAAGAAGAACATATGTTGACTATGCTTCCTTTTATTAGATAAAATCATTATCTTGGTCTTGCTAATATTGACTTTCATCCCCACTGCTCTAAAAAAATTCTCAAGGGAATATAGGTGCATCTACAATCCATGGGACGATTCTTAAATCAATACAAGATCATCAACATATGAAAGAAGCTTTATCATAAACTCCCCCAACCGAACACCATCCCCACTTTGCAAATTTAGCCACTCTTCCAGTTTATCAATATATAAACCAAAAAGAGTAGGGGATAAAGGGAAACCTTGCTTGACTCAAATGTCACTTCTAAAGCTTTCTGAAATACCCGCTGAAGTTCTAATTTTGACTTTCACCTCTTCATAAAGTCTATGGACATAAGCTCTATAATGCAAAGGAATTTCAAGTTCTTCCATTCTACACCGCAACTTATCTCTAGGGAATGTGTAAAATGCATTTTTGGAGTAAAAAAAATAGCATAATACTTCTTCTTTACCCCCCCAAACCTTTTCAATAATGTGTCTCAACGTGATGTTGTGATCCACTGTAGAATGCTTCGGCCTAAAACGCGCTTGTCCCTTTGTCCTATTTTCTTTTACTTCTGCCCACTTATTGATTCTATTTTCTACCATACTGCCGAAAAGCTTTGCAAACAAAGGATTGATCATAATGGTTCTATAATTGGAAGGATTATTAATGTCTTCACTTTTAAAAATGGGTATTGCTAGGCTAGTTGTCCAGTCTCTTGGGAATCCTTGTTGAATGATGTTGTTGAATATTTCCATGATATGCGGTGCAAGAATGTTCATTCCCCATTTTAGATACTCTGCTTGAAGTTCAACCAAGTCTTTTTCCTTTCTTTTTTTCAGCTTCTTAATTCCAATCTCCACCTCCTATAATGTGAAGAGCTTTGTAGTTGTGTTGAGCCCCGGGGGAGGCTCAGCCTCTAATTTTTTCTCATAGATTTTTATTGCATATTCAAACCATTTATTGGTTGTAATATTATTTTCGATTTGCTTCTTCCTTGGTTGAATTTCCTGCCAAAAAATCTTTGGGTTATTCTTGCCTAGATATATTAAGTCTTCTCGCCTTGTTTGCATGAACTCATCTTTTTTCGTTTTTAGTATATGCTTATATAATTTTACGTTCATTTTATCCTTGCCTGCCTTTTTCAAGATTCTCCTTGCCATTTTGCATTCCTCATCAAACCAAGCATTTACATGAAAACAATTTGATTATGATTTCCTATTTTTTCTCTTTTTCACTTCTCAAGTGCCATTTGAATTATATTTGTTACCTCATGGTTGTTGAAGCTTTGGAAACCAATTTTATCTTTTTGAATTAATCTCTCTATAATTGTCTTGAAGATAGTACCATTTTCTTGTCGTAGAAGAATTTTTCCCCTTGGTCACGATTGCTAAGAGCATTGGGTTTTTCTCTTATGCTACCTTTCTTCTACCCATGATAACTTCATATAAATTAGATTATGGTTTGATTTTAATTCCCAACCATGCTCTCCAATCTTAACTTCGTCTATCTTTTCTATCAAACTTTGTGAAAAAATCACATAATCAACGACACTTGCCCCATTGTACCCAGACCTTTTCCATCTATCCACACAATTGCAAATAATTAAGTTGAAAGTCCCATACAGTGTAAGAAATTCCTCTCCAAAACGATTGATAACTTTGCCATCTTCTGAACATCTCACCCATTGCGGATTCTCCTCTTCAGTGAGCCAAATAGGATTATGATCCTCTTTGCAACAAAGAATACTAGCTTGCTGATTTATTGTTCTAGCATTGAAATCGCCCACTAAAATCACTTCTCCCTACTGATAGTACGCGGAAATGTCTTTCTTTAAATATGCATACAGATACTTGTTGTCTAGCCCCTTATTTTTGTAAGTTTTTGAGACTCGTGGGGAAAACTAACATGCTGCAATTCTTATGTGATTCTCATTGTCTGATATTTTGAACCATAAATATTGTTTATTTTCATCTTATTTCATCAACTGAATGTGACAGCCTTCATTTTCTTTCACTTAAACTAGTATTCCCCCATACTCTTTGCCATTTTTTGCTACCTTGTTCCAAACTGCTAACTCCAAATAACCATCAAACACAAGAGTTTTGCAACCATCATGTTCATGAGTTTCTGTGAGACAAATTATGTCTCTACCTTCTGCAATAGGCCCTAACCCAGGTCCCTTCCTCTAAGGGAAGCCTCTACAATTCCAACAAATTAAACTTAGGTAGACTTGGATAGGATTTGATTTCTACGCAGTTTGACACATAAGAATCAACTTTGAGTCTTTCCCCTTTCCATCCATGTTGCTCTTGTTTCCCCCCCCCCTATTATCGAATTCTCAGTTTTTTCTTTACTACGAAATTTTTTCCCTGTTTTGTCCCGAGTTGCAAAAACTGCAATAACTTCTTTACCATTATACAACCATGCCCTTTTCCCTTTATTTATTGCTGCCCTAATTTTCTTCACTTCTTCCCTTCTCTCCTCTCATTGTTTGCTAGTTAAATATTCATCTAGGAAGAAGTGTGTTAAACTATTAATGTTTTTGGAGAAACCAGAATACTTCGCGGGGACTTCCTATAGTGGTTTAAAAAATGATGGGGGTACCCCGCGTTTGATGTGGACTGCTAATCCTTTGATGAGTATTTTTTGGAAACCACCAAACGCGAGACCCTTCCCCACATTAATCTTTAACATGGTCAGAGCCCCCACATACCATCGATCTAGATTAACTTTGGAGGATGCACGTTATGCACTATCGATTTCCTAGTTTAAAAAACCATTTATTTACCAGTGATTGTTACACTGAATTTATACTCCACTTCTCCTACACATTAGACTACCGAGACATTTGTAACTGTAGACTTGTACTTAGTCACAAGGCTCTTTCTTATCAACGAGATCGAGGAAATGAAATACATTTCCATAATTTCAAATAGAAATAATACAACATTTGTAGATGATCTACTTTCTCCTCTAAAACTTCTTGAAGAAAAATCTTTGGAAAGACCTCAACATTTGATACAGAGTGTTCATGATATGTATAATTCAACAAGTTTTTTTTTGTTGAAAATTATCATAGTTATGGGAAAAGTTTCCCCAAAGGTAACCCAAAGACCCCAAAGGAAGCCCAACTGCACCAAAGAGAATTCAATTGGAAGAAAGAAATATTATTATTTAATATGGCACAAAATTTTGGCAAATAAATCATTAAGGAAAAATATTTTATGATGAGAAAAATTTGAATTTATTTTTTTCTCCCTCGAAATTCTTAAGTCGGTGTACCAACCATGGCGCCTATTTGATCTCCATAAAAGACTATAAGTATGATTGGGTCAATCTCATTGAAGACAAGTAGCTCACATCATCTCTGAAGCTCACTATCATCATTGAGGTCAACAAATTATTTCTAAGGTTCACATTCTATATTTCTCAACTCCTATTATGTTTTATGAGTGGCTCAAATTATCTGTGGCCCACAAATCTACTCTAAGGTTGATATAATTATTATATGGATCATACATGTTTCCATTATACGTTATGTGCACTGCATATATATTTTTTTTCCTTGTATTATAAAAAGTGGGCTCGCATTATATACAATGGACACACAAAATTCATCACAGTGGCCTCACTACATATCAAACCAAGGCTTGAAATTTCTACGGTGGATCTTAGTGGCTCATTTTCTTAACTGTGACTTGCATTCTCACCTATGGCTCACTTCTTTCATGTGGTTTGCATAAAAAATTATAGTGATTCGTTTCTTGTGGCTCACATTCTTCCTATCTCTCACATCTATGGTTTAGTGCTCTACTCTATGACTCACAACATATATTATAGTGGTTATATTATATGAATCACATCTATATCTTAGTGGTTTGTTATATTATTTTTGAGTAATTTTCAGCGATAATTATATGTCTCTAAAAGTTGTAATATCCCAAAATTGGGACTGCTAGAAAGGCATGCCTGAAAAACACATTTTTCAGGAATGTATGCTACAGCAACAAAGATCAGCCCTTGGATCTCTTAGATATGATAATCTAAGACCCAAATCCAAAAGGATATCAGAGACAAATCAAACTAGGTGGGTTAAACAGATCTCCCACATCCAGTATGGCTTGGAAACTGCCCAAATAAGGGACTGTAGCAACACAAAGTAACATTGCCCAGAAAATAACGCAGTTTTAGATAAAAACAGTAAGAGACCAATATGATAGATCAAAAATAGCTTATACAATGGTAAATCAGATTTACAATGTGGCCCAATCAATGTATAAGAGAAAGATGGAAGACTTTCATGAGAAAAACCCTATAAAAGAGGTGCTGCAACAATATATTTCATTGTAAAGCCTTGACAGCGTTATTTTTAAGAGCATACAGTAGATGTAGGTTACAAATCAGATATAGAACATAACTGTGTACAAAGGATTATATCTATATCAGATCTATATACTAGACTGTCTCTATTTTAAATACCCCTTGGGGTTTTCAGCAAAACATGAAGCATATGGAGTAGATCTGAGATCTCATGCAGCAGATCTGCATATTTCTGCAGAATTCCTGAAGCTTATACAGGATTATTCAGATCAAATCTGAATATGACATGGATAAGAACAGAAATCCATGGATCACCACAGTGAGAGACAAATTCTCAACACTAGAGATCACTCCTCAAATGTTGCCAAAACTCCCTGCAACTTTCCTCTTGCAGATAACACAGTCTTGGAAGACAAACTGCGTTGTAGACTTGATGAACAGTTTGGCTTGATGCCAAGGTATGGATCTGAAGCTCTGATGATCCAATACACTCTTTCCAATGGGATAGAAGACTTTTCCAGTGAAAAGAGGCACTAGCATGGCTTAGATCTGAACAGATCTAGCCTCCACTTGCTGCAGCTTACAAAGACAACCAAACCCTCAACAGGATCTACGTTGTAGTTGGAAGTAGAAGCTTGGCCAAATGCATGATAGTGGACAAGAAATGCAAGACTCTTCCAATAGGCCTCTCAAGGAAAGAGGTGGGATTCCCGATCAGGAACACCTAATTGCTAAACAACACTATTCTCAGCTAAACAGCTAGAGAATGAGAAGTTTCTAAACAGACAAATCCTTTCAAGACAATATGTTCAACAACCTTTTCCTACTATTCTCCTCTTTCTTTTATAGGATGAAAGCCTTGCAAAACCCTAAACCACCTCATAGGTTTAGCTCCTTTCACATGTGTAGCCTCCAACCAGATCTACGTTGTGCATCTAGGAGGTACATTGCATCTGGATAGCGCTGTGGATTTGGTCTTGTTGACCCAATCAATTGTCACAATCCCTTTCACACATAAGGGGGTTTTATTTAGGCAGCCCAGATTTAGCCTTACTCACATGGGCATTGATTTATTTTGTTGTTTTAGGAGTTTATTTTATCCTCCTTTACAATTTTATTCTTGCAACAAGAGAAAGAAACAAAATTATACATTCCTATTAGCTTGGGCTAATTAGGAATATTACATAAGTCTATATCAAAATGACATTACAATCACCGAGAGTACTCTTGATGACTGTAATAATAGTTAAGCATAACAATAATATTTATGATGTATGGATATGACTAAAGGAAAAGATGTTAGCTCTGTTGACAATGATTATTTCCCCTATGAATATAATGTCTGTTTAGCAACTCTAGTTCATATATGTATATGATAGTGCCCTTGATCTTCATGAGACAATGATCTGTATGGCAGAGCATTTTGTCAGTAATCTACATGGCAAAGACCTTTGATTTAGTGACAATAACCTTGTCATGACGGTAATTCATATAACGATGACTTGGATCCATATGAAAGTAACTTGGAGTACAAAACAAAAATTTGCAATAGTTACCTTGATAACATACTATATTACAATGATCTCCACGACAATGCTCTTGATATGTGACATATATTTAACAATGACTTATATGACAATACCTTTGAATATATGTGACAAAGATCTATATGGAAATGACACTATGATCTATGGTTTAGTTCTATGATGATGATATGATAGTGATGGTTGAATCTCTATGACACTGTAAGTGACGTATATTGTGCTTTTGTTACAGTATGATATGGTGGCCCGAACATGTCTTTCTCTAATATTCTTGTCTATTGACGGTGGCTATGTGTGATCAATGATGGAAGGCTTAAGTCTCATAATATCTTACTTTGTATCTTAGATGAACATTTGATAGATATCTAATAGAAGAAGAATCTAGGTGGGTTTCCCACTTGTAGAGTTATGTGTTAGTATCTGACCTAAATTTTGGTGTATCTATTGTGCATGTTTTTCTTCTATTGTTCCTTAATTGTTCCATTGCATTGTTGATGTTATGTTTCTCTCTACATAATTGCTAATGATGCTATAATGATGGGGTGAATGTAACATATAAATGATGAAATTTTTTGAAAATGAAATTATCTATATTAGAGAACAATCCAGCCCTAAAAATCAACATTTTTCACATGTCCTCTCCCAATGATGCCCCCAACATGATGAAGATTTTTAAGAGAAAGAAGTTGTTTCATATATCGAAAAAATTCCAGTCCCTAAAAAAGAGAAAATGCAATGTAAAAACTAAATAAAAATTTGAGAACAATATTTTGAAAAAACAACACAACCACCTCATATTAATACAACCCTTCAACTGATAAAGAACTACCAAAATGTCAACATTTATATACAAGAGACCCAGAAAAATTTCATCATCTTAAGCTCCAACAACCAACGATTCTCACATAGTCATCCAATATTCCATATTCAAAATTACAATAGTGTCAAGATTTCTACGCTTACCCATCCTATTCTTGTTGAATTACTTTAGTGATATGTTTTCAAATTTATATGATATATATTTGCTATCGAGGCACAAGAAGTCCCTTCTTACAAAAAGGGGCAAGTTATTCGTTACTTTCATCGGTCATCACATCTCACAAATAAAAAAAAATGATGGATAATGTTCTTGGTCTCCGTGGCATCCATTTCTATATTATGATTGGATTTTATGTTCCTTTCGTTAATTAAGGTTATTCCGCTAGAGACAATTGAAAAGTGTACATGGTCAAAAGCATCATGTGGAGGAATGTTTACAATGATAGACAAGAATCTGCTTCATAGTTATTTCGGAATGATTCATTTTCTTTGTCCATGTAGTTGTCATCGTAAGAAAGACATCACCATCCAGTTAATTTTTAGACAATTAATTAGAGAAGAATCTCTAGAAAAATGAATCATAAGGCAGAATTCTATTTGATGATAGTCCGCTGAAATTAACAATCAATTTTCCTGGTGATTTAGTGTTACTCACAGAAGTAGCCTATTTTTTGAATCTCCTTGGTGTGAAATTATTGCTTTCCCACCTCTAGTTGGCATGTATAATTACTCGAAATAACATTGAACCGCTCTGTATTTTCACTTCAGGATGAGGGGACTAAACTACTCCAACAAAGCCATTATATATATACCAGCCTAGATCCATCTTAACTCCGGATCTATCAAGCGCCGAGAGGGATCAAATCTCTCGAGGTGAAAACCTCTTTTTTGAGTGCAAAACTTGAGGAAAGGTTTTCACCTCGAGAGATTTGATCCCTCTCGGCACTTGATAGATCCGGAGTTAAGATGGATCTAGGCTGGTTTCAGTCATGTGCGACCAAGGAAAATCTATCGAAAATATGAGGAACATATGCTTAATTTTATCAATAATATGTAAATACATCTAATATTAACATAACCATTTTAAATATGTTAAATATGTCTGAGATTTATTGAGTCATTTTAATTTTAAATTTGATTAGTTACCTCAGTTTTTTGAGATGATAAATATTGTAAAATAACTTTAATGATGAAATAAAATTTTGAATGCAAAGTGACAATGTAATAATATTGAATGATAGAAACTATGAATAATAAGAATGTAGTCAATTACGAATATTCTTCATTGTGATCGATTTCAAATTATTTTCTTCTACTATTCTTATTTTCACCCATGTTAGTTTTGTCATATTTTCATATTGACTAGTCTTCATTGTGATCGATTTCAAACTATTTTCTTCTACTATTCTTATTTTCACCCATGTTAGTTTTTTCATATTTTCATATTGACTATTTGAAAAGGACAGTTGGAATCGTAAACCATTTAAATATTTAGCTCAAGATATTGTAGTAAACATCATACCTTGTCTCTCTTGCTCTCCAATATTAATAGGTTGAATTACTATAACACAAAAATCAATGTACATTGTCAATAATTTTTTGTCCTTACACTGAAATCATTGCACACACACTATTAATCCAATGACTTTAAAATTAATGTACCATCATACATCCAATTACATCAAATTAGAAATCAACATATACACTAAAATCAATGCAACTAATGCAAGAAATCAAATAATAATAGAAAACAACATCTACACTAAAATCAATGCATCTAATGCAAGTAATGAAATATGATTAGAAATCAACATCTACACTAAAATAAATGAGTCTTGTGCAAGTAGGAAAATAGGATTCAAAGCCAACATCTACACTGAAATCAATGCATCTAGTGCATGCAATCAAATAGGATTAGAAATCACCATCTACACTGAAATAAATGCATTTAGTGCAAGGAATCAAATAGGATTATAAATCATCTACATTTAAATCAATGCATTTAGTGAAAGCAATCAAATATAATTATAAATCAACATCTACATTGAAATTAATGCATCTAGTGCAATCAATCAAATAAGATTAGAAATCACCATCTACACTGAAATCAAGGCATTTAGTGAAAGCAATCAAATAGGATTAGAAATCACCATCTACATTGAAATCAATCCATTCAGTGCAAGCAATCAAATAGGATTAAAAATAATCTACATTGAAATCAATTCATCTAGTGAAAGAAATCAAATATAACCAAAAATCAAAATCTACATTAAAATTAATGCATCGAGTGAAATCAATCAAATAGGATTAAAAATCATCATCTACACTGAAATTAATGCATTTAGTGCAAGCAATCAAATAGGATTAGAAATCATCTACATTAAAATCAATCCATCTAGTGTAAGTAATCAAATATCATTATAAATGAACATCTACACCAAAATCAATTCATCTAGTGCAAGAAATCAAATAGGATTAGAAATCACCATCTACACTGAAATCAATGCATCTACTGCAGGAAACCTTCTTCCCTCTCTCCCCCATATATATCTATATATCCATCCATCTCTCCTTATTTTTCTCTTTATCTCACCCCACCATACACACACTCTCTCTCACTCCATATCTATCAATTTCCTTGTCCCTCCCTCCTCTCCATCTATCTTTTTTTCTCTTCACCTTACATCTATATCTATATCTCACTCTATCTCTCTATATCAACTCCAAAACATAAACTCTCTTTCTCCAATCTATCTATCTATCTATCACTCCTTCCTCCTCCTCCTCCTCTCTCTCTCTCTCTCCCTCTCTCTCTCTCTCTCTCTCTCTCGCTTCTATCTCTCTTCCTTCCTGCTACCCTTTCTCCCTCTCTCTCCATCTTCTTTATCACTCCCTCTCTCTCTCTCTATCCACCTTTCACCCTCTATGTCTTTATTCTTACCTCCCCCTCTCTCCCTCTCCATCTTCATATCTCTTTCCCTACCTCTCTTCACTCTCTCTCTTCCTTTCTCTCCCCCCCCTCTCTCTCTCTCTATCTTCACCTTCCAACTTTGTTACCATATGCCTCTCTCTCTCCTTCTATCCCCCCTTCTCTCCATATCTCCTTATTTGTCTCTTTATCTCACCCCAAAACATACACACTCCCTCTTCATCTCTCCCTTGTCACTCCCCCTCTATCTCCACTACTCACTCTCCATGTATTTATTTTTCCCTCCCTCTCTCCTCATCCAGCTCCATCTCTCAATCCTTCCCTCTCTCCTCCTCTCTTTCAAGTCCCCTCCCTTTTCCTTCCTCTCTCTCCCTTTATCTCCTACCTCCCTTTATCTTCCCCCATCTCTCTCTCCTCTCTCTCTCCCTCTCTCTCTCTCTCTTCTACAATCCTCTCTTCCCCCATCACTCTCTTCCTCTCTCTCATCATTCCTCTCTCACCTCCTTCTATTTGACCCACCAGCTCTCTTTCTTTCTCTCTCTCTCTGTCCTCTAATCCTCTCTCTTCCCCCATCACTCTATCTCACTCTCCAACTATCTTACTATTTCTATCCCTTTATCCTTCTCTCCCCCCTTGTCTCCATCACTCCTCCTTTCTCCTTCTCTCCCCCTTGTCTCCATCACTCCTATGTATATTTATCCCACCCATAAGCATACACACTCTCTCTCCATCTCTCCCTTGTCACTCCCTCTCTATGTATTTCTTCTTCCTTTCCTCGCTCCGCCTCCAGCTCCATCTCTCTATCCCTCCTTCTCTCCTCCCCCTCTCATCCTTTCTCTCTCTCTCCCTTCCCCCTTCTTTCTCTCTCTCTCACTCTCTACCCTCCAATCCTCTCTCCTTCTCCCTCCCTCTCTCCTTATCTCTCTCCCACCTCCATCTTTATGTCTCCCTCTCCCTCTCTTACCCTTCTCTAACTCTCTCACTCTTCTCACTCTCTCTCTCTTCATTCCTCTTCTCCCTTCTCCTTCAATTTATCTCCATATCTCCCTTTTCACTCCCCCTATCTCTCCACCTCTATCATATATCATGATATATTAATATATATTACAATATAATAAATTTAATATTGTATTAATCTAAACATATTAAATTTAATAATATTAATATTTTAATATTAATGTTAAGGTTAATATTTTTTTTTTTGGCATGGTATTAATAATAATTTGGTCCATGGTATTTGACCCTTATACTTCATATATAATTAGATCTTGATTTCTAATCCTATTTGATATATTTTTATTTATTTACCTCACCTCTTTATACCTCTTTTATATTTACTTATTTACCATACCTATTTTATAAATATATTATTTGGCCCATGGTATTTGCCCATGGTATTATTAATAATTTGTCCCATGGTATTAATAATAATTTGTCCCATAGGCTTCACCTAAATAAAACCTGTTTTTGAGTTTTTGTAAATATAAAGTGGTTTATTGAGTAAATATAAAAATCGGTTTTATTTATTTACCATATCTCTAGTTTATTTATATTTTTATTTATTTACCATACCTCCTGAGTAATATGAAAAGAGGTTTTATTTATTTACCATAACTATGGTTTATTTATATTATTTACCATATTTTATTTATTTACCATATCTCTTTTTTGAGTGTTAGTAAACTCTTCATATTTTAATTTTATATCGTTTAAATTTATTTTTAATAAATTTTTAATTGTTCATTTATATGTTTATGTAAACTATTGTTCAAGCCGACATTTTTTTTGGCTTCCGACATACTTACACATCGGGGTCATACTGGGCTGTAGAATGCGCCTCTCGGCGCAATCCTGGACCACGTGAAACTGCAGACGAATTTTAATCAAGCTTCAGTCCTGTCTTTTGAAATTGGAATTTTCCTATAAATCCATGACTCTGTCGATGCTTTGATGATTGGCATTATTGTCTTCTAACTGTAGCTGTAAGGTGCCAAGAAGTTATACATAATGGTGTTGTAACCATGTTTAATAGTCTTCCCTAATCTGAACCTCTAGAGCAATTTTCTAGATGTTCTTTATTAAAGCCATGTTAAGCTGATAGCATCTGGGGTCAGCAGTTCAGTGTTGGAGTTTTCTTGAAAAAACTTTCACATTTAAACTATGAAAAACTATGCTACAATTGAGTTTTGGAGTCTTGAAAAAACTGACATTTAAACTATGCAAAACTCTGCTACAATAGTTGTGGTGAGGATTATTTATGTAATTCTGTTTGTAGATATTGGTTATATAAAAAATTGTATTTTATAAAATAGTGTGTGTATTGTGTTGATTTGAATAAGAGAGAACTAATGGGATTTGAAGTGAAATTACCCACTATTTGTTGTAGATATAAATCCCATATTTGATGTTGTTGAAGATAGAAGACAAAATGACAACAAAGTGCTACAATGGAAGCTACACACAAACCAAAAGATATAACTACAAACAAAACCACTGAAACAAATAATATTAATATTTAGAACTCAGTGGAAAGAACTTAGCTTGAGTGGTATGGCACATGTTTCGTGTCCCTAATAGTGTGGGTTCAATTCTTCAGAGACACATCGTAAGTTAGCCCTAGTGGCATTTATGAAATATGAAATAGTTGTACTTGGGGAAATAGTGGTAGTTGTATGTACAAAGTTACTGATTCCACTAGGTGGAATATACTCATTCCTATTTTAAATTGTGTGAGAGATAATTCTTCTCTTAGACTTTTGGAAGAGGTAGAGAAAATATCCTCATAAATGTCCTAAGTAAGATAGTTTTTCAGAGATTTTTGTTTCGAATCCATCACATAAATCATTTAAATTGTCGATGTGTTTCAAAGCAGCTAATGTTGTTCATCCTTAGGACAACTAGATGAAGAGAATATAATCTAATAGGCCGGAGGGAATGGGGAGAGAATTCACACAAGCTCAAAGATTAGGTCAAAGGTTAGAGAAAATAGTTGTTAGGAAATAAATAAATAGAAAATGATTCGGTTAAAAGTCAGAGAAATTAATGTTTAGGAAATGATATTTTTTTTTGTCCTTTTTTTTACATGTTATTTCTTGACATTTTACGTAGTCTAGTATTTTCTAAAAAACTACAAAATCTAGAATCGACTAAAAAATTATTAGATTTAGAAAAACACATATTTTATTATGATGTTCTTACATCTGAATCCCTAGGTAGAAAATTTTATGACCTCTTGGTCATAAGTCTTCAACTTGTTTCTTCCTCTCGGGTCCCACACTTGATTCTGCTACTAACCACTTTTTTTTCTATCCCATTGTCCATTACTATTTATAGTCTTTCAGGATCACATACTTTATGTTGTAGCTTCTCACTCATACATAGATGTTGGTGTTCTATTGTTATCCTCGTTCTTTCAAGCTCTAGGACTTTAAGTTGTAGTGCTCCACTTTCCTTGTTGTTGTAAACTTGTGCAATCAATTGTATGTTGTTGTTGTCAGCCTTCTTCACTTTGATACGCCTCTTCTTAGGCACCTTCCCCATTACCATACGTACTTCATCAATTTCATTATCTAAATTTTCCCTTTATTGAAGCTTTCCATTGTCATCTTCTCCCAGTACCAATTTTGCATGTTGAATATGCACCATTTTATTTGCTAACCTCTCCTCCATGGATTTTAGTTCCATCAACAACTTTATGTTTTCATCACACTTTATGAACATTTTATCTAAATTATACTCCACATGTTCATTAGTCTTCACGTGTCTATCTTCACAAACAATTTCTTTCATGTTCATTCAACATGTTCCTACAAATACTCTCTCAAACTTTCATTCATCAATTGTGTATGGTCTTCACCTTGATTGTCTAAATAAGAAAAAAATATCTCTTTGCTTCCTATAAGAGATTTTTTATTATGTCCTTCCATATCCATGAAAAGTTTTTTTCTAGCTCCAATGAGTTGAAAAGACATTCCTTCATCTTCCAATGGTTATAGTTGCAATTCTTCCAGCCACTTGATTTCTTCATTATGCTCCATGAGAATTTCATTTGGACATTGTTTGACATCCACCTCATTCAATTGCATATATGATTCTTTTGGAACATTTTTGTTGCCTATATACCCTACGAACAATTTTGCATTTTCCCCTACCTTCATGAATGTTTGCAATGGTTGTCCACCTTCATGATCTGCATGTCCTACACATGAACATAATCGATTAGTTTTAAAAATTTGAGGCTCTTGAGCCTCTGCTATTGCTCCTGGCATCATCTATTGTTCTAGACTTTTCACACCATCCATCAAACTCTCATGCAATGTATCTTCAACATATTCCTCATTATCTTCTCCAAGGAGTGGACCTTGTTATGGTTCATAGAGGTAAACATCATTTCCTTCATACTCAATTGTTTTGATTTTTATCTTCTCTAATGAGGAACTCAAGTTGTGCTTGAACCTACTTTTCAACTTCCTTGCATATAGCTTCCTAATACACCATTTTACCACCTTCTTCAGATTCCATCCACATCTCTAGTCTCTTCCTAATCTTGTAGCAACATGCTTATTACATTGAGCATCTATTATGTATCCACGTCAAAACAACACAAAAACATAAGAAAATATAGACCAAATACTTGATAATAAGACACTTTTAGGGGGAAACCTATTTTTACACCACATAAATGAACAATTCTTGGATGATTCAAATGACAAGACCTACTTGGTATATATAGGAGTCTAAAGGATTAAAATATAATTAGGGCCTACATAATAATAATAATGTAAGGGCGCAACAATAACAATATATGGGATACAATAGTATTATATGTACCTAACATGTTCCTCTTATACAAAAAGTGTTGTCCTCAACACTTGAGTAGTTATAGATGCTTCTATATAAATTACTTTTCCTCCCATGTGGAATCTTCAGCAGGTACGTTATTCCACTCAATGAGATAATTTGAAATTGATCGATTACGTAGCTATCAAATTCTTGTTTCTGTGATTTCTTTAGGCTCCAATATGATTTTCCTTCCTTGCCAAATTCTGCAATTATAGTTTGAACTTGGAGCTTGTCACCTATAACCTTCTTTAAGCATGAAACATGAAAAACTGGGAGTACTCATGAAGATGAAAAAAACTTCAATCTGTATTTCATAGTACCAATATTTTCCAACACCTTGTAAGGGCCATAATAATTGGGTGATAATTTATTATCCTTCTTAGCTTGCTTGAGGGAAATTTTTTTGTATGGTTGTAGCCGTAAAAATCCCAATCACCCATGTCAAAAATTATTTCATTGTGATGTTGATATGCTTGTTGTTTCATTCGATTCTGCGTCAAAGTCATGCTATCATTTAATAGTTGGAGAAATTTGTGTTTATGTTCGATGTGATCTTCCATTGCTTGAACCTTAGAATTTTTTCTTAAAGATGATGTGATGGACAGTGGATGATTTCCATACAGTGCCATAAATGGGGTCATTTTTGCTACAATATGGAAGTGTCATACCAACATTCTTCCAAAGGTACCACTTGACCCAATGTGATTATTATATCAAATATAAAGCAATAAATATATCCTTCCAAAAATTTGTTTACTATCTTAGTTTTCCCACCAGATTGGGGATGATATGATGATCTATGAGCCAATTGAATACCAAGACAAGAAAACAATTTTGTCCAAAAATTTCCAGTGAAAATGAGATCTCTGTCACTTACAATAATATTTGAGTTTCCATGTAGTTTTTGAACTTTTTCCATAAATGCAGTAGTGACTATACTGGCTTTGAAAGGATGAGATAATGCACATGTGTGCATACTTGGTAAGTCTATCAACTACCAAGATTATGACACTCTTTCCTTTAGACTTGGGGAGAAATATGACAAAATCCATTGAGGCCTCCTCTCAATGTTGACTTGGAATGGCTAATGGTTGTAAAAAACCTGGGGTATTAATTATCTTGACTTTATTTTGTTAGCAAACCAAACATTCTACCATAAACTTCTCAATATCAAATTTAAGGCCATCCCAAAAAAAATCCTTCTTGACCCTATGGTAAGTTTTTAAAATCCAGAGTGCCCTCCTATAGGAGAGATTTGAAATTACAAAAAAACCTTTTGTTTGAGTTGGGAGTTCTTACATAGATATAAGCAATCTTTGTACAATAGTGAATCATTTTTCAAGATGAATTTATCAGATGTACTAGGACCTTGCTGTAAGTTTTGAATGGGTTTCCATGCCTCTTAATCATTTTTCCATTCATCCATTTCTTCATTTATCCAATAATGTTGGATAATATAAATGGCATAGAGCAATGACTCCACATCCTCATCCCTTCTTAAGAGTGCATCCGCAACAACATTTTTTCTTCCATTTTTTGTAAATCATTTCAAAGCCATAACCCAACATATTTGTAACCCATTTTTTCTTCTCATCTTAAGATAATATTGTTCCCAGAAGTATATAAGACTATCACGATATTTTTTTACCTTAAATTGTCTCCCCATCAGGTAAGGGCATCATTGCTTCGGGACATGTAGTATTTCCAACATTTCCTTCTCATAAATAGGTGTGCGTAAATTATTTCCCTTGATTGGAAAATTTTCAAAATAAATGGATCTTCTTTCTTGCATTAAAACATCACCAATGCCATTTCCTGAGGCATCACATTCAACATTAAAGGTTTTTGTAAAGTCCGATGTAGCTAAGACCAGAGCTCGACACATTGCCTCTTTATGATGTTCAAAGTCCATAGTTACTTCTGGAGTCCAAGAAAGTGCATCTTTCTTCAGTAATGTTGTTATTTTCCCATAATTCTTAACAAACTTGCGATAATACCCTGTCAACCCAAGAAATTCTCATATATGCCTTAAGGTTGTGGGGATTTTCCATTCCTTTATGGCTTTAATTTTTCTAGGTTCTACTTTAACACCCTCATAAGATATAAAATGACCTAAATATTCCACCTCCTATTCCCCAAAGAAACATTTGGAATGTTTGCATACATTTGTTTCTCCTCCAATAGTCTGAGCACTTTGTCAACAAGTTGAACACAATCTCTCCAATACTTTCTATAGATTAGTATACCATAAAAAAATGCTAACACAAATTTTCTAAGGGTCGGTTTGAAAGAGGAATCATCAAACCTTGAAATGTGGAAGGGGCTTTAGTAAGGCCAAAAGTAATGACCGAAAATTCATAATAATCTTCGTGAATTTTGAATGTTGTTTTCATTCTAATTTGATGATATCTAGAATGAAGATCCAAATTGGAGAAGTAAATTTCTAAATGTAATTCATCCAATAGTTCATTAATGATAGGAATGGGAAATTTATATTTAATAGTGAGCTTGTTGAGCTCTCTATAATACAGACACATACGACATGATTCATCCTTCTTGTGCACCAATACTAGTAGATAAGAGAAAGAACTTTGGCTAGGTTGAATTATGCCTACCTCTAACATTTCTACAACCATACATTCAATTTCACTCTTCTAGGAATAGGGATATATATAAGGTCTGATGTTTGGAGGAGCACTTCTTGGAATCAAGTGAATAGCATGATCATAATCGCAAATAGGTGGGAGATATTTGGGAGTCTCAAATACCTTGGACTGATTGTCAAGGACTATTTGGAGATATGGAGAAATGGATGACTTATATGTTTGAACATCCAATGAGCTTAATTGTGCAATTAACCCTCGTTGTTCCTTTTTCAAAATATATGTCATGACATTAGAGTTGATTATCTTCCTAGGTTTCCCTGCGATACCCCTTAATCCAATTTCCTTTCCTTTTCATAAAAAATTCAAGAAAAGTTCTTGAAAATTAAAATATATTGTCGCCAAAGACTGTAACCTTTAGAATCCTAATACAACATCAAGACCACCCATTTGAATGGAAAGCATGGTATTAGTCTATACATATTATCCAATGGTTAGATTGATATTATGGCATTTTCTTGATCCATTTATAGTTCCTCCCTCTACAATGATCACTTGACACTCTGGTGCTAGAGTTAGAAATCAATTTGAATCCTTGGCTATCTTACAATCATGAATAAAATTATGGTACTACCCAAATAAATCAACACTATTAGTTTTTTCTTCTTGATATATACTTCTATCTTTATAGTTTGAGTAGTGGTAATTCCTGCCAATGCATTATAAGATATGGTCATATTTATTTCTTCTTTTTCAACCCCTCCAGTTGGTTCTTAGTGTAAATATTCTTCTTTTGATGTTTCTTGTTCCTTTTGTTCCTCCTCTTCACTATCTATGTAAAATAATTTCTTCTTAGCACATTTATGACCTTTAGCATATTTTCTATCACAACTGTAACAAAGCCTTTTTGTTCTTTTTTCCTCCAAGGGGAAACCTCCTTTTACATCACATAAATGAAAAATTCTTTGATGATTCAAATGACAAGACCTACTTGGTATATATATAAGTTAAAGAGTCAAAGCATAATTAAGGCCTACATAACAATAATAATGTAAGGGCACAACAATAACAATAGTGGGCTTCTATGGGGTACAACGATAACAATATAGGGGCTACACTAGTATTATAGGGACCTAACAACCTCTCTTTCAACTCAACCATTTCTCTGTCAAACTCTTCTTGGCTCATTATTCTCCTCATGTCATTTACTTTGGCATCTTCCTTTGTTTTTTCTGGCACTTGAACCTTTGTAATGACTATCAATTGTCATTTTCCTTCTTTGTCAGCTTCCTGTGGCTCATTGTGAGTTGCGATCAAGCCTATGTAGTTACTTATTCCCACAAAGCATATTGTATCTTTGTAGCAACATCTCATTGGTATCATCAAAATGTAATTTTCTAAGTTTGGGAAGTATCTAACATTTCTAGATTATGTACAAATTCTAGATTGTGTATATTTTTAGAAAATACTAGACTATGTAAAAATTCTAGCAACAATATGTAGAAAAGAAAAAAGGAGGATAAGAGAAAAAAAAAAGAAAAAAATATGTTTAATTTAAGAAAAATATATAAGGATTTTTCCTCAACTTCTTCCAAAAGTCTAGGAGAGGAATTATCTCTTTAAAATTTTAGATCTCCCATTCTCTAAGTACAAATACGAATGTAACACATTTGTTGAAAGAGCAAGAAGCAAGGTTCCAAGTCTTTAATAAAATATGGTTTTGAGTGTTTTTATGAATTGAGTTCTTTATCTTATCATTTCGGTATCAAAGTTTTTATTTGTGTGTAGGTTCCGTTGTGGCACTATCGCATAATTTTGGTATCAAAGCAAGACAATATCTTGAAGTAGATAAGATATTTTTTGGATAAGAAAGGATGTGTGTTTTTGCATGAGATATAGGTAGCAACAAGGGAAGACGACATGGTGGAAATGATTATATCTAAGAGAGTTGTAACAAAGAACCAATTATTTTCTTGGTTGAAAGAAGATCGTGGCAAAAAACCTTAACAAGTTCCAGTTGAGGTTTGAAAAGAATAGGAAAAGAGAAGTTCTCAAGAGTATGAGTAGGTGTAAAAGCCTAGAAAAGCAAGGAGTGCTTATGAGGTTCTAGAGGAGAAAACCATAGAGATACCAAAATGTTGAACTAAGGAAGAATCTTAGTGAGGTATTGGGTAACAGGCTAATGGAGAAGGCTTGTTACTATAGAGACTTGATTGCAGAGTCATAGTGGACGAGAGGAAGCTCACAAAGGGAAGAAAAAGATGACTAGTGATGATTAATACAAAGGCTCAAGTGCAAGACATATTATAGGAAAAGAAGATTCCAAATTAAATGAAATGAGGAGGATAATGAGCTAAGAGGAATTTGACAAAGAAATGGTTGATTTGAAAGAGAGGCTCGGTGTAATAATCATGTTGTTAAAAGAAATGGAAGAAGACCATAGATATGGTTGGGTGTTAAGGAATAAAAATGTAAAATGGATTATGCTCCAAGAGAGGTTGAAGCACAACTTGAGTGCCTCATTATAGAAGATAGAACTCGTGAAAACTGAGTGTGAGGGAGAGGGTGTTTACCTCCGTGAACTAGAACAAGGACCACCCTTTTGTCAAGAGAATGACAATAGAAACAAGAAGATACCAATATATGGAATGAGCGATGAAAACCTTGGAAATGCAATATTGACTGTAGATGAAGCAAAGGTTGAAAAAGGAATGGATGCAAATGATGGGACAATACACTACATGTTTGTAGACAAAAATGAAAAAAATAAAGCAGTCATTCTTATGAATGATGGTGATTTTTCTAATAAATGCTCAGATTTAGGTAAAAATGAGATTTTAGAGAATGAAAGTCAATCTTTCATTAAGAAAAAATGGATGAGGCAACAAAGTGCCTCAAACATCTTTGGAGAATTGTCTAGTGATGAGAATGGAATTTGAATAGTGAAATGGAAATGAAAGCCATACAATTTTTAAATTATGAAGCAAAGCTAAAATGGAGCAATGTTAGTAGCATCGATCAATAAAGGAGTAAGCTAGTCAGTGAGATTAAGGAGTTTTGTATACTAATCAAGAAATTTCCTAAGAGAAGGTGTGCTAAAGTAAAGAAGACAATCAACAATAGAAATTAGTTTAATGCAAGCAAGCATATCAGTAAGGAAAGTGGAGCATTGAAAAATAAAGTACATAAGATAGGAAGATTGAGAACAATAGTAGCACATCAACAACTGTAAGAGGTGAAGATGACAGAGATAATGAGAAAGTTCAGCATAAGGACATTTTATTGAAGATGATCATGACAATTAAGCAAGTGGAAAATGGAAAAACAAATTTTGCGATCCAAGAGGAGAAAAAATTGCAATAGATGCACCTGCAATTGAAAAATATCAAACAACAGAGGTGAAAGGTACTACCAAGAAAAAGAAGACTCATGAATAGGGGTCCATGAATTATTTTTACTCGGGGAGTTTGATGTAGGAGAATTTCACTGGTATCATCAAAATGTAATTTCTAAGTCTAATAAGTCTTAAGAATTTTTAGATTATGTAAAATTTCTAGGATTTTTAGAAAATACTAGACTATGTAAAAAGTTAGAAACAACATGTAAAAAAAGAAAAACAAAAACAAAAAAATCTATTAAATTTCGGAAAAACTTATGAGGAATTTTTTTTCAACTTCTTCCAAAAGTGTCATTAGAGGAAATTTCAGCCCAAAAGTGGCCTCTTAAGGAAAAATAAGAAAATAATAGGAAAATAATAATTTAGAGTTATAAATTTTGGAGGGAAAAGAAGAAAACCATATTTGTTTTTAATTGTATTTTTGGCTTTTCTCCTTATAGGTTTACTCAAATTTCAACTGTAGACACTCATTGGATGCAAAATTAAAATTTTCATCCAATGAGTACCCATTATGCATACTTTTGAGAAGACCTGCATTGATAAAAAATGAATATACATTAAAAAAATGTGTTCAAGGACACGTTTTTTTAATGTACCTTCATTTTTTATCATTGCGGGTCTTCTCAAAAGTATGCATAATGAGTACTCATTGGAATTCCACATATGAGTGTCTACACTTGAAATTTGAGTAAAACTATAAGGAGATAAGCCAAAAATACAATTAAAAAAGTTGTTTCTTTTATTTTCCCTCCAAAATATTTACATGTACTTCTTTTTAAATTTAAAGGATTTTGATTGGTTTACATATTATGTACGTGAAAATTTCATGGGCACTTTTAGGCTGAAATTTCCTCTAATGAGTAGATGAATTATCTCTTGAGAATGTTGATATTTTGGGTAGCATTGGATGTGCTCTAGCTCCAAAACTTTGTGGAGGGGCTAAAACTCATGAGATCTCCAAGGCCCAAAAATCGTCTGGAGAAATTCCACCCGAAACCTAAGTTATTCAAAATATTAATTATTTTAATGGAGACCCTAAGTCTAATTTAGGGAAATTAAATAATTAAAGTGAATTAATTTAGACATGTGGGTGAGAATTTTCTAAGTGACGAGGATCAAGTCTTTTCTAATATTAGTCATCGAGTAGAGATTAGATCACTGGCATTGATTCTTCAACGAGAAAAGTATTAAAGGAATGCTTGGGGTCAGTCAGAGAACACACACAAAGTAGATGCACTTGAGCTAATTCGAAATTCTAGGGCGCGGTTTGCTACTAATTTTTGGGTGAGCTTGCAGTGTAGTGAGGGTCAGATCGACAATGGGATTTCAGATCCGAGGTCGAGAATACATTGGCAGAGAGGCATATTCGTACCAGAGTAGCGCAAAGACCCAACAAGGGTGATGTAGGCCCATCCAGAGTAGCACAGAGGCAACGTATGCTCAGCCAGGGTGACGCAAGACAAGCCAGAGCTGTGCAGAGGTAGCGTAGGCTCAGCCAAGGTGACACAGGCCCAGCCAGATCTCTGCATAGGCAGTGTAAAGGCTCACGTAGGGCAGGAGGGCTAACACAGAGCTAGGAAAGGCACCATTAGGGTTCTAGTGGGCCAGAAAGGGCTCGTTTTCAGTAGATCCAGAAGGTATGAAGAAACCACATGAAGGGTGATGCAGAGACTATGTAGGCACCTGTGGGGTTCTTCATCCTCAGCTGAATCAAACATATTTTATGTATCCAAGAGATAGAGGTACATCGGCTGATATTTTCTCTGTTTGGGAAAACCATGTCTGGTGCCCTTGAATGTATTCATAATTCTGCATAATAATAAAACCCTCTAAGAGTTGTTACACTGGTTTTCCCGCATTGGGTTTTTCCGGGGACATTTGTCTAAAAAAATTTGTGTGTCCTTTGTCATGTGTGCTTATTTCTTCAGTACCTGATATGTATGTATGTGTAGATTTGCAGTGTGTTTACTTAATTGTTTTCTGAATATTTCTAAAAATAACTTGTAAATTTAAAAACACAAGTAGGAGAAGTAAACCAGATTTCTGCAATAGAAATTTTTGTTAGGTAGTTTCAGGAATTTTCACATGGTATTAGAGCTATTGCAGATCATGAGGATTTGAAGTCATCAGCGGAGTGACGCATATTTTTGCTACAAGAAGGCAGTTGAGACATCTCAAATATGGAAAGAGGCAGCACAACACCAGAGGGACAACACACACCCATCAGGGGTGATGCAGAGCTTGTCTAGCTCACGCAGAGCTGATGTAGGAGCTAACAAAGTAAGCGGAAATGGTTCCTCAGTGGACTTTCTATCCAATAAGTATGAGATCCGATCAACAAAGTGATTGGAGAGAGTTGATTCAACATAATTGGTAAAGGATTTCTGTGAAGGAAATCACTGGTCAGAGTGAGCGTATTCTCTAGAGGGTTTTCTATCTCCAAGAAACCCAAATCCGATATCTTGCTAAGAGTAGCAGCAGAAGAAGGGAGAAGAGAATCTGTTTCAATATCGTTGAACAAAGATGACCTCTCATGGATTGAGGGATCAAGAAAGGTTAGATGGATCATATAACTCCGTCATCTGGAAGGCCAGGATCCTATCTGTCCTAGATGAGTATCGCATCAAAGATTATGATGAGAAGTCGGTGGCCGTTTCGGTCAATGTTGATCTATTGAAGAAGTATGAGGAAGCACAAGAAAGGGCCAAGCATTTGATAATGGACAGGGTAAAGAATCACATGGTCCCACACATTTTGGAAAAGAATATGACAAATTAGATGCGGACGACCTTGACCACATTATATCAAGGTACTTATGTCTAGACGAAGATTCTTCCAGAGAATCAGCTGCAACTATTTTAGATGCACAAGGGAGAGGAAATTGATCCCTTCCTCATTCGATTGAAGGTAATTCGAGATCAGTTGGTTGCTATGGGGGAAAACCCTAATGATGGTCTTATGGTGAGGACTGCCCTGAATGCAGTCACTGATGATTGGGAGACCTTTGTCTAGAGTATTTTGGGTAGATCTCAACTTCCAAATTGGGAGGACATGTGGGCTATTGTTCATCAAGTGGAGATCAGGAGAATGTCCAAGATGGGTGGCAGCAGTGGAGGAGCCAATATCAAGAAGAAGGAGGAGGAAGACGTGTCTCTTGCATCTAAGGGACAACAACAAAAGTAAGGGAAGAAGAAGAAGGACCTCTCAAAGGTCTCGTGCTTCAGATGTGGTGAATTACAACATTTCACCAATACTTCTCCTCGAAAGAAGAAGGGTAAGGAAGATTCAGATTCCAAGGTTGTGGCAGCCAAGGGGGATGATGGAAGTGATGATGATGTGGCCATGAGTGCTCATGTGCCTCGAGAGAAGTTGTGGGGTGACATTAATATGTAGTTCTTGAACTGCAGATGAGTGGTAGGATCCTTGAGGTTCCAAAACTCTTGGATCACATACGAGCTACGAGAGCCCTTATAGACAATATCAAGATGATTGGAGTCATTTGGTCCAGAGGATTATGGAGGCACTGTGGCAGTGAAGACGCTGAAGACTGGAGCAACACCGTGTAGAGGCAACAGAAATATGGAAGAAACAACGCAGAGGATGATGGGAATTCAACAGTAGAGAGGGGCAGTGCTTGCGTAGTGCAGAGCAGCATCAACACAAAGCTTCAGAGGGTTAGCGCAGTCCAGTAGCAGAGGATGCTTCAGTATCGAGGTGTAGCCAAACTAACTTGTATGTCAGTATTTTTGAGTGGTGTCATTTAGTTGCTTGATTCTCAGCAACTTAGTTACAGTGTAGTAGTTAGAAATGGCAGTGTTATGGGCAGTATGATGCAAATTTTGAGAGGGAGCTACAGTATAGATGAGGCAGTGACTGTGGCAGAGTAAAGGGCAGCAATACAGAAGGTATAAGCGCAGTAGATGAAGGGCAACAATCGAGCATCAACAACGTAGGGGACCGATGCCATGGATCAGAGTAACGCTTATGGAGTGAAGTGTTGCTAGAGCACGTTCCTCGCTAAGAGGGAGTGTTGATATTTTGGGCAGCATCAGATGTGCTCTAACTCTGAAACTTTGTGGAGGGGCTAGAACATATGAGATATCCAAGGCCTAGAAATCATTTGGAGAAATTCCACCCTGAACCTAAGTTATTCAAAATATTAATTATTTCAAAGGAGAACCTAAGTGTAACTTAGGGAAATTAAATAATTAAAGTGAATTAATCTAGACATGTGGGTGAGAATGTTCTAAGTGACGAGGATCAAGTATTTTCTAATCTTAGTCATCGATTATAGATTAGATCACAACCGTTGATTTTTCAATGAGAAACGTATTAAAGGAAGGCTTGGGGTAAGTTGGAGAACACACACACAGTGGCAACACTTGAGCTAAGTCGAAATTCTAGGGCGCATTTTTCTGAGAATTTTCGAGTGAGCTTGTAGTGTAGTGAGGGGAAGATCGGCAGTGGGATTTCAGATCTGATGCCGAGAATACATTGGCAAAGAGGCATATATGTACCAGAGCAGTGTTGAGGCAATGTAGGCTCAGCCAGGGTGATGCAAACCAAGCTAGATATGTGCAGAGGCAGCGTAGGCTCAGCCAGGGTGACGCAGTTCCAACCAAAGCTGTGCAGAGGCAACGGAGAGGCTCACGCACGGCAAGAGGGCTGACATAGAGCTAGGAAAGGCAACACTGGGGTTCCAGTGGGCCCGAAAGGGATTTTTTTCAACAGATACAGAACGCGTGAAGCTGCCACACTAAAGGGTGATGCAGAGACTGCGTAGGAATTTGTGGGGTTCTTCATCATCAGCTGAATCAACAATATTTTCTGTCTCCGAGTGATAGAGGTACATCTGCTGAGATTTTCTATGTTTGGGAAAACCATGTCTAGTGCCCTTGAATGTATTCAAAATTCTACATAATAATAAAACCCTCTAAGAGCTGTTGCACCGGTTTTCCCGCATTAGGTTTTTCCAGGGACATTTGTTTGAAAAATCTTGTGTGTTATTTTTCATGTGTGCTTATTTCTTTAGTACCTGATATTTATGTATGTGTAGATCTATAGTGTGTTTCATTTACTGTTTTCTGAATATTTCTGAAGAATAACTTGTAAATGTAAAAACATAAGTAGGAGAAGTAAACCAAATTTCTGTAGTAGAAATTTCCGTTAAGTAGTTTCATGATTTTTCCTAGAGAATTCTAGATCTCTCCTTATCTAAGTATAAATAGGAATGTAAAGTAATTGTTAGCGAAGCAATAAGGGGAAAAGGACCCATTCTCCTTAATGACTAAAATTATGAATAATTTGGGATTTTGTTTTCGAATTGTGGTTTCTTGTGATTTTATATTTGAATATTGGTTTATGGGGCATTAATTTTGCTTTCATTGTGGCAATTTTCCATCATTTTGGTATCGGGGAAGGATCATCTTGCGTGCCATTGAAGGCTCATCCTTTTGTCCATGTTGCTGCCAAATGACTACCAACATGTATGTGAGGGATGATCATATTAAATAATTGAGTTAAGTTGCATGCGGATATCTCATCATTGATCAAGAAATGCATTGCATGCAAATTTGAGGGAACAAGCACTGCTTGAAGTTGTGACATGCTAACATAGTGTATGCATAGCATTGGTTTGAATTGTTATGTGTAAAGGTTGGAATAAGTAACGATGGAATAGATAGCATGCGAAAATTTTGTGGAGAAAAGAAAGCATTGGATTGGTTGTCAAATCATGTTAGAAGCATTGAAGGAATGTGCATAACATATTGTTGTGTAGAATGTGTTGTGTGGATATTTGTGTGTGTGTGCATTTGTTTTCATAGGCTATGCTTTGAACCAAACGCTTATTCTGCATGTTCGGTGATCGAAAAGTGAATGAAGGTTAAACGTGTGGGATGAGAAGTTTGTGTGGGCCACAACACTAGCATTGGAAATAGTCATTGCATTAAGCACTACTTCAAGAATTGAATTGTGTTGAGGAATTGAACATTTTTTAAATTTCATAAGTGATAAATGTGGCCATAAATGAAAAGGATTAGTTAAAATCACTCAATGTGTGGAGAAAAAAAAGGTTTTGTCGGTGACTTTTTTGGCCATAAATCTTAAATTTTGTTTTTGAGGAGCCTTGTAGATCACATGGAGAAAGCATTGTGAGTGGTGATTTTTTAGTAAAAATCAATTTTTTTATTCACAAAGCATTAAATATATTATAACTAAAAATAAATGTTGCATTATAAAGCACAATTTTTGGGTTCTTAAAATAAAGAATTTTTTGGAAAAGTGTGGGGTGTTTTTATATATATGGAAAAAGAAAGTCTGATATGAATTTAAATAGAGTTGATCATTATTGTAAAAAAATAAATGATGACGCATGTGTTCAAGATATTAGTATGGTTTCACTCGTAGTAAAGTCTCAGTAATTGAGTTTGAAAATTATAATTATATTATTGTAAAGGTTAACTGCACCAAAGTGATTCTTTGAAAACTCAATCACAGTGCAAATCTATTGTGTTTGAATCAAAATTTCAATTTGGCAAAGTAGTAGAACAAAGAAATAAAAAAGACATTGTGTTAGAGCCCTTATATACTAAGAAAGAGGCGATAGTGAAGAGAACACATGAAGTTCCTATGAGAAGAAGTGTGATGTGCAAAATCCTAGAGCAAAGGAAGTTCATAAGGTTCTATTGAAGAGAACTAAGATAATATCGTGAGAAAAAGATTAGTGAGGTATTGTATGGTAGGAGAGGAGACCTATTGCTATGAAGGCTACATGAAATTCTCAGTGGGCATGAAGGATATCACATGAAAAGAAGTGAAGGTGGATATGGATAGTCATGTGAAGGCTTTAGAGGAAGTCATCGTTGTAAGGCGAGTGATGAAGAAGTGAACAATGAGATTGTTGATCTAAAGGAATGACTCAAAGTGATATAGGTGTTTCTACAGAAGAAAATTGTAGAATATTTGAGATGAATGATTAGACTAAGGAAGAAGGTTAGATGACCTACTGTACAGTTGTATGAAAGAAAGTTGATACACATAATGAATGCTTTTATTAGGAAAGAGAGAAAGCACAAAAGAAACATTAAAAAATAATAATTAATTCACTTTTGTAAACCAAAACAAGGACCAATGCTTGGATAAGCTAATGATACAGATGAGCTTTTAAGTCAACATGAGGAGATGATGTCAGAAGCATCAGATGATCACAAAGAGACTCTTGATTTTAAAACTAATAAACTTTGCGTTACTTCAGGTTATGAGGATAAAAAACCACTAGATGTTGTTATAATGAAAGAGGAATATAAATTATTTTCTTGTGATATATAAATAAAGGACAACATTCAGAAGTAATGATGAAAGTTTTTGAAGAAGAAATAAAGTTCCTAGAGGAACAGTTGAAAAAACCTAAACTTCAAGAAGACTACATAATAGTTATAGAACAAAGAAACCAAAAGATAGCATGGAAGCAAGAGGAAAGTCTTTTCAAGAACTTTTGGGAGATGAAAATAGAATTGAAGAAGACTACAAAGTATAGTGTAGGCACGAAACCAACAAAAATTTTAAGGATGGAAATTTATTTTAAAGTTTAGAAACCTTGGCAAATCTCATTAATACATAACATGCAATTTGTAAAATATTTGGCAATGTTTTTGTAAAAGTATTCAAATTTCTAATAATTTTATATAGTCTCTATATAAAATTTTAGCGATTCTTAAGGTAAAAAAAAATTGATACTATAAAATTTGGGCGAATAATTTTTTGAAAAAATGGAAATTAATGAATCTTTTTTTTGGAAAAAGCATGGAAAATTAGCCCACTTACGAGTATTAGCCCCTAAAATTTTCCCTGCATGAAACATCCAAGAATTCCCATTAGTATTGATGAAGCACACAGAGTCTTAAAATGGGCTATGAAAAATGCAAGAGTGAAGCTTGAATACCATATCAAAGGTGGTATGACAATAGAGGATGATAGCAAGAATGAGAAGATTAATCATTTGTGTGTAATAATGGTGAAATTTTTGCAAAAATAAATAATAAATAAGGTAACAATGGTAGTGACCATACAAAAGGGGAATGTAGAAGTGAAGCAACAATGCAAAAAACCAAGTGGAAAACAAGAAAATCAAGTTTGGGATCTTGGAAAATTGAGGAAAGTTGCAAAGAAACAATTTTTCCGAACATATGGACAACAACAATATCAAATATGGGATCTAGGTGGACTTCAACAAATCAAAGATACATGACCAGAAGGTCATGAAATTTTGTACCCTAGGAGTCTAATGCATGAGTGTCTATCCCTAGTCAAATCACCTTGTGATTTCAGCCTCTAAAAGATAAGAATTTTGTAATAGGATAAGATCTTCATGTATAAGAAAGCATAAAAGTAACTTTTTAGTTGGTAGGTTTTAGGCTTTAGTTAGATTCTAGAACTAAGGAGAGGAATCTCTTGAGAAAATCTAGAGCTTTCCTTCCTCGAGAGAATTCTAGATCTCTCCTTCTCTAAGAGAATTAAGTATCCTTTCTTCTCCAATAATAAATATGGATGTAAGTCATTTGCTCAGTGTGTGTGAGAGGGGAGAGAAACACCCAATATAGTTGTGGTGAAGATTATTTATGTAATTTTGCTTATAGATATTGGTTATATAAAATAAATATGCTTTACAAAATATTGTGTGTACTTTGTTGATTGGAATAAGATAGAGCTTGCGGGGCTTCAAGTGAAATTCCCCTCCATCAATATTGTCTTACAAGATGATATGCAACAAATAGAACAAGTTCAAAAGTTGGGTGCATAACTTAACAAAGTAGAGAGCAGGTTATTGTAGCCTAGTCTACTACGAAGTATAGTAGAGAGTGCCTTTATTTTTAATGGGTGATACTCACGTTTTTTTTTTCCCCTTTATTTTTCTGCAAAATCTTTGGGATAATCAATCATATATTTCTGATTTTTGGAAAATATTTTTTCCTTTAATGGAAATAATCCATAAAATCCAACATAATGTTGTGGATTAAGGCTTCTCACAAATGTTTAATTATTATCTTTCATACTTCCATTCACAAAAGTGGGGAGATTAATGCCACACATCATTGAAATGTGAAATGACAAATATATAAAAGGTGTCAGTCAAAAATACATCAAGGAAACTAGCACTATAAAAGTTAAAAAGCAAGCTCAAGTTTTATTTTGGTTGCCCTAGTTATCATAGCCAAGAATTTGTCTTATTCATAAACTACCATATATATTATGGTTATAAATTTATTTTTTGTTTGGGGAAATGGCTAGCTCTATGTATCCCCACCATAAATGGGATTTCCTCAGTGCTTGGTAAGAAAGAATCTTGGGATTTTGTTTCACTAGGCTTTGCCACTGACTCCACTATGCTTGTACCATAATCATGTTGGTGCTTCTCTGGTCATCATGTCATATAGGAATTGTGCTAATGGTATATGGGATGCTCACAAATGCTAAATTAACTTTATGTAAAGTGATTTCTTGATTAAATGGAATTTTCAGTTTTCCCCTTGGTTAGCATGGTATACACATAATTGGTGAGATGGAAAATATCTAAGCCTCTTGCAACAAATACAAGTTTCAGGTAGGAAGATGAAAGTGATAACCTTTGCAAGTATCCTTCAACTCGTGCCAATATTAATTCCTTGTGACTAGAGAAAGGAGATATATAAAGAAATAATTAGAGATGAGCTTCAATCTAATATATTTTTCGGTGAAACCCTAGTATATAGGAACTCTATAGAAATAAATGCTAATCTAGGTATTAAACAAGATTTTACAAAATCCCATGATGGCATATCAATGTACATCATAATTTGTTTATGGTTATTGACAATTGATGTGTAAAAGATCAGGAGGCATCCAAATTTTTTTGTTGAAATAACATATATTGGCACTAAGAAATTTATTTATTCCCCTCCATTTTCTTCAGCAACGACTATGAATATGGTTTACTATAATCATATTTTCTTCTATGTTGATATTCCTACAACTCTTAAAAAATAAACCACACAAAGGACATATGTCATTTTGAATTAAGGGGACTATCCCTTGCAAGTTGCAATAGATGCCTCTACCCCGGATATTATTAGTATTTTAGTTTTTCCCAAAGTCCTCAAATGTTGTTACTCATTTTAGTAATTTTCTTCCAATTTACCTCCATTTGATTGTGAGAGGAGGGAAATTTGTTAAGAGATAGAATGTTATTGTGGGGGGAACTATAGAATGTCTCATTCTCTAATTAATACCAATGTCCATGTTTAAGCTACAACTTAGTAAGCTACTTTCTTGTACTCCATGCAATTTTAACAAATTATCCAAATGAAGGAAACAATTAAGTGATGCCTAGTTTGTTTAAGGTTCTACGGTGATGACATGAAAATTAGTAGAGTAAGGCATAATTCATAGTGCACACCCTTAATTATTTTCTTGCTCATTCCACAATGGAGGCACAATTTTAGTTGCATCAACAAATCACCTTCTTTATTTAGCGGTTAGGAAACACATATATTCCTAGAGACATGGCTTATTTTTGGAAACATGCAAATCACACCACTACTAGTCAGAAAGGAGATTAGTCATAGTTGGTTGTTAGATCAATCCATGTACAAGTTGTCAAAAATCATGAGATCGTGGTGTTTAAAGAGTTCCTTTGTTGACTATGGTTGGATTGGACAAGTGGATGGAACACTTTCTATGTGGACCTTATCCTCTTCCAAAATTAGTTATGTAGGATGATGTATGGTGACATGGTGACACATGTACAAGTGGTATCTTACAAGTTGTTGCAAGATGAGACCAACAATTCATATTTAGTGAAAGGCATGCTATATAGTTTCAAAGTTTCTCATTGTTGAAAAATAAGAGGCTCTAGATCAATGTTTCACATAAAGATAAACATGGTGTTTTATAGGTGGAAAAAGAAGAAATATTTATATACGTAAATGGCTGATTTTACATGATGAAAAGGGGGATAATTAAAATTTTCAATCAGAGGATTCATGAACAATATTTAGTCAAGAATTCTATGTGTGAATAGAAGCATTCAGGAGTCAATCCAGGGCACAATTTAATATATTTCACTACAAATAAATTATGATATCCATCCTTAAAAGGAAGATTTTGAAATCCAATTTGAAGGTTGATTCAAGAAATGAAGAATTATTGCTATCAAATTTCTCATCGTTTAAAAACAGGGTGAATATGTCTAGGAGTTTAAACCAACATACCACAAGCATGATGACAATGCACTTATAGATGTAGTTCCATATATTGAAATGAAAAATTGATGGTGGTAATGAAGTTACCACTCAATGAGAGATCTTGTGGCACATGTTACAAGTGCTCAGTTTTGGATATTGGCATTGCACTTTTGTTATGCGGATTAATCCCTCTTGCAAACAAGAGTGATCTCCCTAGTATCCTAAGGATATCTAGAAACAAACATCCAAATGTAAACCATTTTCTCTAGATCATTTGTGATTCAGAATTATTAATTAACAAAGTATGAGGACATGCCCCTTCCTGAAGTACAACACTTGTTGTAATCTTCAATCCAGTCGCTCCAAAAGAGGTCAATTCAACATGTAAGACCTGTATTCAAAGACAGGGAAAAGGATTAAAAGCACCTGCACGATATAATAATTCAGAAAACACTAATCTATCTCAGTGATCAAGGAATCCAAGAATGAAATTACTCAAATAGATACATGAACAATTTAATGAGAAAATAGAATCCATTTTGTATTAACTTTGAATGAAAAGAAGAAACCTTACAACCTTGTCGCCTTGATGTCATACAGGTTCTTCTGGGGTCCTGAACATCCGTTTTCCTTCGTTTTGACAAGGCTTCTCCTCTCTGAACTAGCATGAAACTATGGATATGAGTATGTGATCGTTCTCATACCAATGTTTCCAAGTATAGAGAGTATAATTTCTTCAACAATTCTCTAATCCACCAAATTCTATCAATCTACAGTCTACCCTTGAGACTGAAACATGAGTTCAATTTATAGGAGAATGAAGGAGGTTTCAGTTCCATAAAGAGGGGCATAAATTCCTCTCATAAAGGGATTTTAGCTCCAAATACCAAGGGATAATCTCCATTAATGAAGGGATAGAGGTTCATGAATGAAGGGGCGAAGCTTGACCTGATTACGCTTCTAAAAGCCTCCAGCTGGGAGAATATTCGACTAGATAGGCTTCTAGAACTTAATTTTTATTTTATTTTACCTTTTACGAGGGTCTGTAGTTTTAGTAAGCAGAACGTGCGTGATGTTCCATGGGTTATAGAGCAATAAACTATGGTACCGCAGGTAAGAGCTAGGAAAAGTGCGGAGTTAGGATTTTTGGGTTTTTAATGAGCTTTTCTCCAATTCCAAGACTTGGTTTAGGAACTTTATGGTTTTGGACCTCTAAGGGAGCATAAAATAGGTAATGATGAACTCATACAGACAGCTAAATGTCATGGTGACAAATTTTAGTGTAACAGATTGCCCCCTAAAGTGAGAAGTCTGAAGTAATTCTGAAGAGTGAAGTGCTTTATCATTCCAAGGATTGGGTTGTGGAAATACCAGTTGAAACCTGTAAAAACATTCAATGCAAACATATATATGTATATCATCGCTGAGGTAGGCATTCCCATACTCAGATCAAAACTAACTACATGTTCTAGTATAGAAATGATTTTAAAATTACATCAATAGTAGACACAGCACAAATGCAACCATCTGTCATAAGTAGTCTACTGTATCATGAATTATAAAACTCCTCGTAGCCTGGATGGTGGAAACTAGATCCAGGGTCTTTATTTCTGCTTCTTGAACTAGTACGATTCTATCCATGCAATTGATTGTGTCGAAGTCGAACATGGTAGAAACCACTTGATTACCAGTCAATGTTGTGAATTGTTAACAAGTGTGAGAGAAACCACCAATAATGAAAATGGTTCTCAAAGTACTCAGTACAATCCATGAAGTGTGAATGAATGATCTACAGTCGAACACTTCACAGAATCATCCGATCGAAGGTCAATAATGCAACCTATAGTCAAAGGTGAGAAACCTTCCATTAGGGCATGCAGATCCCAAGTTACTGATAGGATTCTAGATCAAATTTCTAGATGATGTGCTATCGTCGATAGAAAGTGACCTGTCATAGGAAATCCTATGACACGAAACCATTAGATCAAGTTTTGAAGAAATTTTTAGCAAGGACTGACTCAGGGATAGTCAACGCAAATTGAGACAAATGTTTGCAATGAATGGTTTATTTGAACCTTCTCCTGAACACATAACGACATTGCAGATGGTTTGGTGAAAATTGATCTAAAGCTAATACCTAAAAACCGGCTGAAGACTTTCAATGTGGTATGATTAAATATTAGACAAAGGATTTTCCCAACCCAAGTATGAGTGTGACAAAAGTGTCATGTTCAAGAGTGGTATACTACTTTTTGGAACAATGTGTAACAAATGGATTCATTTTCTCTCTTTTTCCCCCACCATTTCTGGCAAGTACCTCTTTATTTTCGACAAGCTTGAAAAGGATAACATTTGCTTGTTGTATAAGCTCATCCTTCAGATGAGTTCAACTTAGTATTAAAATCGAACCCTAAGAAGGAGTGGTTCATTCATGTTTGTAATCGACATGTCCTTTACTGTTAAGTTTTAATGAGTCCAGTATAGGAGAAACTCGGTGTTTTTCAATTTTAGAGAGTTAGAAGAAAAACTTAAGAAAAATCTGTGAGTGTACTTTTTCGTAAATTTAGTCTCTCAAGCCTGAAAAAGGATAAAATAATTCAGGAGAGAACTCTCTTGACCATGATTAGTCAATGTATACCTTTTTCGTAAATAGTTCATTTCAGTCCGGAAAAGGGGTAAACTTATACTGAAGGGACAACTATTCATTTCCTTTAACGAGTTCGAATAGTCAAGTACTCGAAAATATTTTCATGTTTAGAGAGTCTGAAAAGGGCTTAAAAGAGAACTCTAGGGCTTCACTTTTTCGTATTTTTACAGAGCCCGAAAATTAATAAAAGTATACTCGATGGTTTCGCTTTTTCATAAGTTTTAACGAGTTCGAAAAAGGGATAAAAATTATACTCAATGGTTTCGCTTTTTCATAAGTTTTAACGAGTTCGAAAAAGTGATAAAAATTATACTCAATGGCTGACTTTAAATTTAATTAACAAGCAGGAAAAGACGGAAAGAACTCAACATTTTCATTTGTTTTACGAGAATGAAAGATAGCAAAATAATCTCGGGATTTTCATGAGTTTAATGAGTCTCAAAAATAATAACCTAAATGGACTCAAGATAGGTTTCATTTTTACACAAGCTTGAAACATAGGAAAAGTATGCTTGAAAGTGATTTCATTTTTACACAAGCTTGAAATAGAGAAAACTATGCTTGAGAGTGGTTTCATTTTTACATAAGCTTGAAACAAAGGAAACCGTGCTTGAGAGTGGTTTCATTTTTATACAAGCTTGAAACATAGGAAAACTATGCTTGAGATAGTTTCAATGCCCCCAAGCATAACCTGCAAGAGCATAAGCCCCCCAAGCTTCATTTCATTCAACTAAGTAGACTATTGGTTACTAATAGCTGGATGGAATGAAGGTTCATTTATGAGATCAGATGAAAGACTCGACTTGACACTTACGAAATCTAATCAAAGACTCGACTCAATTAGGAGAGGATTTGTTTCATTTTTTAATGAGCTTGACACAGGAAAATAACTATGCTCGTAGAAACCTGTTTCATTTTTTAAAGAGGTTGACATAGTAACAGGAACTACCCTCATTGCTTGAATCATTTTTTAACGAGGTTGACACAGTAAAAGGAACTATCCTCAAGGCGACCTGCTTCATTTTTTAATGAGGTTGACACAGTAAAAGAACTATCCTCATGATTTGTTTCATTTTTTAATGAGGTTGACACAGTAAAAGAACCATCCTCACGGATCTGTTTCATTTTTTAATGAGGTTTACATAGAAAGAGAACTATCCTCAAAGACATGTTTAATTTTTTAATGAGGTTGATATAGTAAAAGAAACTCTCCTCATGGGAACCTGTTTCATTTTTTAATGAGGTTGACACAGTAAAAGGAACTCTCCTCATGGGATATCTGTCTCATTTTTAACAAGGTTGACACAGTAAAAGAACTATCCTCATGGGAACCTTGATCATTTCTTCCAATAGGAAGAAAAACATGTCAAGGGACACTCCTCGATCATGGCTTCCAAGAGGTCTTCATCAGATGGAAGAACAATTCTCTGGAAGGAACACATGTCAAGGGAATCAATAGGGATAAGAAAATCATGTTCAAATAATCCCATAGGGTTTTTCATGTCAATTACCGGATCTAAGTCAAAGGAAGTCGAGAAAATAGTGAGAGGCTCGCTTGCATTGGTAACTGAAAACATGGAATTAGTTGCCACATAATTAACCAGTAGCGGGATAGATACCACTTTCGTAGAAGGAAAATTCAGGGATGTTGGATTATTGGTAGTCAAATCAAGACTAGAAAATGAAATTTGGTCAACAGTCAGAATGTTTCCATTTTGAGGGAAAGCCATCACATGAAAAAATGTCGATACGACAGCTTTCATTGCATAGATATAGTCTTGCCCAAGGAGAAAATTGAAATCCAAGGGGCCTCGAACTACCATAAGATCAATATAGATAGTTTTACCTTCCAAGGTAATAGGAAAATTAGGAAGGATCCCTAAAGGTTCACTAATGGTTCTATTAAAAGATGACATATTGTTTGTAACAGGCACAAGCTGAGGGTAACCCAAAGCTTGCCAAGCAGTTGAGGATAAAATACTAACAGAAGCACCTTCATTTACATTCGTGTGGCCCACATTCTTACCACAAACCTTCACAATTATTTGGAAAGGGATAGAGGAAGTAAGACGAGGTTCTGTCAGTCTATTCCAATCAAAGGAAAAGACCTCGATACTTGGAGGGGGTTCAGAACAAACAGGTGAAATTCCCCCCGGCGTAGAAGAATCTGATGTAACAAGAAGAACCTGAGCAATATGAATTTCACTCTCTTTAGGGAGAGTGGGATAGACCGAATGTGAAATCAAGTCAACCACTTGATCAACTAATGGATCATCAACCTTAGTGATATGAGTTTCACTCTTCAATGGAAAAGCAGGATTGACTGTACTTGGAATTAGATCAATCACTTCGTCAGTTGACGGTAGGTTGGGATAAAGTTTACGGTAACCAGTTGGAAATTTTTTCCGTGGAATAGTAAGGTTTTCCAACAATTTTGAGGCTTCATCCATGTGAGGGAAAATGTGATTTTGATGACTCCCTTTGCATAAACTACAAGGAAACCTAACTTTACACTTTTTCCCAAGAACTTGACAATCACTGGTTGATGGATCAACGGTAAGTTGATGAGAGTTTTCTGACCATACTTCCAAGACCTTAGGAATACCAGGACAATTGATAAGGAAGTGGTCACCCTTATAAATATTGTAGGGATATTTGGGTTTACGATGCATGTTGGAGGTTTCCTCAACACTACTAACAACACTTACAACCATGGTTGGTTGGTTGACTTCTTTCTTATCTTGCTTCTTCTTCTTCTTCTTTCCTTTCTTCTTATTCTTAGCCACCCTGTTACTAGCGTCAAGGCCTTTACCAAGAAAAGAGGAAGAAAGGGAGGAAGACATGTTGGGAAAAGAAGGTAAAGGGTCAACATGAGGTTGGTAATGTTGATATGGTGAACTCTGTTGAGGTGAAGCATCCAGTTGAGGTGGAACACTTTGAGTATTCGAGGCCAACGAAGTTGAAAATAACCATATTGGTATACCTATGGTAAATACAGGTAATGAAAATGTAGCCATATAAGGAGGACCAACATTTCAAAAGCAAGGAAAAGTACTAAGATTCTCATTAAGAGGGATTCCTTGGTTGGTAAATTTTGGAACTGTTGCCATTAGTTTCAACTTCAGTGAATTTTATTAAAAATTTAAAAATATTCACAATTCACACCTAAGGTTTCTAAAAAGTAAAAACAAACAAATAAACACATGCTAAAAAATCTAGGAGTCAAACCACACACAAACAATATGTTTCCAAAATAAAACCACTAGTTGGTGATGAAATCCAACATCGTAGAAATTAATGTGGAAAAATGGGGGTCGGAACAGTTACCCTGACAACCTGCTTAATGAAACAGTCTGGTGCAAGTACCTCCACTATGCCATCTCGAAGTGAAGTGTACCCTCCGGAAATTCCAAGTGAGTCTAGCCAACGTTTTCTCCAGGTACAGTGGGACCTTCCCTCCACCGTCACCTTGGGAAAAATCCTAAAGATTATGGCCACTAAGGTCACCAACTGAGACAATTATACCTGGGGGAACTGTCTACGATCCGATATACACGCAAGGGTAGAGTAACAAGCTCAATACCCTTGAAGGCTCCTTGATATAATCCAAGGTTTACCAACAAGTGACCCTAGGCGCCTCGACAATGGTCTATCCGAGGTTTACCATTTTTAGTAGGTGCACATCTGCTATATTTCCCAATGAGATAGGTACGATTACCTCACTGGTTCAGACATGATCTCGTGCTTGACTCTAGTAAGAAGAGCTTCCAAGAGTACAGTTGCAACAATTAGAATTTTTCCTACCACAAGATACTATTTTTTGTTTAGTTTCTTTGGAAAGTTAACTACAACCTATTCCAAAGCACTAGCCTAAGCTAAATTGGTGGAAAGAGCCCTAGAAAATGTAAAAATTACTAGATGAATTTTATTAAGCGCTGTGTTATTTGGGTTGTTATTACTCACAGGGTAAATGGATAAGAAACCAATGGTGTTATGACCTGACCCAAAATTGAATGCAATCGAATATGATAATGTAATATTTTTAATTCGATGAATCCTAACTAAATTAAGGAAAGAGGTTCCATTCACTTCCAACAATGAAAATATTGATCAATAAGAGAAAATATAACAAATTCTCTAATGCATTAATTTCATCAAGAAAAACTAATGCATATCAATTCAAAAAAAAATTATTTTTATGTTTTTAAAACAAGCATAAAAACATATAAATTCAAATCAAAGAAACCGATCTAAATCTACGATTGATTTTTCCAGAATATAAACTATGCAGTTGTAATCTATGCACAATTCACTTGAAAAGTATGCAAATGTAATCTATGCACATTTTTCATTCATATTCTGAAAATGAGAATTCTAATTATGCAAATGTGATCTATGCAAGAGAATTCCCAAACACAAGATGATTCTAATGTAATCTAAGAACCAATCAAATGTAAGTAAAGAAAATTTGGTGAGAATTCCAAAGGTCAAAAATTAAAAACACTCAAAGGCGATTAACACCCAGACACAATGAGGGGGAATTTTTTTTGCAAAAACAAAAGCAAAAAGATGAAAAATTGTTAAGAGACTGAGACAAACCTCAAAGGGAGCATAAAATAGGTAATGATGAACCCATATAGACAGCTAAATGTCATGGTGACAAATTTTAGTGTAACAAATTTCCAACCAAAAGGATGTTTTTGAATTTATTTCTAGATAAATTTTAGTTGTTGATGAAATTGTACATGGGTGGAATGATCGCATGTACTAATTATTTTCCCCCATTTTTTATAGTTGTAATGATCATAATTCCAGATTGGAATGTTTGGAAAGATGAAGCATAGTGGATAGGAGGATCTAAGTGTTCCAAAATAGAGTGATCTTGGTGGATATTGGTGGCCACCCACCTATTCCACCTAGACCTCTAGTTGGTTTCATCCATTTCTTTATTTATAGAAACATTTACTATTTTTAGTAGTTTTTCAGGTCTTGAAATTCCTAAGCAGTTTTGACCCCCTAAACGATGTTTTTTTGAGGTCTACAACAGGCCCATAGCCATAGGCAAGGGCCTTTGGAAACTCTTGTAGTAGTCGGAGAGATATTTTCGATGACATATCGTATGTGCCAAATGAAGATAATATGACCAAGTTACGACCCTTGGAAGTTGGTTGCCCAAGTAACCCCAACGGGGCACACAAAATCTTGGCGTTCCATCTCCCCAAGCTATGGTTTTGGTTTTTTTGGGGTTTTCCTATGTTTTTCAATAATAAAAAGGCCCTTGAGAATCATTGTAACAAAGTTCATAGGTATGTAGCTGCCACATCTCTTCTCAGAGATAAGCTACCATCACCCGAGCTAGTTTATTTCCATTCTGTCTGTAAGCATATTTTAGTTATTTGATATTAATGAAATGACATTTTATTTATGTTGCATCTCTGCATTTATATTTATTTCTGTATTTTATTGCGTTCCCACGTAAGTCCAAATCAGTGGTATCATAGCAGTCTTCTCTTTCTTGATATTTCTTTGCATGTCCCCAACGAGATCAGGGTATAAGGAGTTAGGGATCAATCTGGTTGAATCTTTGCAAGATCAGCCTCACAAACTCCGATGACCTCCCATGGCGGAAGGAAATATGAGGGAGTAGGAGATCCTATCAAAATATTTCTCGAGGAGGACCCCAAGAAACAAAGGAATGAGATTATGGATAAATTTTCCCAGATCCTTCGACGCCTACCCACCGACGATGCATTTTCATCTAGCAGCCACTTTGGAGGCACAACTCCTTTTAAGGTACAAGTTAACTTTGAAATTACCATACTTGAGGTCCAAATAAATGTAGACACCATAGATAGATGGTTGAATCTATTAGAAGGATATTTTTTGGTTCATGACTTTTCCAATCGAGAAAATATTACTTTTGCACTCCTCAAATCCACCCCCCATGTCAAGGACTGGTGGGAAACCTACTGTGAGAAAATAGATGAGATGGAATACTCCTTGTTCTTGGCCGCACCCACTTGGAATTCCTTACGAGACGCCATCAAGGAATAATATTAACCCATGGGAAGCTATGAGGAAAAGTACATACAATGGACTACGTTGCAACAAAAAATGGATCAAGATGTATATGAGATGACGAATCTATCCCATACCCTGCACACAAAGTTGGTATCAAAGTTTTAGAGAAAAATGTGTTACTTAATTACCATAGTTGTCTTCACATATACATGCAGGAGGAAATGGAGTTCCTCAACATCTCCTCACTTGGAGAAACATATTGGTATGCTGCCAATATTGAGCATAAATTCAAATCGAAGAAGCAAGACTTTGGATATGTGAATTAGAAGTAAGGGAAAGGTGCCCCCAAATTGCAGAACAAAGGAAAAAGCCAAGGTAGGGTGACCCAGGAAAACCTATAATAGCCACAAGTGAAGAACAACATCACGAATCCAAAGAAGGACACAGGAAAGTGGTGTAAGTTCCATAAGAGCTCCACACACAACACAATTGAGTCTCAGGCCAAGCAGTCACTAGTGGCCAAGCTGAAGGCTTCTAAATCAGATTCATGCTCTGACTCTGATTCAGAACCTCATAAGGGGAATGAAAAAGGGAATAATATTATCGATGTGGATCCCAACACCATTGGTCCCACCACTAAGATCCATAAGGAGGAACCCGAAGATCCATAGGAGGGGGAGCGCCTCTTCGATTCCAAGATGTGGGTCAAGGGTTCCCTGCAGAAGTTAATTGTCGACATAGGGAGCCAGAAGAACATCATTTTAGTCTAGGTCGTGAAGTGGCGGAGCCTGCCAAACACATTACACCCACAATCGTACACCATCAGGTGGCTTCACCAAGGACGGGATCTCCACGTCAACCATCAGTGTCGCCTTCCCAACAACAACAAGCCCTTTATGGATGAGGTATTATGTGATGTTTCTCCTCTTAAAGTTTGTGATGTATTATTAGGTCAACCAATTAGGTCAACCATACTTATGGAAGTGACATGATGTGTATGAGTCTAGGCCTCGTACTATTATTGTTACTTTGGGTAATAAGTTGTACAGGATAGCGGAGGTAGCCCAGCCTACTGCCATCGATCACTACAAAGAAATGTAGTAAGCTCATTTCCCGAACTGGGATTTTTTCTCCCTTATGATCTGCCCTTAGGGAAAGAATAATAATATGGACACGACCTCCAAACATGGATCCTCCACACAACAAAAACCAATGGACAAGTTCGTGGAGGAGTACAGGGACATATTCACCTCACCCATAGGGGTGCCTCTACATTTTCAGGCCAAGCACTCCATCGATATGACCCCAATCATACCACTACCCAATGGATCAATCTATCGACACTTCGTTATGGATAAAAATGAAATCAAGAGGCCTATTCAGGAGATTTTACAGAAAGGTCACATTTGGTTGAGTTCATTGCCCTGTGGGAGCTTGATCGTGTTGGTACAGAAGAAGGATAGGACTTGGAGACTTTGTATTGACTATTATAGACTTAACAAGATCATTGTTCGGAATAGGTATCATACCATGGATTGATGACCTTCTGGACCAACTCAAGGTGGCCAAATATTTCAGCAATATTGACTTGAATTCTGAGTATCACCAGGTACCAATCGAACCCTCCGATGTGTGGAAGATTGTCTTCAAATCCAAGGAGGGACTTTTTGAATGGTTGGTCATGCCATTTGGGTTGACGAATGCCCCAGAAACCTTCATGAGGTTGATGAATGACATCGTGTGACCATTCACCAACTCATTCGTGGTGGTGTATTTGGATGACTTCATGATCTTCGACAAATGGCTTGGATCTTCAACCGTTGTTCTCCTTTTGTTGTTGACCCAAATGCAGCACTTGTTGGCTACTTGTTGACTGATATAACACTTTGTTGTACCAAATTGATTTCTCGATGCTTGGAAAACTATCTGATTGACTTCCCACTGAGAGTCATGTTCCTCCTTTGCACAAACATGCATTTGATGCAAGCTTCTCCTTCGAAACAACTTTTCCCAATTAAGCCCATCTGAGTGAACTACAACAATGAGTTCCAACATCATTAATCATATGAAAAGAAATGACCATTCTTTTACCTCCATGGTTCCAAATTACACATCTAGAAGAATGCATTAGCTATCTCCTTCTCTTCTTGGCATCAACACATAAAATGGTCTACAATGGATGCAAACATTTTTGACATCTTGTCACAAAAAAAACATATTCAATTTGATGGTTGTTGTTTGTATCTGAAAAACACATCATGCAAGAAACATAAATTGACGACATATCCTCTTGCTCCTTCAAAGCAACAAATTTCACATCATTTGAACATTTCCATGTACTCTCACATCTTGGTGTCAAAACTTATCGACCCAACACAAGTTGACAAAATATGCCTCTTCAAACGGCTGACTCGCAAGTCAAGCATAAGCATGTGTAATAATTTGACGATTCTTTTCCCAAACAAAATGAATTTCACATCTCATGAAATACCTCGTCAACATCTCCTTTTCATCTTTGGAGATAAAATCAACTCTTCCAAGTCGATATGACATGCATGTCACACACAATTGTCCAACACAAGTCGACACTCATTCATGTGCAAATGATCAACACTCTCAAGTTCACAACATACATGTTAAACAAAGAAATCGACCAACACAAGTCAATTACTCATGCATGTTCAAGCACAATGAAACCATCAAAATTCCACTGTTCATACACACAAACTTTCATGAATGTATACAATTCTTCAACTCTCTCACAAGTACAATCATAAGTACAAGAATCCCATTCATATGTACATGTACTTAAAGCTGAAATGAACAAATTTTGCTGCAATGAAGTGAGTCAAAATACTCCTCTTTCAATCACCTTCTTGGTGTAAACATGCAACATACATTCAATATGCAAAGAATGCATCAATCATCAAATTTACACAAGTAAAGCCTTAATTGGATATGAATCATAACCATCTCTTAACAAACTATTTCAATGGAACTTCTTTCAGCTGCACATAATCATCATGTGAATCATCTTGATCCACATCAATTGTGGAATCTTCTTTTCCATTCTTTCCATTCTCTTTCTCCACCTTCTTCAAATGTCATGGATGACTTGTTGGATACAAAGTCCAACACTTGTCTACAATATGATCTTACTTGTGGAAATGAGTGCAAAACAATTGCATATTCTTTTCAACATGGTTTTCTTTGTTCAATGGGCCTTTGGTTTTCTGATTCCTTTGCTTTGAAATTTTCCTGTGCATGGAAATCTTCTTCCAACATCTTGAAACATTATGGTTATCCAAACCACAAAAGGAACATGCAAACTTTCTCGAAATCTTATGTGAGAATTTTCCATGTTTATCCTAATCAAAAGAAACTTGATTAAAAGCATATTTATACCTTGAACATTCACCTTTTTCACCTTCTTGATGTGGTTATTTTGATGAGGTAGTGTCTCTCTTCGAAATACCAACAATGCATTCAATGAATTTGTAGCTTTCAACATCCTCTTATTCGCCATTCTCATTAGCTGCATGCTTATGAGCACCTTCTTGCAACTTGGGTGTAAAACTTTTACATTCCTCATGAACAGAATCTTCACAAGCTTGAGGTAATGAACATGAAATGAAATTCCTTTTTGGAACACCTTCATTTGCCTCGTTGGCTTTATAGCTTTCTCCATTATGTTGTCCATAACCAAGACCCAAATGCTTAGGCCTTTCCTCAACAACAATTGGCTCAACTATGTCTTGTGCATGTATCCCCAATCCTTTACCTCATAGCCCATCTTCATCAATAATTTGGATCATATTCCTCTAGTGTGTCTTTCAAAAGCACCTAAACATTCATTTTGAGAGGAAATTGAAGATAAACTTGATTTTCATACCTCTTTTTCAAGCACATGCTTGGCTAAGGCTTTCTTGGCGTCATGGAGCCGAGTGTCCATCACATGCTTCCTTTCAAGGTTCTCATTTTCAATATGGAGATAAGTATGTTGGACATTGGATTCGACGCTCCCCGTGTGTTTCACGAAATGGAGTAACCGCCTCTCATGGATACTAACTCTATCAATTGTAGCGGAGACTAACGTCTGCGGGTTTTGGTCTAGTGGAAATCGTGATTCTAACAAGTGGTATTAGAGCGACAAGTCTCAAGTTCTAAACTCACCCGACTCGCGTTGGGAGGGAGATTGTTGGACATTGGGTTCAACACTCCCCGTGTGTTTCGCGACATGGACTAATCACATCTCGTGGATCCTAACTCTGGCGATTGTAGCGGAGACTAACACCTGCAAGTTTTGGTCTAACGACAATCGTGACTCCAACAGAGTCTCCATCTCATTCATCTTTTCAAGAAGCTCTTTCTTTTCCTCCTTCATGGTAATCAATTGCTCTTGAAGTTTAATGCACTTCCTCTCATCTTCATACTTCTCTTGCATCATATCAATCATGATGTAGAGCTTCTGCAACATCTCTTTGTCAAAGCGTTTTTCTAAGGAATATGGATTAGAAACATTGCTTAATGAAACTGCCATCACACATGCAATGCGTACAAAGCTTCTTTGTTGTGATTTGCGAATTGAGCTCTCAATTTTGATCTTCTTCTTCACACATAAACTTGCAAGTTCACGGTTAAATTCTCCTTGACCAAATTCAAAAACCAATAGCTATAGAAGAATTAGATAACCTTGGCTAAAATGAGCTAAAATTTTGCTCTGATACCAACTTGATTTGAATATGGGAAAACTAGTTATTGCGATGCTAGCTCCCTCATCAGTATTAAAATTGTTTGATTATGATTGTCTCATGTTAACCACTTGTGAAGGGGTTTATGTGTGTAGTTTCATGTGTTTTTTATGATAAAATTATGAGCTAATTAACTTTTAAAAACTCATATACAACAAATGAAATGCAGAAACATAACTCACAGCAATTACATAACACAATGGATGATAATGGAGTTCACCCCTCCTGGGCTACATCTCCATGGACCTGCCTTAACTATCCAGGCCCTCTTTGGAATATGAGTGAAATGTATGATTACAAGCATCTGTGATGCTCCAATGGATTTTTTTACTACTCCATTGGCTTTTGAAGATGTGAAAACCCCAAAAATGACTATTCAATCTCTAAATTTGGTTACCAGCTGATCTAGGCTTGACCTCCCATCCTGGTGGCCATGGGCTTGTTTAATCTCCAAAGTGACAAAAGCACCTTGAGATGTGCTCTAACGCCTCTGAAAATTGTACCACAGTGTTTAGAACATCAAAGACATCTAAAAATTATTGTTCATTCAATCCATTTTTCCTTCAGTTGATTTGGGCATGGCCTTCCCTTGAGGTGGCCCTATGCTTCAAAATTCTTCAAGTGACCAAAAAAACCTGTATATTTGCTCCTCTGCCTCTGCAAGTTGTTTCAATGGATTCAAAGCATGAAAATATGCTAGGAATGACTATTCCTGAGCCAAAACTGGTTGAAATTTTCTCAAGATAGGCCTCATTAAATTTTCCCCTAGATTCTGCCTCTAAATTTGGAAAACTGCCAGTTAACTCCGACAAATATGGAAGTGGCGCCGCATTTGGATATTCCACCAAAATTTCTGCCATATTAACTGGTGATTAATTAATGGATAAACTGCACTTAATGGTGTGTTAACTACACACTAATCCGTGCTTAATTCGGGCGTTGGGTCGAGGTTATATGGCACGGTTACATGAGGGGGAGGGTTGGACCGCGGGGCTGGCCCTCTCCTTCCGCTATCGGAGAAACACATCTGATTCAAATCAAATTTTGTGCACATTATTTTCAAGGATCATAGCTATGCCATATTAGTTAAAGCACTAGAGTGGAGTGGGGGAGGTCAGGGGTCGAACCCCGACCTCGCCCCTTGATACACATTTTTGCACCATTAAAATATGCTCCGAACCACCATATGGCAACGTATTAAAATAAAATTCCCAAACTTTTGTTTACACGTTGTATTAAAACTACGCCATCAGACCTTAGTTAATTACCTTGCCAACGTATATATGTATTAAATCCGCTATGAAACTATGGCATAAACCTTAGTTAAAAACGCCACATTAATAAACATAGTTTCAAACCTTTGCGCCAAAATTATATGCCACATATATTATTAAACTTTGGATAACACAAATCAATGCACTGCAATAAACGTTGGACTTTGGTTAATGAAATGCGGAATTTAATATGATGTTGGGAAAAAAAAAAATAATATATATATATATATATCCATGACATATAATAATTCATTATGAACCGACATTCAAACTTGGAGGACATTGGGAAAATTTCTCCTTCACAAACCAAACTGGCGAATCCAATTGTGACACTTGTCACAGTCACATTGGAAAGAAAAATTAAGAATAATCTCTGCATGTTGACTAGGATGCCATGTCATCAAAATGTACATGTTCTGCAATTTTCTTTTTAAATTTCCATGTTCTGAACACTGATCAGCAGACCATAACTTCTTCATCCGAACTCAGTTTTCGACAAAATGAGTTGCATTGGATTCCTGGCAATGGGCTAGTCACTTTCCTTCTAGTTTGGTGCAATTTTGAGCACTTTTAATTTTGAGCTAATTTTTGCCCCTAATCCAGATTTTGATCAAAAATTCCCACTGACATGATTTTGGACCCACAAAAGTTGGTTATCTCATGAGAGCTGAATACTCTTCTGTTTCCCAAGTTCTATCATCTTGATTCTACTTGGAAAAATCGTCATGACAACCACTTCGGTTCACTAACATGCCTTGCCTTGAAAATGGCTTGGCTCTTCAACCATTGTTCTCCTTTTGTTGCTAACCCAAATCCAACACTTGTTGGCTGCTTGTTAACTAATATAACACTTTGTTGTACCAAATTGATACCTCAGTGCTTGGAAAACTAACTGATTGCATTCCCATCGATAATCATGTTCCTCCTTTACACAAACATGAATTTGATGCAAGTTTCTCCTTCGAAACAAGTTTTCCAAATTAAGCCCATCTGAGTGAACTACAACAATGAGTTCAAACATTAGTAATAATAAGAAAAAAAACGACCATTCTTTTACCTCCAAGGTTCCAAATTCCACATCTGGAAGAATGTTTTCACCATCTCCTTCTCTTCTTGGCGTCAACACATAAAATGGTCTACAATGGTTGCAAAATTTTTTGACATCTTGTCACAAACACAACATATTCAATTTGATGGTTGTTGTTTGTATCTGAAAAACACATCATGCAAGAAACATAACTTGATGACATACCCTCTTGCTCCTTCAAAGCAACAAATTTCGCATCATGTGAACATCGCCATGTACCCTCACATCTTGGTGTCAAAACTTATCGACCCAACACAAGTCTAAAAAACATGCCTCTTCAAATGACTAACTCTCAAGTCAAGCATAAGCATGTGTAATAACTCGACGATTCTTTTCCCAAAAAAAAAAATATTCACATCTCATGAAACACTTTGTCAACATCTCTTTTTCATATTTGGAGACAAAATGAACTCTTCCAATTCGGTATGACATGCATGTAACACACAATCGTCCAACACAAGACGACACTCATGCATGTGCAAATGATCAACACTCTTAGGTTGACAACTTACATGTTAAACAAAGCAATCGACCAACACAAGTCAATTACTCATGCATCTTCAAGCACAATGAAACCATCAAAATTCCACTGTTCATACACACAAACTCTCACGCATGTATACAATTCTTCAACTCTCTCTCAACTACAATAATCCCATTAATATTTATACTTAAAGATGAAATGGACAAATTTTGCTGCAATAAAGTGTGTCAACATACTCCACTTTCAATCACCTTCTTGGCGTAAACATGCAACATGCATACAATAGGAAAAGAATGTATCAACCATCAAAAGACATGCAAAGCCTTAATTGGATAAGAAATCTAACCATCTCTTACCAAACCATTTCAATGGCACGTCTTTCAGCTGCACATCATCATCATGTGAATCATCTTGATCCACATCAATTATATAATATTCTTTTCCATCCTTTCCATTCTCTTTCTCTACCTTATTCAAATGTCGTGGATGACTTGTTGGATACAAAGTCCAACACTTGTCTACAATATCACCTTGCTTATGGAAATGTGTGCAAAACAATTGTATCTTCTTTTCAACATGGTTTTCTTTGTCCAATGGACCTTTGGCTTTTTGTTTCCTTTGCTTTGAAAGTTTCTTGTGCATGGCTATCTTCTTTCGACATCTTGAAACATTATGGTTATCCAAACCACAAAAGGAATATGCAAAATTTCTCCAAATCTTATGTGAGAATTTTCCATGTTTATCATAATCAAAAGCAACTTGATTAAAAGTAGATTTATACCTTGAACATTCACCTTTGTCGCCTTCTTGAGGAGGTGAATTTGATGAGGTATTGGCTCTCTTCGGAATACGAACAATGCATTCAATGACTTTAGAGCTTTCAACATCCTCTTGTTCACCATTCTCATTATCTACATGCTTATGAGCACCTTCTTTCAAAGTGGGTGTAAAACTTCCGCATTCATCATGAACACAATCTTCACAAACTTAAGGTAATGAACATGAAATGAAAGTCCTTCTTGGAACATATTCATGTGCCTCATTGGATTTAGAGATTTCTCCATCATGTTGTCCATAACCAAGACCCAAATACTTAGGGCTTTCCTCAACAAAAATTGGCTCAACTATGCCTTGTGCATGTTTTCCCAATTCTTTACATTCATAGCTCATCTTCATAAATAATTTGGACCCTATTCTTCTAGTGTGTCTTTCAAAAGCACCTACACATTCATTTTGAGAGGAAATTTAAGATAAGCTTGATTTGCATACCTCTTTTTTAAGCACATACTTGACTAAGGCTTTCTTGGCATCATGGAGTTGAGTCTCCATCTCATGCATCCTTTCAAGGTTCTTATTTGCAATATGGAGTTGAGTCTCCATCTCATTCATCTTTTCAAGAAGCTATTTCTTCTCCTCCTTCATGGCAATCAATTGTTCTTGAAGTTTAATGCTCTTCCTCGGTGCTTCATACTTCCCTTGCATAATATCAATCATGATGTAGATCTTCTGTAACATCTCTTTATCAAAGAGTTTTTCTAAGGAATATGGTTTAGAAACTGTTAGCTCCCTATAATCAGCAAGATTGGAAAAGTTCAACAGCAGGGAGAAACATTGTTTCAACCACTTTGGGATTCTAGGATCTAGCCCTCCTGAATCCAGAGAGGGATCTCTCCAATAAGTGTAAAGATGGATTTATCTTTAAGGTTTTGGGTAATGATATTAGGCAAGTTAAGGAAGGCCGAGGGTCTTTGTTTGTTTTGGATGGTTGAGCACGATTATGGCTTGAGTGGAAAGTTCTAAATGAAAAGAGTTTCAAAGGTGAGAAGTTGCAAGAAAATAGAACAAGCTTTGGTAAAAAAGATAGATAATTGCAGGTTTTAGTGCATTGGGCTATGGAGTCATAATAGGGTTTAATTGAAACAACAGGTTCAAGAGTGGTCCATGGGGAAAGTCATCTATGTCTAAGGATCTCTTTAAAGTTGATTTTATGGAATGAAATGATACAAAAAGAAGGGGAATTAAACAAATGAAGGACAAAGAGAAACCCAAGATCTGGTAAGTACTTTGAAACTAGCCAAATTTTGACGTACACTTAAGAAAGACCTAAAATAAATCCAAGATCTGGTAAGTACTTCGGAACTAGCCAGCTTTTGATACACTTTCAATAGAAAACATTTAAAAAAACAAAGGGAAACTTTAAAAGAAACTGTTGGAGAAGAAACTAGCGGGCAGGGCTCACCACAAACCTCTCCTGGCTCTACTTTACTTCGTAAAATTTCAAGACAAACACATAAGATAACAAAGAATGGTCTAAGATCTGATAAGTACTTTGAAACTAGCCAGCTTTTGACACATTCCAAGGGAAACTTTCAGACAATCTTTTGGGATAAAACTAGGACCAGGGCTCACCATATCTTCCTTAGTTCATCTCTACTTAACATGAACTAAAAATAACATTTAAGAATAAAAATTAGCTAAGACAGTATGACGAGGGAATGCCAGTATTCCTACCTACTTGAACTGAATTAAATCATTCCTAAATAACACGAATTGTAAGAAAACATTTAGATAAAGCTTATCAGTTAGAGAAGGGTATTGATATACAGTAAATCCTAACTCTATGCTTGTTATTCTTTATCAGAGAAGATGAAAAAAGTGAAAACATAAATAAAATAATGATTTACAATAAGAAAAACATCACCGTCGACATAGACCAGGATCCCATAAATCAGCTTGTATTGATGCTTCAAACCAGTTACAGCTTTAAGTCCAGTGTTTCGGGTTAGGAATCATCTTCACTTCTCAGCCTAACTATTCTATCACAAGCAGAGCTTCAAGAGCCTTTGAACACTATTTACAATCAGAAGTTAAGAGCTCAAGTATATTTCAAAGTTCTACAACCAACATTTCTCATCTTCTATAGAAGTATTTATAGAAGGAATGAGGAGGTGGGATCTAATCAAAGATCTCCAAGATTCAATTAATACAGATTAATGCTTCTCAGCTTTTGAGGGGCTTAATGGAGAAGAGTATAGATATTTCACTATATTAATTAATTTACATTAAAGGATTAATCTCAGTGGGAGCTTTTGTTGACTTTTAAGGCTCTTTGTCATCTCTGTAGTAACTCAGCAGATATTTTTCAATTAGTTCTTCAGCTGAATTAACTCTTTGGTGGTTGCGAGGCAGATATCCTCTGCTGGTCATTACTTGGCCTCTGTTTGAGTGCTTTGAAGCTACAGGTGGCACTGTGGTAGCTGAGAGGAATCAATTTGCCTCTGTTGTGGCGGTGGAGGCCTTTTTGTCTGATAATCTTTTGATTTTTCTTTAATCACTGTTTTAATTTGGAGGATTAGGCTTTTTATAATCAATCTTAGCTGTAATCCCCCAAAACTGTCTTCAATCCTCTGTTCTGTTGTGGCAGGTCTTCAACACTGATACTCTTTTGTTTGAATTAATTTTCTGTGTCTTGTTGATGTGCAGTGCCGCACAGGGCTCATAGGGCATCAATGCCCATGAAGAATTGACGAGACATGGAGTTTGAACCCTGCAAATGGTTTCCTTTTATGAATCAAAGGCACGGGAATCGTCATCCTTGGCCTTTAGCTTTTCTTTAATATAATGGAAAAACCATTAAACACCTAAAAAATACAAAACAAATTAAGAAATCCTGCGTTATTGGGTTTAAATGCTTCAGAGGCCGAGGGGAGGAGTGTGGCCGTTGGATGGAATCATCCAACGGTGTCGATATATTTGCGGAGGTTAAAGGAAGAGCAGAGGAAGAAATAATTCAGAACCGTTGATCGCGGAGAGATCGACGGTCGGGATTGGTTGTGAATACACAAAGTGAATGAGTCACTTTATAGAGAAATGGAAGAAAAACAAAGGAAATAGAAGAAATTTCATTTGGCGGGGGTAAAGTGCAAAGGAAATGAAGTTGGGGTTTCAGGATGATCATGGGCCGTCAAATGGGATCGGCCCACGAGATCAACGGCTGAGGAGGCGTGCGATGAAACATAAATGGAAAGAGGGAAAGTGGTTTTGGGACTTAAAACCACGGGTTTCGTGCGGAGAGAAGGTGGGTAGGAATTTTTGCCTTTTGGAATGTGATATGCATCCTTGCCTGACACGTGGCAGCAGAAAATAGCTTATATCGCGTGCCCTTTGAGAAATTAACTTCCGCACTAAAATTTACGCGAAACTCTGTGTGCGCCATCGGATCTGGGGACTCAGATCTGACAGTAGAGAATGAGCGCGATAACGGATAGATGCATGGGTGGAAATAAGGGGAGAAGTTTTATTATGGGCCATTGGATGTAGAATATCGACGGCCAAGATTAAATCTGGGGGTTTTTTAAAAAGAACATCATACAGGCGGAGAAAGGTTGAAGTAGGAACATTGATCTGCAGAGATCAACGGCTAGGATTGGCTGAAAAACAACATGAGCGGGGCTGCATATTTTTAACCAAAGTCAGGAAATGTGATCTGGACCGTCCGATCTGGACACGTGGATGGCCCAGATGCAATCGGGGCTCGGCAATCGGCGGGGGAAATAACTTGTAATGCGCTGATGCGATTGAGAAATGACCGTCGATTTGCAGATCAAATCGACGGTGGAGAGTGAATCAGAGGGGTTTAAAGGCAGAGGATAGGCTATTGATCAGAGCGAATGAGGGTCGTTGGATCAAAGGAAAGGCAGGGAGGAGATCAACGGCTGACGACTGATCGGGAAATCACCAATCGAAGGGGAGAAACAAAACCACCCAACAAAAATTGCGATGAGATAATGCGCTGATCCTTGATCGGCTTTAGATCAACGGTCGATATCGTTTCAAAACTTGCACCGGCGGAAACCCTTTATAACATAGGAAAACCCAAAATTAAATGAAAAACAAATGTTTTATGTATCGGGGCGGGATATATATATGATATGGTCTGGCGCCCGAATGCGGGGCCTTTGGATGTATATGAAAAAGGACCAATCGCTTCGGAACTTTAGGTGCAGGTCTTTCAATCTAACCATTATGATTTTCTCCGATGCGATTAACGCTTTGGGACTTAAACTCTTGGTCCCGGGTGTAATTTTATATGGAGTAAAGCGGGGAGAGCGGAGTTTATACAATGGGGCTTAATCGCATCGGAAATTTTGATGCGGGGCTTTTCAATCTACCCATTTTACATTAAAAAACATTGTTTGGGCACGTTTAGACCAAACTTAGGAAAAAGTGGGTTTATGAACTTTACAAAGGAAAATATCAATTGGGAATGGATTATTACAATGTTTTAGAGCCCAATTGCGGGCACAGGGGTTATATGGAGCGATAATATGATCGGGGGTTATGCAATAAAGGGCCAATCGCAATCGGAGTTCTCAACTCAACAAAAGACTTGCACGCTCTATTTTTTCCGATGTGATAAGTGCCGAAAGGACTTAGCCCCTGGTTCCAGCACTAGGGCACGTGGTGGGGAAGTGGTTAGGATTTAGCCCAAAGGGGCTTAAACCTATAATACAAAAAGCGTGTTTTTTATGAAATTTTCAGAGTTTTTTGATGGATTTGGGGGTTTCGACAAAGTTAAAAAAAGGAGCTTTAAAATCTGTATGGTGGATTTTATAAAGGAAAAAAGGGGAATGAATGAAAAATAGAGGAAAATGATGGGGGAAAAAGGGAATAAAATGAAGGTTAGTTTTGAGGTGGGGGAAGGGGAAAAATGGTGTTTGCAGCAGTTTTATTTTCATGGAAAACAATAGAATTTCTGAGTTTTGAAATGGAAACAGCAATGGAGATTTGGACAGAGGGCATGATGTCTTCATGAGTATTCAAGAGATAACATTTTTAGCAATAAAACTTGTTCCTTGAAGGCTCCAAAAATGTTTTAGCCACCAATTGATATGAAAAATACTATTAGTGGCTAACAGTGGCTCCACTTGGGGATGGTTCCTTCTTGAAGGCATCAATAACTTCAGACTTGCACTCTCTGGGAGGCTGATCAGTGCCTTATCCATTGGGTTGCCTTTCTTTACTTGAATGATCTTCTTTTTCTCTGAAAACATATTAGCAGCCACAAAAAAAATGGATCTTTCATCAACCAGCTTTCTACTTACCCAATCCTACTGATCTAACATTTTTTCTTCATTAGAGTGCACTTGGATTGGCAAAATATTTTCACAATATTTTATTCTTTTGAAAGAATAAAACTAATCTAATTCTACTCCTTATTTCTCCATGGACTCAGATTAAATAGTTGAGTCCATATGCTTCTCTACCTAATCTACCAATCTATTAGGATTAAACAGTCTAACAGGTTTTTATTCTCTAAATTCTACAACAGAAATTCAAAAGCATACAAGTCAGGATTGAACAGTCTAACTTGATGCTGATCTATGGCATAAAAAACAAGTTGCACATAGATATTATTTTGCAGAAAATTAAAACAAAATGGAAGGCTTAAGATATGAATTTTTCAAAGCACTTCCTTCATCTTTTTACAACTCTGTTTTTGCCTCTTTTTTGAGTTGTTCTTCCTTTATCAACTGGTTAAAATTTTGAGCTGATTAGAACCAGTTATTCCTCTGTTTTGACTCAGAAATTTAAACAGGTTTGAGTCGTTCATGTTTTGGAAACATAGGTTCAGATTTTGAGCATGTTTGAACCTTTAATTTGTAGCCTAAACTACCTACTGATAAGCCAAGATTAGACTATTTGGAAAATCGAATTCACTATCCTATCAGTAGTAAATTGAAAACTAATTAGTTAAGTTTAGGTTGTTTGACTAACTAGAAGTGTGTTCTTCAAGAGTGGAATTTAAGCTTGCACACTTTCAGATTTGTTTCTCTTTTTGTTGGTATGGGGCTATACCTTTATTCTTTTTGCAATCTACCCTTTTTTTTTTCTTTTACTGTTTTTAATTTTTATTTTTATTTTTCTAACTTTGAATGCAATGGTGGATGAAATATTTATAATGCAAGAAAAAAAAAAAAAAAGGAAAAAGGATTTCATAACATGACATGGATCAAGAGAAGTAATGTTTGAGCATCCTACCATTGACAGGACCCCCAAACAGCTCTGCTCCATTCAACTCCTGCAAGAAAAAGGCATTATTACCAGCAGTTGAATGAATGAAGTAAGGGCCAAGCCATAAGTTGTCAAATTTTCCATGCTTGCCCTTGTCTTCCCTCCTTGAGTCCCACTTTAAAACTTTGTCCCCAATATTAAAATTGTTGGCCTTTTTTCTTCTGTCAAAAAGCTTTTTAATGTTGTCTTACCTCTACAATGCTTTGTTATAAACCTCCTCTCTGGTTTACTGAAGGTGAATAGTCTGATTTATCCTTCTGATCATGTCATTATCTTCAGACTGAACCTCTTGAATCAACTTCATAACTTGCACACCAAGGTTGGTTGGAAAAATTGCATCAGTGCCATACACAAGCTGGTAGGGTGACATACCAATAGATTTCTTCATAGTCAATCTGTCAGCCCAAAGTGCATGCACAAGCTTTGTATGCCAAGACTTTTTGTTGTCCTCCAACAACTTCTTGATTATTTTCACTAAACTCTTGTTTGAGGATTATGCAAGTCCATTACCTTGAGGGTAATAGGCTGTAGAATGTCCCAGTGTTATCTGATATTTGTGACAGAACTCAACCATCTTCTTTGATCCAAATGCTGCTGCATTATCAGTGATGATCTTGGTAGGGCAGCCAAATCTAGAGAGAATATTATTCTCCATGAAATTTATGATAACAGAATCATTGGCTTGCCTACAGGGATGGCTTCTATCCATTTAGTGAAGTAGTCTGTGGAAGTGAGAATCCATCTATGCTAAGCTGAAGATGATGTATGGATTTCACCTATGAAGTCAAGTCCCCACTGTTGGAAAGGGGCTTCAATAGTGATTGAATGAAGAGGTAGGGGTAGCAGCTTCCTTTTGCCTTCAAAAAGTTGACATTTGTGACAGGAAATTATCATCTTATGTACATCAAGAAAAAGAGTAGGCCAATAGTAACCAGCACTCAAGATTTTGTTGGTTGTTGTCTTCCAGTATAAGTGGTCTCCACACTCTCCTTCATGGAACTCGTGCTTAACCTTCTCTGCATCATACTCAGGAAAACATTTAACCAATATAACACTTGCATTTTTCCAATAAAGACATTTATCTATAATGCAATAATTTACAGCTTTCAATTTCAAGAACCTTGCCTTTGTTTTTGTCAAACCAAGAGGTGTATTCAAATTAAGCAAAACATAAAGAATATCAGCATACCAAGAGGAATTCATAAAATGGTCTTCAACAATGGGAGTTGAGATTTCCTCTTGTTCATCCAAAGCATTAATCATATTAATATCAAGAACTTCGAAATTTGATTCAGCCATCAATCTAGCTAGACATTGGCCTTTGATGAGTTTAGTGGGTTTTATCTCTAAATCATATTCAAGAATAACAGAAATCCACTTACCTCTCTTACCATCTGGGTCCTGTGTTAGAATGTCTTTCACAACTGAATTTGGGACAAAGGAAATGATGTGTGAGTGCAAGATGTATACCCTGAAGTCTTTTAAAGCTTTAACCAAAGAAAAAGCTTGTTTTTCCATAATGTTATACTTCATAGGGGCATCCCTCAATGCCTTGCTAAAGAATGCAATAGGCTGCTCTTGTCCTGGTGGATTTTTCTGTAGAAGGACAGCAACTATTGTATGTTCTCATGCAAATGAAAAAATATAAAAATCTTTTGAAAAATCAGGACTTATTAGAACTGGTGTTTTGGTTAACGCTTTTTTCACCAGTTCAAAGGACTTCTTTGCTTCCAAGGTCCATTTTACCCCTTGCTCCTTCTTCAGCATGTTTGTAATATTTCTAAGGAGCTCAGCTAAGTTGGGGATGAAACTTCTCAAAAAGTTAATCTTTCCAATGAAATATTGCAACTCCTTGATGTTTTGAGGATGAGAGATTTGCAATATGGCCTCAATCCTCTTTGGATCTATCTTAATACCCTCTTCTGAAATAATGTGCCCAAGAAGTTTACCCTCTTGGAGACCGAAAAGTGTTTTCTTAGGGTTCAAAGATATCCAAAAAAAATTTCATCTCTCGAAGACTGTTCTTAAATGTTCCAAGTGCTCTTCATCTGTCTTTGAAAAAATAGTGACATCATCCAGGTAAATAATGATGAAGTAGCCCAGTTCTTCGGAGAATGCCATGTCCATGGCTCTTTGGAAGGTTGCACCAGCATTCATTAGACCAAAGGGAATTTTCACATACATGAAGGTGCCCCATGGTGTAGTAAAGTCTGTCTTTAATTAATCATCAGGGTGAACTAAGATCTGATTGTACCCTGAATAGCCATCCAGCAAAGAAATTCTTTTAGACCCTACCACCCTTTGTAAAATATGATCCATCTTAGGCAAAGGGTAGTTGTCTTTCAATGAAGCATTGTTTAAGTCTCTAAAGTCTATACAAAGCCTGATCTCTCCTGCTTTCTTCCTAACAGACACCAGATTAGATACCCACTCAGAATATCTAATAGGGACAATAATACCAGCTTCATACATTTTCTTTATTTTCTTCTCAACCAAAGGCAGCTGAACAGGGTTTATTCTTTGCAGTTTCTGTTTGAATGGTTTTTGGTTTTCTTTGAGAGGTATTTTGTGCTATATTATTTCAGTGTCATAGGATTTAAGATCTTCGTAACTCCACGCAAAAACATTAGAAAATTCTTTAAACAGCTCTAGGTATTTGAGTTTAATGTGAGCTGGTAACGTCTTACACAATTTAATCATCATAGGTTTTAGTTCACTGCCTATATTACACTCTTCCACTTCAGTCTCTACAGGCTCCAGTTTTGGCTTCTTGGCCACATCGTTAAAATCAAACAACTCTTCTAAAGGGGCTAGACCTTTAGGAAAAATCTAATCTTTGGACTGCAAAGTTTCTAACTCCTCTATCTCTAACTCTGTAGTCACCTCTGTTTTGTTTTTAAGTTTTCTAGAAAATAGATTTATATCAGCAAGCTCAGGAGACGGTTCTTCTTCACCAAGAAAATTTTCTTCACTATTGCAGTCTGTTTCATAATATGAGTCTGAATTGTATAGTTCGAATTCATTTCTGAATTGCATGAAGTCTTCTATTTTTTTGTCTCCGTCGAACACTTGCCAATATTTTTCATTATCAGGAACGGCTGGTCTGAATTTTATCTGAGTTGTGCAGTCTCTAGTTTCATATGGCGTTAAGCATGTTCTAGCTACAAAGGCTAAGTTGTGGGCCGCGATATTTCTTTTTCTTGGGACAAAAATTACCTGGTACTCCTCAAAATTTTTTAAAAGATCCACGACATCGTTTCGATAGGCCCTAAGTCTTGGGTGACTTGTGTTATATTCCCCGTTGACTTGCCTAATTATTAACTCAGAATCCCCATATGATTTGATTCTTTTGGCTCCTAACTTTTTCAACAAACGCAAGCCTAAAAGCAGGGATTCATATTTCGCTATGTTGTTAGAACACTGAAAGTTTAATCTACAGGAAATGCTCTCTGTGTGGTTGTTCTTAGTGTTGCAAATCTAGACACCTGCACCAGCATTAGTTCTAGTGCATGACCCATCGAAGTTCATACTCCACAGAGGACTATTTTCGGTTTCATTTTGGTTATTGTCCTCTTCAACTAACGTGCTTTCTGATTGTTGTTGAATATGAGCACCTAGTCGAATTAATTTTGATTCCTCAAGATTTTCGTTTATTTGAGGAATTCTTTCTCGACTGTCAAGGTTAAAAAGCGAAGGATGCATGACTTGGAGCTCAAGACCTGTGTTTATTTTGTTGTGGTTTAAAGGTTCAACAAACTGTTTTGACACTTCTGGGTTGTGCTCTTCTTCCTCTCTATCAGCCATCAGTTCTGTTAAAGTGACTTGCTCACTGAAAGATTCATCATTAAATAGGATAAAATAATCAAGGCCTGTATTTACAGAATACAGAGGAGAATTTTGTGGTCTGTCTTGACTTGTAACCGTGTATTGCATACGGGACTCCCTGTAAAGTCTTCTTGTCTGATTGAAAACAGGGATGGTCGCATAGGTCATGTCCATCTGCATAGTTCCTTGTAATTTAGCCCCCTAAGACCTAGATAGTAGCATTCCATACTTTGGGGGCACATTAGCCACAACAATATCCATGACTAAGCATTTGCCTGGAATCTGTGGTAAGTTAACGCATAGGTCTTTTATTAATCCTAAACATTTTACTCTGCTCAAGTCAAAGGAGTAAAGGCCTTTATAAGGTCTGGTGATTTCTAGACCGAGGCTCTCCATCACAGCTTTAGGCATTAAATTATGAGAAGCCCCAGAATCATGCATAGCGTTGTGCAAAATTTTGTCATGAACAATTAAACTCACATAGAAGGGAGGAACAGGTCCCTCTTGATACTTACCTTCAATCTTGGGACCAAAAATAAGCTCTGGCTGGTCATTGTTAAGATTGACTGTGTCATTACTCTCTTCAATGTTTAAAGCCTTCAAAATTTGGGTCCTATATACATTCTGGGCAGCTAACTCAGTCAAGGGAACAGAGATTTTAATTTTGGAAATTTCTTTCTCTAGGATGAAAGGGATTTGATTCTTTGAAGAACTTGTCTCAGCCTTGTTAACTGCCACTCTATCAGCAACATCAGCTTGCTGATTTGTTCTATTTACATTTGACAAAATGGTTTTAACAGGAGTACTAGCTGAAGTGTTAGTACTGCTAAGATCTGCACTCTGTTTTGTAACGTTGTGAGTGCCTTTCTCTTTACCTTTATCAGAATTTACAGCTATTGTTTTGTCTTTTAGTTTGAAAACTTTAGGCTTGTTTACAGAGCTGTTTTGTGAAGATTTTTTTAGAGGTTTTGGGGTTGGGATTTTGTTTACTGGTTTTACTTCTAAGGTCATATTCTCTTTGAGACTCTATAATGACATTTTCCATATCCTGATAATAACTTTCGTCATCATCTCTTTTGTCATCATATGGTGTGTAAATACCATGTTTTCTATCATAATGAATCTCAAAGTCATCATTATCTACTCCCAACATGTTGACATCATCTTCCTCTGTTATTTCATCTGTTTCCTCAACCTTACTTACATAGTTTTGATGAAAGGGAGGAGTGATCTATTGATCATCTTCCCTAGGTCTGTTTGGAGGTTGGTTCCTTCTAAAATTCTGATTCTGGTTTTGGTTTCTGTTTTGAGGAGCAGTTTGGTTTTGAATTGCTTGTGCTCTCTCAAGAATGCTCATTTTCTTCATCATCTCCTCCATCATTTTTTCCATATTTGAGCTGGAAGTGGAAGGGGTAGATTCCTCTCTGAAGGATACTCTCTTCTCATTATTCATTCTCACTCTCTTCTCCATTAAGTTAACTTCCACAGCAAGAGCTCCTTTTTTCATATCTTCAAGAGTTGCAGGATCTCTCTCTCTCTCATCTGATAGGCCATCTTAGGGTCAAACCCTTCAGGAAACTTTTTTAGAGCTGAGCCTTGTGGAGGTTTTAGATCTGGGGAAAGGGCATTATACACACTGTTAAATCTAGTGCAGTAAGCTTGAACACTTTCCCCCGTGTTTCTATGGAGGTTCTTGTAATCATAAAGGACTTGGAGAGGATTCTTCTTCACTTCCCATTTGTTTAAGAATGTCTGATGGAAGGCTTGGAGATCGTTGATACTATGGGGGGTTAAGCCTTTAAACCATTTTCTTACTCCCCCCCCAGACTCTGAGCAAATAATCTAATCTTGACAGAATCATCATCAATTTCATTTCTGTCAAAGTAGTCATTCATCTTATCCACATGTTGTGATGTAGTAGTAGCATTACTAGAATCATATAATGGAATTTTGGACTGATAGTCCTGTGGAAGATTGACTAATGGTACAGGAAGGACTAAGGGAGCATACCATGTTGCCATGATATGTGGTGGAGGTGGATTTACAAGAGGTGGATTAACAAAAGGTAAAGTGTGTTGAAGTGGGGTGGTTTGGACAGTGGATGTAGGGTGAAAATATGTGGATGGACCAGGAATAGATTGCTGAGCTGATCTTGGATGAGAGACACCTAAATTGGAAAGGAAAATTGAATCAGGTGGTGTTGTTTCTCTACTACCAGGATGTTCACTTGTTTCAGGAGATGAAAGTGAAGACTCATAATCTAGCTAATCTAAATCACCAAGAGACCTAGTTCTAAATGGATTTATTAGATTTTCTTTTGATTGTTATAGAGCTGCAAGATTTTCAGGAACTGAATTAACTTTCAAGGGTGATCTGAAAACAGTTGAAAATTTTATCTTAGGAGACTTCCTAAGAATACTTAATGGGTTATCAACTATCTCAGGTGGGTCTGGGTCAGGATAGGTTCTAGCATGAATCTTTCTAGGAGCCACTATGATGTGTTTTTCAGACCCAACTAAACAAGAAAATTTCAACTATCTTTAAGAGGTCAACTAATCTGTTTTACAAAACCTTTAATCCTACAGTCCTCTTACTGAGTTAAAATGATATTACAATGATTAGGGTTCTTCCCAGTGGAGTCGCCAAGTGGAATTTTTTAGCTCTTTTGGAGGTAAAAGGTTTTATGGTCCACCACCATGTTTATTGAATTCCAATCTGAAATGTTTTTGGGTTTTCTGAGTTATTTTTTAGTTGTGTGGTTCCTAAGAGTGTCCTGAATCTGTTTCAAAACTTAGCTACGGTTATGAGACAAAGACAGTATACTCTTATGGCTAAACCAATTGATCTTTCAAGGTTAGATGAACTCTAATGAGAATCCTAGGGTTTGCCTAGTTTGTCACTGATTCAAACAAGTTTCAACATGATTACCGTGTGTTGGTAGTGCTTGAAAGGCTGCTTTTTACTCACTAAAAAATGTTTGTTGGCCAGAAATGTTATGCCTAACAATTCAACCAGCTAACAGAACAAATTTCATTTGAAAAGAAAGGAATTTCTGATATCTTATGATTATTTGAAATGAAAATCACTCAGACTATCCCCAGCCGAGTCGCCAGAAATGTTAGTTTTTGGTGGCTCAACTGGTTAATATACCAATTGTGCTTGATACAGGGGTCTTTGTTTATCCAATGATTATCTCAAAATGAAAACAACTCAGATTCCCCAGTGGAGTCGCCAGAAATTTTAGTTGTTGGTGACTCAACTGGTTAATATACCAATTATGCTTGATACAGGGGTCTCTGTTTATCCAATGATTATCTCAAAATGAAAACAACTCAGATTCCCCAGCGGAGTCGCCAGAAATGTTAGCTCCTTGTAATGAGCAAGAATGGCAAAGTTTGACAGCAGGGAGAAACACCGTTTCAACCACTTTGGGATTCTAGGATCTAGCCCTCCTGAATCCGGAGAGGGATCTCTCCAATAAGTGTAAAGATGGATTTATCTTTAAGGTTTTGGGTAATGATATTAGGCTAGTTATGAAGGCTAAGGGTCTTTGTTTGTTTTGGATGGTTGAGCATGATTATGGCTTGAGTGGAAAGTTCTAAATGAAAAGAGTTTCAAAGGTGAGAAGTTGCAAGAAAATAGAACAAGCTTTGGCCAAAAAGATAGATAATTGCAGGTTTTAGTCCATTGGGCTATGGATTCATAATAGGGTTTAATTGAAACAACAGGTTCAAGAGTGGTCCATGGGGAAAGTCATCTATGTCTAAGGATCTCTTTAAAGTTGATTTTATGGAATGAAATGATACAACAAGAAGGAGAATTAAACAAATGAAGAACAAAGAGCAGCCCTAGATCTGGTAAGTAATTTGAAACTAGCCAGCTTTTGACATACACTTAAGAAAGACCTAAAAGCAATCCAAGATCTGGTAAGTACTTCGAAACTAGCCAGCTTTTGATACACTTTCAATAGAAAACATTTAAAAAAACAAAGGGAAACTTTAAAAGAAACTGTTGGAGAAGAAACTAGCGAGCAGGGCTCACCAAAAACCTCTCCTAGCTCTACTTTACTTGGTAAAATTTCAAGACAAACACATAAGATAACAAATAATGGTCTAAGATCTGGTAAGTACTTTGAAACTAGCCATATTTTGACACATTCCAAGGGAAAATTTCAGACAGTCTTTTGGGATAAAACTAGGACTAGGGCTCACCATATCTTCCTTAGTTCATCTCTACTTAACATAAACTGAAAATAACATTTAAGAATAAGAATTAGCTAAGACAGTAGGATGAGGTAACGCCAACATTCCTAACTGCTTGAACTAAATTAAATCATTCCTAAATAACACGAATTGGAAGAAAACATTTAGATAAATCTTATCAGTCAGAGAAGGGTACTGATATACAGTAAATCCTAACTCTATGCTTGTTGTTCTTTATCAGAGAAGATGAAAAAATTGAAAACATATATAAAATAATGATTTACAATAAGAAAAACATCACCGTCGACATAGACCAGGATCCCATAAATCATCTTGTATTGATGCTTCAAACCAGTTACAGCTTTATGTCCAGTGTTTCGGGTTAGCAATCATCTTCACTTCTCAGCCTAACTATTCTATCACAAGCAGAGCTTCAAGAGCCTTTGAACACTATTTACAATCAAAAGTTAAGAGCTCAAGTATATTTCAAAGTTCTGCAACCAACATTTTCTCATCTTCTATAGAAGTATTTATAGAAGGAATGAGGAGGTGGGATCTAATAAAATATCTCCAAGGTTCAATTAATACAGATTAATGCTTCTCGGCCTTTGAGGGGCTTAATGGAGAAGAGTACATATATTTCACTGTATTAATTGATTTACATTAAAGGATTAAGCTCGATGGGAGCTTTTGTTGACTTTTAAGGCTCTTTGTCATCTCTGTAGTAACTCAACAGATATTTTGTAATTATTTCTTCAGCCGAATTAACTCTTTGGTGGTTGCGAGGTAGATATCCTCTACTGGTCATTACTTGGCCTCTGTTTGAGTGCTTTGAAGCTACAGGTGGCACTGTGGTAGCTGAGAGGAATCAATTTTCCTCTGTTGTGGCAGTGGAGGCCTTTCTGTATGATGATCTTTCGATTTTTCTTTAATCACTATTTTAATTTGGAGGATTAGGATTTTGATAATCAATCCTAGCCGTAATCCACCAAAGCTATCTTCAATCCTCTGTTCTGCTGTGGTAGGTCTTCAACACTGATACTCTTTTGTTTGATTTAATTTTCTGTGTCTTGTTGATGTGCAGTGCCGCACAGGGCTCATAGGGCATCAATGCCCATGAAGCATTGACGAGACATGGAGTTTGAACCCTGCGAATGGTTTCCTTTTATGAATCAAAGGCATGGGAATCATCATCCCTGGCCTTTAGCTTTTCTTTAATATAATGGAAAAACCATTAAAACCTGAAAAATACAAAACAAATTAAGAAATACTGCGTTATTGGGTTTAACTACTTCAGAGGCTGAGGGGAGGAGCGTGGTCGTTGGATGGCATCATGCAACGGTGTCGATCTGTTTGCAGAGGTTAAAGGAACGGGAGAGGAAGAAATAAGTCAGAATCGTTGATCGCGGAGAGATCGACGCTCGGGATTGGTTGTGAATACACAAAGTGAATGAGTCACTTTATAGAGAAATGGAAGAAAAACAAAGGAAATAGACGAAATCTCCTTTGTCGAGGGTAAAATGAAAAGGAAATGAAGTTGGGGTTTTGGGATGATCATGGGATGTCGGATGGGATCGGCCCGCGAGATCAACGACTGAGGAGGCACGCGATGAAACATAAATGGAAAGAGGGAAAGTGGTTTCGGGACTTAAAACCACGGGTTTCCCGCGGAGAGAAGGTGAGTAGGCATTTTTTCCTTTTGGAATGCGACATGCGTCCCCGCCTGACATGTGGCACTAGAAAATAGCTTATATCGCGTGCCCTTTGAGAATTTAACTTCCACGCTGAAAGTTACGTGAAACTCCATGTGCGCCGTCAGATCTGACGGTAGAGAATGAGCATGATAACAGATAGATGCACGAGTAGAAACAAGGAGAGCGGTTTTGTTATGGGCCATTAGATGTAGAAGATCTACGGCTAGGATTAAATCTGGATTTTTTTTAAAATGAAAAACATACAAGCGAAGAAAAGTTGAAGTCGGACCGTTGATCTGCAGAGATCAACAGCTAGGATTGGCCAAAAAACAATATGAGTGGGGCTGCATATTTTTAACCAAAGTCGGGAAATGCGATCTGGACACGTGGATGGCCCAGATGCAATTGGGGCTCAGTGATCGGCGGGGGAAAGAACTTGTAATGCGTCGATGCGATTGAGCGCTGACCGTCGATTTGCAGATCAGATCAACGGTGGAGAGTGAATCGGAGGGGTTTAAAGGCAGAGGACAGGCTATTGATCGGAGTGAATGAGGGCCGTTGGACCAAAGGAAATGTGGGGAGGAGATCAACGGCTGACGACTGATCGGGAAATCGCCAATCGGAGGGGAGAAACAAAAGCACCCAACAAAAATTGCGATGCGATAATGTGATGATCGTTGATCGGCTTTAGATCAAGGGTCGATATCGTTTCAAAACTTGCACCGGCGGAAACCCTTTATAACATAGGAAAACCCAAAATTAAATGGAAAACAAAGGTTTTATGTATCGGGGCGGGATATATATATGATATGGTTTGGCGCCTGAATGCGGGGCCTTTGGATGTATGGAAGATAATAGGCCTGGGGCTTATATATGAAAAAGGACTAATCGCATCGGAACTTTAAGTGTGGGTCTTTCAATCTAACCATTATGATTTTCTCCGATGCGATTAACGCTTCAGGACTTAAACTCTTGGTCCCAGGCGTAATTTTATATGGATTAAAGCGGGGGGAGTGGAGTTTATACAATGGGGCTTAATCGCATCGAAACTTTTGATGCAGGGCTTTTCAATCTACCCATTTTACATTAAAAAACATTGTTTGGGCGCGTTTAGACCAAACTTAGGAAAAAGTAGGTTTATGAACTTTACAAAGGAAAATATCAATCAAGAATGGATTATTACAATGTTTTAGCGCCCAATTGAGGGCACAGGGGTTATATGGAGCGATAATATGATTGGGGGTTATGCAATAAAGGTCCAATCACAATCGGAGTTCTCAACTCAACAAAAGGCTTGCGCACTATGTTTTTTCCGATGCGATAAGCGCCGAAAGGGCTTAGCATCTGGTTCCAGTGTCAGGGCACGTGGTGGGGAAGTGATTAGGATTTATCCCAAAGGGGCTTAAACCTATAATACAAAAAGCGTGTTTTTTATGAAATTTTCAGAGTTTTTTGATGGATTTGGGGGTTTCGACAGAGTTAAAAAAATGAGTTTTAAACTCTGTAAGGTGGATTTTATAATGGAAAAAATGGGAATGGATGAAAAACAGAGGAAAATGATGGGGGAAAAAGGGAATAAAATGAAGGTTAGTTTTGAGGTGGAGGAAGGGGAAAAATGGTGTTTGCAACAGTTTTATTTTCATGGAAAACAACAGAATTTCTGAGTTTTGAAATGGAAACAACAATGAAGATTTGGACAGAGGGCATGATGTCTTCATGAGTCTTCAAGAGATAACATTTTTAGCAATAAAACTTGTTCCTTGAAGGCTCCAAAAATGTTTTAGCCGCCATTTGATATGACAAATTTTATTGGTGGCTAACAGAAACATTTCTTAATGAATATTCCATCACAAATCCAATGCATACAAAGCTTATTTTTTGTGATTTGATAATTGAGCTCTCAATTTTGATCTTCTTCTTCACACATAAACTTGCAAGTTCATTGTGTGCAAGTTCACAGTTAAATTCTCCTTGCACAAATTAAAAAACTAATAGCTATAGAAGAATTATCTAACCTTGGATAAAATAAGCTAAACTTTTTCTCTAATAACAACTTGATTTGAATATGGGAAAACTAGTTATTTCTATGCTAGCTCCCTCATCAGTATTAAATATGTGTGATTAGGATCATCTCATGTTAACCACTTGTGAAGGGGTTTATGTGTATAGTTTCATGTGTTTTGATGATCAAATTATGAGTTAATTAAATTTTAAAAACTCATATACAAAAAATGAAATGCAGAAACATAACTCACAACAATTACATAACATAATGGATGATAATGGAGTTCACCCCTCCTGGGCTACATCTCCATGGACCTGCCTTAACTATCTAGGCCCTCTTTGGAATATGAGTGAAATGTATGATTACAAGCATCTGTGATGCTCCAATGGATTTTCTGACTGCTCCATTGGCTTCTGAAGATGTGAAAACCCCAAAAATGACTATTCAATCTCTGAATTTGGTTACCAGCTGATCTAGGCTTGATCTCCCATCCTGGTGGACATGGGCTTGTTTAATCTCTAAAGTGACAAAATCACCTTGAGATGTGATCTAACGCCTCTACAAACTGTACCACTATGTTCAAAACATCAAATACATCTACAAATTATTGTTCATTCAGTCCATTTGGCCTTCAGTTGATTTTGGCATGGCCTTCCCTCGATGTGGCCTTATGCTTCAAAATTCTTCAAGTGACCAAAAAAACCTGTAGATTTGCTCCTTTTCCTCTGCAAGCTGTTTCAATGGATTCAAAGCATGACAATATGCTAGGAATGACTATTCCTGAGCCAAAATTAGTTGAAAATTTCTCAAGATAGGCCTCATTAAAGTTTCCCCTAGATTCTGCCTCTAAATCTGGAAAACTGCCAGTTAACTCTGACAAATCTGGAAGTGGCGTTGGATTTGGATATTCCGCCAAAATTTCCTCCATATTAACTGGTGATTAATTAATGGATAAACTGCACTTAATTGTGTGTTAACTATGCACTAATCCTTGCTTAATTCGAGTGTTGGGTCGAGGTTATAAGGCGCGGTTACATGAGGAGGAGGGTTGGCCCGCGAGGCTGGCCCTCTCCTTCTACCATCGGAGAAATTCATTTGATTCAAATCAAATTTTGTGCACATAATTTTCAAGGATCATAGATATTTCATATTGGTTAAAGTGTTGGAGTGGAGTGGGGGAGGGCAGGGGTCGAGCCCTGACCTTGCCCCTCGATACACATTTTTGCACCATTAAAATATGCTCCGAACCACCATATGGCAACGTATTAAAATAAAATACCCAAACTTTTGTTTAAATGTGACATTAAAACTATGCCATCGGACCTTAGTTAATGACCTTGCCAACGTATATATGTATTAAATCCACTATGAAACTATGGCATAAACCTTAGTTAAAAATGCCACAGTAATAAACATTTGCCACCATATGTAACATAGTTTTAAACCTTTGCGCCAAAATTATATGCCACATATATTATTAAACTTCGGATAACACAAATCAATGCACTCCAATAAACCTTGGACTTTGGTTAATGAGATGCGGAATTTAATATGATGTTTGGATAAAATTAAATTATATATATATATATATATATATATATATATATATATATATATATATATAGATAGATATATATATATATATATATATATATATATATATATATTCATTATGAACCGACATTCAACCTTGGAGGACATTGGGAAAATTTCTCCTTCACAAACCAAACTGACGAATCCAATTGTGACATTTTTCATAGTCCCATTAGACAAAAAATGAAGAATATTCTCTGCATGCTAACTAGGCTGCCATGTCATCAGCGTGTACCTGTCCTGCAATTTTTTTTTAATTTTCCTATTCTGAACAGTGATCAGCAGACCATAACTTCTTCATCCGAACTTAGTTTTATACAAAACGAGTTGCATTGGATTCCTAGCGACGAGCTGGTCGCTTTCATTCTAGATTGGTGTAATTTTTAGCACTTTTAATTTTTAGCTAATTTTTGCCCCTGATCCATATTTCGATCACAACTTCCCACTGACATAATTTTGGACGCACAAAAGATAGTTATCTCATGAGAGATGAATACTCTTCTGTTTCCCAAGTTCTATCATCTTGATTCTACTTGGAAACATCACGATGACAACCAATTTAGTTCACTGACATGCCTTGCCTTGCAAATGGCTTGGCTCTTCAACCATTGTTCTCCTTTTACTGCTGACCCAAATCCAACAAGTGTTGGCTACTTGTTGACTGATATAACACTTTGTTGTACCAAATCGATTCCTCGGTGCTTGGAAAACTAACTGATTGGATTCCCACTAAGAATCATGTTCCTCCTTTACACAAACATGCATTTTCTCCTTCGAAACAAGTTTTCCAAATTAATTCCATCTGAGTGAACTAGAACAATGAGTTCAAACATTAGTAATAATAAGAAAAAAAAAAAGACCATTCTTTTACCTCCAAGTTTCCAAATTCCACATCTGGAAGAATGCATTCACCATCTCCTTCTCTTCTTGGCGTCAACACATAAAATGGTCTACAATGGCTGCAAAATTTTTTGAAATCTTGTCACAAACAAAACATATTCAATTTGATGGTTGTTGTTTGTATCTAAAAAATGCATCATGCAAGAAACATAAATTGATGACATATCCTCTTTCTCCTTCAAAGAAACAAATTTCACATCATGTGAACATCGCCATGTACTCTCACATCTTAGTGTCAAAACTTATTGACCCAACACAAGTCGAAAAAACATGCCTCTTCAAACGACTAACTCTCAAGTCAAGCATAAGCATGTGTAATAACTTGACGATTCGTTTCCCAAACAAAATGAATTTCACATCTCATGAAACACTTCGTCAACATCTCCTTTTCATCTTTGGAGACAAAATGAACTCTTCCAATTCGATATGACATGCATGTAACACACAATTGTCCAACCCAAGCCGACACTCATGCATGTGCAAATGATCAACACTCTCATGTTGACAACATACATGTTAAACAAAGCAATCGACCAACACAATTAAATTACTCATGCATCTTCAAGCACAATGAAACCATCAAAATTCCACTTTTCATACACACAAACTCTCATGCATGTATACAATTCTTCAACTCTCTCTCAATTACAATAATCCCATTCATATTTACATGTACTTAAAGCTAAAATGGACAAATTTTTCTGCAATAAAGTGTGTCAACATACTCCACTTTCAATCAACTTCTTGGCATAAACATGCAACATGCATACAATAGGCAAAGAATGTATCAATCATCAAAAGACATGCAAAGCCTTAATTGCATAAGAAATCTAACCATCTCTTACCAAACCATTTCAATGGCGCTTCTTTCAGCTGCACATCATCATCATGTGAATCATCTTGATCCACATCAATTATAGAATATTATTTTCCATTCTTGTCATTCTCTTTCTCCACCTTATTCAAATGTCGTGGATGACTTGTTGGATACAAAGTCCAACATTTGTCTAAAATATTTCCTTGCTTATGGAAATGAGTGCAAAAAAATTGTATCTTCTTTTCAACATGATTTTCTTTGTCCAATGGAACTTTGGATTTTTTCTTCCTTTGCTTTGAAAGTTTCTTATGCATGGCTATCTTCTTCCGAAATCTTGAAAGATTATGGTTATCCAAACCACAAAAGGAACATGCAAACTCTCTCCAAATCTTATGTGATAATTTTCCATGTTTATCATAATCAAAAGCAACTTGATTAAAAGTAGATTTATACCTTCAACATTCACCTTTGTCGCCTTCTTGAGGAGGTGAATTTGATGAGGTAGTGGCTCTCTTCAGAATACCAACAATGCATTCAATGACTTTAGAGCTTCAACATCCTCTTGTTCACCATTCTCATTAGCTACATGCTTATGAGCACCTTCTTTTAAAGTGGGTGTAAAAATTCTGTATTCCTCATGAACACAATCTTCATAAACTTGAGGTAATGAACATGAAATGAAAGTCTTTCTTGGAACATATTCATGTGCCTCATTGGATTTAGAGCTTTCTCCATCATGTTTTCCATAACCAAGACCCAAATACTTAGGCCTTTCCTCAACAACAATTGGCTCAACTATGCCTTGTGCATGTTTTCCCAATGCTTTACCTTCATAGCTCATCTTCATAAATAATTTGGACCCTATTCTTCTAGTGTGCCTTTCAAAAGCACCTACACATTCATTTAGAGAGGAAATTTAAGACAAAATTGATTTGCATACCTCTTCTTCGAGCACATGCTTGGCTAAGGCTTTCTTGGCATCATGGAGTTGAGTCTCCATCTCATGCATCCTTTCAAGGTTCTAATTTTCAATAAGGAGTTGAGTCTCCATCTCATTCATCTTTTCAAGAAGCTATTGCTTCTCCTCCTTCATGGAAATCAATTTTTCTTGAAGTTTAATGCTCTACCTTGCATCTTCATACTTCTCTTGCATCATATCAATCATGATGTAGATCTTTTGCAACATCTATTTATCAAAAAGTTTTTCTAAGGAATATGGATTAGAAACATTTCTTAATGAATATTCCATCACAAATCCAATGCATACAAAGCTTATTTTTTGTGATTTGATAATTGAGCTCTCAATTTTGATCTTCTTCTTCACACATAAACTTGCAAGTTCATTGTGTGCAAGTTCACAGTTAAATTCTCCTTGCACAAATTAAAAAACTAATAGCTATAGAAGAATTATCTAACCTTGGATAAAATAAGCTAAACTTTTGCTCTAATAACAACTTGATTTGAATATGGGAAAACTAGTTATTTCTATGCTAGCTCCCTCATCAGTATTAAATATGTGTGATTAGGATCATCTCATGTTAACCACTTGTGAAGGGGTTTATGTGTATAGTTTCATGTGTTTTGATGATCAAATTATGAGTTAATTAAATTTTAAAAACTCATATACAAAAAATGAAATGCAGAAACATAACTCACAACAATTACATAACACAATGGATGATAATGGAGTTCACTCCTCCTGGGCTACATCTCCATGGACCTGCCTTAACTATCTAGGCCCTCTTTGGAATATGAGTGAAATGTATGATTACAAGCATCTGTGATTCTCCAATGGATTTTCTGACTACTCCATTGAATTCTGAAGATATGAAAACCCCAAAAATGACTATTCAATCTCTGAATTTGGTTACCAGCTGATCTAGGCTTGACCTCCCATCCTGGTGGCCATGGGCTTGTTTAATCTCCAAAGTGACAAAAGCACCTTGAGATGTGATCTAACACCTCTAAAAATTGTACCACTATGTTCAAAACATCAATTACATATAAAAATTATTGTTCATTCAGTCCATTTAGCCTTCAGTTGATTTGGGCATGGCCTTCCCTCGAGGTGGCCTTATGCTTCAAAATTATTCAAGTGACCAAAAAAACCTGTAGATTTTCTCCTCTACCTCTGCAAGTTGTTTCAATGGATTCAAAGCATGACAATATGCTAGGAATGACTATTCTTGAGCTCAAATTGGCTGAAAATTTCTCAATATAGGCCTCATTAAATTTTCCCCTAGATTATGCCTCTAAATCTAGAAAACTACCAGTTAACTCCGACAAATATGGATGTGGCGCCGGATTTGGATATTCTGCCAAAATTTCATCCATATTAACTGGTGATTAACTAACAAATAAAATGCACTTAATGGTGTGTTAACTGCGCACTAATCCATGCTTAATTCGGGCGTTGAGTTGAGGTTATATGGCGCGGTTACATGAGGAGGAGGGCTGGCCAGCGGGGCTGGCCCTCTCCTTCCGCCATCGGAGAAACGCATTTGATTCAAATCAAATTTTGTGCGCATCCTTTTCAAGGATCATAGCTATTTCATATTGGTTAAAGCGCTGGAGTGGAGTGGGGGAGGTCAGGGGTCGAGCCCCAACCTCGCCCCTCGATACACATTTTTGCACCATTAAAATATGCTCCGAACCACCATATGGCAACGTATTAAAATAAAATTCCCAAACTTTTTTTTAAACGCGGCATTAAAACTATGCCATCGGACCTTAGTTAATGACCTTGCCAACGTATATATGTATTAAATCTGCTACAAAACTATGGCATAAACCTTAGTTAAAAATGCCATAGTAATAAACATTTGCCACCATATATAACATAGTTTCAAACCACGCAAATCAATGCACTCCAATAAACCTTGGACTTTGGTTAATGAGATGCGGAATTTAATATGATGTTGGGATAAAATCAAATTATATATATATATATATATATATATATATATATATATATATTCATTATGAACCTACATTCAACCTTGGAGGACATTGGGCAAATCTCTTCTTCACAAACCAAACTAGCGAATCCAATTGTGACACTTGTCAAAATCCTATTGGACAAAAAATGAAGAATATTCTCTGCATGCTGATTAGGCTGCCATGTCATCAGCATGTACCTGTTCTGCAATTTTTTTTAATTTGCTTGTTCTTAACAGCGATCAGCAGACCATAACTTCTTCATCTGAACTCAGTTTTTGACAAAACGAGTTGCGTTGGATTCCTGGCGACGGGCTGGTCGCTTTCATTCTGGTTTGGTGAAATTTTTAGCACTTTTAATTTTGAGCTAATTTTTTCCCTTGATCCAGATTTCGATCACAACTTCCCACTGACATAATTTTGGATGCACAAAAGCTAGTTATCTCATGAGAGATGAATACTCTTCTATTTCCCAAGTTCTATCATCTTGATTCTACTTGGAAACATCGCCATGACAACCACTTCAGTTCACTGACATGCCTTGCCTTGCAAATGGCTTGGCTCTTCAACCATTGTTCTCCTTTTGCTGCTGACCCAAATCCAACACTTGTTGGCTGCTTGTTGACTGATATAACACTTTGTTGTACCAAATCGATTCCTCGGTGCTTGGAAAACTAACTGATTGGATTCCCACTAAGAATAATGTTCCTCCTTTACATAAACATGCATTTGATGCAAGTTTCTCCTTCAAAACAAGTTTTCCAAATTAACCCCATCTGAGTGAACTACAACAATGAGTTCAAAGATTAGTAATAATAAGAAAAAAAACGACCATTCTTTTACCTCCAAGGTTCCAAATTCCACATCTAGAAGAATGCATCCACCATCTCCTTCTCTTCTTGGCGTCAACATATAAAATGGTCTACAATGGCTACAAACTTTTTTGACATCTTGTCACAAACACAACCTATTCAATTTGATGGTTGTTGTTTGTATCTGAAAAACACATCATGCAAGAAACATAACTTGAAGAAATATCCTCTTGCTCCTTCAAAGCAACAAATTTCGCATCATGTGAACATCACCATGTACTCTCACATCTTGGTGTCAAAACTTATCAACCCAACATAAGTCTAAAAAACATGCCTCTTCAAACGACTGACTCTCAAGTCAAGCATAAGAATGTGTAATAACTTGAAGATTCTTTTCCCAAACAAAATGAATTTCACATCTCATGAAACAATTCGTCAACATCTCCTTTTCATATTTGGAGACAAAATGAACTCTTCCAATTTGATATGACATTAATGTAACACACAATCGTCCAACACAAGCCGACACTCATGCATATGCAAATGATCAACACTCTCAGGTTGACAACATACATGTTAAACAAATAAATCGACCAACACAAGTAAATTACTCATGCATATTCAAGCACAATTAAACCATCAAAATTCCACTTTTCATACACACAAACTCTCATGCATGTATACAATTCTTCAACTCTCTCTCAACTACAACAATCCCATTCATATTTACATGTACTTAAAGCTGAAATGGACAAATTTTGCTACAATAAAGTGTGTCAACATACTCCACTTTCAATCACCTTCTTGGCATAAACATGCAACATGCATACAATAGGCAAAGAATGTATCAATCATCAAAAGACATTCAAACCCTTAATTGGATAAGAAATCTAACCATCTCTTACCAAACCATTTAAATGGCACTTCTTTCAGCCGCACATCATCATGTGAATCATCTTGATCCACATCAATTATGGAATATTCTTTTCCATTCTTGCCATTCTCTTTCTCCACCTTATTCAAATGTCGTGGATGACTTGTTGGATACAAAGTCCAACACTTGTCTACAATATCACCTTGCTTATGGAAATGAGTGCAAAAACAATTGTATCTTCTATTCAACATGGTTTTCTTTGTCCAATGGACCTTTGGCTTTTTTCTTCCTTTGCTTTGAAAGTTTCCTGTGCATGGCTATCTTCTTCCGACATCTTGAAACATTATGGTTATCCAAACCACAAAAGGAACATGAAAACTTTCTCCAAATCTTATGTGAGAATTTTCCATGTTTATCATAATCAAAAGTAACTTGATTAAAAGTAGATTTATACCTTCAACATTCACCTTTGTCGCCTTCTTGGGGAGGTGAATTTGATGAGGTAGTGGCTCTCTTAGAAATACCAACAATGCATTCAATGACTTTAGAGCTTTCAACATCCTCTTGTTCACCATTCTTATTAGCTGCGAGATTATGAGCACCTTCTTTCAAAGTGGGTGTAAAAATTCTGCATTCCTCATGAACAAAATCTTCACAAACTTGAGGTAATGAACATGAAATGAAAGTCCTTCTTGGAACATATTCATGTGCCTCACTGGCTTTAGAGTTTTCTCCATCATGTTTTCCATAACCAAGACCCAAATACTTAGGCCTTTCCTCAATAGCAATTGGCTCAACTATGCCTTGTGCATGTTTTCCCAATGCTTTATCTTCATAGCTCATCTTCATAAATAATTTGGACCCTATTCTTCTAGTGTGCCTTTCGAAAGCACCTACACATTCATTTTGAGAGGAAATTTAAGATAAACTTCATGTGCATACCTCTTTTTCAAGCACATGTTTGGCTAAGGCTTTCTTGGCATCATGGAGTTGAGTCTCCATCTCACGCATACTTTCAAGGTTATCATTTGCAATACGGAGTTGAGTCTCCATCTCATTCATTTTTTCAAGAATCTATTGCTTCTCCTCCTTCATGGAAATCAACTTCTCTTGAAGTTTAATGCTCTTCCTCGTGTCTTCATACTTCTCTTGCATCGTATCAATCATGATGTAGATCTTCTGCAACATTTCTTTATCAAAGACTTTTTCTAAGGAATATGGATTAGAAACATTTCTTAATGAATCTTCAGTCACACATCCAATGCATACAAAGCTTCTTTGTTGTGATTTGATAATTGAGCTCTCAATTTTGATCTTCTTCTTCACACATAAACTTGCAAGTTCACAGTTAAATTCTCCTTGAACAGATTCAAAAACCAATAGCTATAGAAGAATTAGATAACCTTGGCTAAAATGAGCTAAATTTTTTCTCTAATACCAACTTGATCTGAATATGGGAAATTAGTTATTTCTATGCTATCTCCCTCATCAGTATTAAAGATGTGTGATTAGGATTGTCTCATGTTAACCACTTGTGAAGGGGTTTATGTGTGTAGTTTCATGTGTTTTGATGATCAAATTATGAGTTAATTAACTTTTAAAAACTCATATACAACAAATAAAATGCAGAAACATAACTCACAACAATTGCATAACACAATGGATGATAATGGAGTTCACCCCTCTTGGGCTACATCTCCATGAACCTGCCTTAACTATCTAGGCCCTCTTTTTATTATGAGTGAAATGTATTATTACAAGCATTTGTGATGCTCCAATGGATTTTATGACTGCTCCATTGGCTTCCAAAGATATGAAAACCCCAAAAATGACTATTCAATCTCTGAATTTGGTTACTAGCTGATCTAGGCTTGACCTCCCATCCTGGTGGCCATGGGATTGTTTAATCTCCAAAGTGAAAAAATCACCTTCAGATCAAAATCTGAAGTAGACTCTATAGTTGAGTGGACTGATTTGTCCCTCCTTTCACTGTGCAAACAAATATCCTTATTCTATATATAAACCTCCTGAAATGAACATGGGTGTATGCTCCCCATCCTTTGATGTTGGTCCAACTTTTCTTCTCCTTCTGTTATGAAGGTCTTACTGCCAATCACTACTGTCACATGCTGCACCTTGGGAAATTTTTGCAAAGATGAAAAAGCATCTCCAATTGAAGCATTAGCTTCATGCCCATCTCCATGTGGTGATGGTTTTCCTCCTGAAGTGACATCGATGTTACTTCCTCTCTGTTCTTCCTCCTCATCAATATTTGAGAATACCTCATCAACAATGGGAGACCCTAGATCTTGATCTTCCCTTGAAGGAGGAATCTCCATGTATTCCTTTTGAGAAGGAAGCTCTTCTTGCAATGGGGATCTTTCCCTTGGCAAGGTATCATACAAGTTTCTATCCCCATCAATAGAAATCTGGAGTGGAGTTGGTATAATGGATCTTTCCAACTCATGCAAGGGTTTGAAATGTTTAGGTTTGTCTAGCTCAATCAAATATGTTTCAAATTGTTTTTCATCAAATTTATTCACTAATATCTTAGTGAATCCTACATAAGTAGTTATATTTTCATGATTAAATGAAGAAGATTCATAAAACCACCAAGTATAAGCCTTACCTTCAAGATGTAGTGCTGCTATCCTAAGGGCTTCCTTTTTTGAAACTTGATGTAGCTGCAAGTATGAGTCTAGCTGCTCTATCCAATTCTTGGCTATGCATTTAGATGACCCATCAAAATTTGGTAGAAAGAACCTACCTCTTCTTCTGTTGTGGTTTTTGGGCCTTCTATTCTCCTTGAGTTGGCAAAACCCTTGGAAGTTCAAGTGCTCCTTGAATCTCCAAGATTGAGATTCATACTCCTGAAGATAGTCACTCAAAGTCTCCTCCTTTGGTGCATCTTCTTCCTCCATCTCTCTTTCTGTGAATATGGGAATAAAAATGCATTGTGGGTCATATTGTGTGGCTAAATTCTCACACTCATCATGTAAAAATCTATGGTTTTTTTCATATTCAAACCCCGTTGGAGGTTTCCTACACATCTCCCTTCTCATCTTATTGATATCTTCATTGATGCTCTGCATAGTTTGAAAAAGAAGCCTTGAGAGCTCCTCTTCCTCCCTTCCTCCAAATACTGGAGTCTTGTCTTTGTCCCTTCTGTACATCTTCTCTCCTTATGAGAAGCTTCTCCTTATGGTGACATATTGGTTGAATGCACAGGCTGAGCCAATATTATGCTCTCATACCACTATAATATTCCCAAATGGGGAAGCAGCAATATATGAACATAAAACTGGAAATATTAGTGTAAATCAACACATCAACAATGGAGACCAATGTGGAGACATAAAAATATGTATAAGAACAACAAATCAATACAAAACAGTGAGGCATAAATCATATGCAATGAGGAAACAAGCCTCCCACAAACAATCACTCCCAAGTATGAGTTGCTGCTACAATACAAAATGTCAGAGAGATGCTACAGCGCAGTAATATTAAGCATAAATAAAACTGGATATCATACAATGATATGAAAATACTGATATAGGCCACAATAGATACTACACATACAGATCTGGGCACTAGATCAACTTTTCAAGACAACCCAAGAGGGTTTCTAGAAAATGCACACAATGTGCCAATGTAAGCTACTGCCCTAGGGTTGAAGGTATGCTGCAACAAGAGAAATGAGAAGATATGGTTGAAGTTGATGTAGAAATCTATAGCTCTTCTCCAATATATCCTCTGGATGAAAAGATGACTCCTCCACTGAAGAAATCACCTCCCAAAACAACCACTAGAACCACCCCTGTAACTCCTCCCTAAAATAACGCAGATCTGGACTGAAACTACACTGTAGGGGATAAATACTCCTTGGCCTGATGCCAAATATGTCAATAAATCTCAAGGAACTTCTTTACAGGCCTTCCAATGGATGGAAATCTTCCTCCACTACAAAAATAGCTCTGAAGTCACCCAATATAATTCTCCACTGCTGCACCCTGCAACATAACACAATACTTTGCAGAAAACACGTTGATGAAGAAATTTGTAGCTTGACCTTAAGCTTGAGTGTGTAAATTTAGTACAATACTCCTCCAAGAGGCTACCTCAAGGGAAGAGGTGGGATTCCCGCTCGGGAACACCCTATGCTAAACAACACTGCAAACTCAACTAAATAGCTGAAGAATGCAAGAAGTCATGCAAACCATAAATCAATAATCAATAACATAACCTCATATGGATGCCTTGCCCTTCCTTATAAACTTGGTGAGCTTCGTCACCTTGGGCCCCATCCATTAGTGCCACTACCTCCATGCAAGATGTCTCCAACCAAAACTGCGTTGTCCCTCATTAAATGTCCACTCCTCCATAACAACACCGTTGATTTGGTCAAAGTTGACCTATTCAACATGCTCCATCCCCTGTTCACACTTGAAAGTGCTTTATTTAGCTACTTAGATGATCTCCTTTCACACTTGAAGTGTTTTTATTGTTTCTAAGGAGATTTATGGGCGTCCCTACCCACTTATTCACCTATCTAGTGACAAAACAATCTATAATATTCCATTTAGCTAGAAGCTAAATTTTTGGAATATTACAATCCTCCTCTCCAAAATGTTGCTTGTCCTCAAGCAACTGTAAGGGTTGAGCAAAATTCTCAACCTCCTCCTCTTGTGGCCTCCTCATCAAATAGTCTCCACCACTGCTCAAATATTCTACAACAATTCTGTCTCCCAATGGTTCCTCCCAAATGTGCAAGTTGGTCTTTGGTGGATAAACCAAATGGCTCTCATCATGAGAAAATGGAAGGTCTATGTGGAAACTTTATTGTTTTCCAATGGCCTCTTCAAGGTAGGAGTGATGACAAGCATAAGGGATCTCATTCCCAATGAGAGACTCCCACCTCCATGCTATCATCCAAATGAAATGAATCACCTTCTAGCATGGTAATTGATAGAAAAGTTCCTCCCACATGTTCATGAGAGGCATCTCCCAAGTGCTCCAACAATCATATGGCTCACCACATAAAGAAACAAGTGATCTACAGTAGTCTCCATATCATATCCCATACTCCCCTTGAAGCATAAAGCATAAAGAGTGTGGGAAATTTCATTCCCAATGGACACATCCAACCAATGTGCCTATCCTCTAATCATGTTCCCAACAAAGATAAGAACATCATCAACATATGGGATCACAATAAAAGTCATGCTAGCTGGCATGTGTAGTGTTGGGGAAGGGAAATGGTCCCTAAAGTGCAACTAGCGTAGTTTTCTCCTAATTGCCATAGAATATGATATAACAAGTGTTTCCCCCAACACTTGTTTGCTGCCCCATTCTTCTTGCATGCTTGGAGAAGGTGTATGATGTTTGGTGTCAATGAAACACACCATGAAGAATACATCATCTCCCCAAAATCTTCTAGGGAGTGGCCAACATCATCAATGCTCATGGCCCAAGTATCCCACGAGGCCAATAAGAAAGAGTGCCCCCTCTTGGAGCAATGCATGTGTGGTAAGAAAATGCAAGTATATAGTAAGTATACCAAGATGCTCAGATTTACAATCCTTGCCATACACTTGGTTCAAGTTAGTGAGGTAGCTCATGAATGAGCTCCCTCTCACACCCAATGAGTAAGGAGGTGGTGATGATAACTCTTCCCAAGAGTTGTGTTTCTCCTCATCCTCCAAACAATATATGCACTTCCTCATATGATAGTGCGTCTCCTCTTTGAAGTCTTCTCACATGAACCCCTCCAACATAGTATGGTATGCTCTAATGAAACCAGTGGGGTTGGAGAGAAAGATCTCATAGGCTGCATGTAGTAGTTTATCCTTGAGCTTTGAGGCTCTAGTCAAGAAGATCCTACCCTGATAAAAGATGACCCCATCTCTCACTATATATCTCCCATATGGAAACTGGTCATCAAGTATCCTACATGTAAGGAGATCCTTGGATTATTCCACCAATAGTTGGGATCTCCAATAAGGATCTAAACTCCCTAATGACAGTGTTACTGATCTATGATGTGTAGCCCTTGTCATGTGGCTGCCCTCTTCCTTTACATCTCCTATGCCAAATTCAAGCACCGATATGCTGCTAACATGTTCTTGTTGCCCCTCCTATAGCTGCTCATGCTCAAGTGAAAGTTGAAGATTTTGGAGGCTAGTATTCCATAGGAAGCTATCACCTATCCAAAATCTCCTAAGTCTGACCAATGCATGCATGAGTGGCCACCATCCTTTACCAAATGGGGAATATTCCTTCCTATGTGGAAGTATCCTTCGTTTCTCCAATGCCATGGAGTGGTCTCCTTGCACCATGATGTTGCCATCCTCCATCCCAAAAACATCTTCTCCCAACGTAGAATAGATGATGAGAGTGGGTAATAATGATATTGGGAGAATGTCTCCCTCCTCCTTGAGCCTACCCAAGACTCTTTGCGTTGTGCCAAATCCTTCCAAGGTTCTCACCCCTCCTGGATCAATGAGTGGTGCAACCTGTTGTGAGAGGTCTCTCATTTCCTGATCTGGTGGCCTCCCAGGTGGAATGCCTCCATGTAATGAGACATCAAAATATGAAGTAGACTATATAGTTGAGTGGACTGATTTGTCTCTCCTTTCACTGCACAAACCAGTATCCTTCTTCTGTATATAAACCTCCTGAAATGAACATGGGTGTATGATCCCCATCCTTTAACGTTGGTCCACCTTTTCTTCTCCTTCTTTTATCAAGGTCTTACTACCCATCACTATTGTCACATGCTGCACCTTGGGAACTTTTTGCAAAGATGCAAAAGCTTATCTAATTGAAGAATTAGCTTCATGCCCATCTCCATGTGGTGATGGTTCTCCTCCTGAAGTGACAACGCTGTTACTTCCTCCCTGTTCTTCCTCCTCATCAATATTTGAGAATACCTCATCAACAATGAGAGACCCTAGATCTTTGTCTTCCCTTGAAGGAGGAATCTCCATGTCTTCCTTTTGAGAAGGAAGCTCTTCCTGCAATGGGGATCTTGCCCTTGGCAAGGTATCATACAAGTTTCTATCCCCCTCAATATAAATTTGGAGTGGAGTTGGTATAATGGATCTTTCCAACTCATGCAAGGGTTTGGAATGTTTAGGTTTGGCTAGCTCAATCAAAGATGTTTCAAATTGTTTTTCATCAAATTTCTTCACTAATCTCTTAGTGAATCCTGCATAAGTAGCTATATTTGCATGATTAAATGAAGAAGATTCATAAAACCACCAGGTATAAGCCTTACGTTCAAGATGCAACGCTGTTATCCTAAGGGCTTGCTTTTCTGAAACTTGATGTAGCTGCAAGTATGAGTCTACCCGCTCTATCCAATCCTTGGTTGTGCATTCAAATGGCCCATCAAAATTTGGTAGAAAGAATCTAACTCTTCTGCTTGTGTTGTGATTGTTGGGCCTTCTATTCTCCTTGAGTTGGCAAAACCCTTGGAAGTTCAAGTGCTCCTTGAATCTCCAAGATTGAGATTCATACTCTTGAAGATAGTCACTCAAAGTCTCCTCCTTTGGTGCATCTTCTTCCTCCATCTCTCTTGTTGTGAATATGGGCATAAAACTGCGCTGTGGGTCAGATTGTGTGTCTGAATGCTCACACTCATCATGTAAAAATCTATGGTTTGTTTCATATTCAAACCCCCTTTGAGATTTCCTACACATCTCCCTTCTCATCTTCTTGATATCTTCGTTGATGCTCTGCATAGTTTGAAAAAGAAGCCTTGAGAACTCCTCTTCCTCCCTTCCTCCAAATACTGGAGTCTTGTCTTTGCCCCTTCTGTACATCTTCTCTCCTTGTGAGAAGCTTCTCCTTATGGTGACATATTGGCTAAATGCACAGGCTAAGCCAAGATTATGCTCTGATACCGTTGTAATATTCCCAAATGGGGAAGCAACAATATATGAACATAAAACTGGAAATAGTAGTGTAAATCAACATCAACAATGGAGACCAACATGGAGCCATAACATTATGTATAAGAACAACAAATAAATACAAAATAGTGAGGCATAAATCATCATTGCAATGAGGAAACAAGCCTCCCATAAAAAATCACTCCCAAATATGAGTTGCTGCTACAATAAAAAATGTCGGAGAGCTGCTACAGTGTAGTGATATTAAGCATAACTACAGCTAGAGATCATACAATGATATGAAATAAATGATATAGGCCACAATAGATACCACACATACAGATGTGGGCACTAGATCAGCTTTCCAAGACAACATAAGAGGGTTTCCGGAAAATGCACACAATGTGCCAATGTAAGCTACAACCTTAGGGCTGAAGGTATGTTGCAACAAGAGAAATGAGAAGATTTTGCTGAAGTTGATGTAGAAACCTATAACTCTTCTCCAATAAATCCTCCGCATGAAAATATGACTCCTCCACTGAAGAAATCACCTCCAAAAACAACCATTGCAACCACCCCTGCAACGCCTCCCTAGAATAATGCAAATTTGGATAGAAACTACGCTGTAGGGGATAAATAATCCTTGGCCTGATGCCAAATATGTCAATAAAGATCAAGGGACTTCTTTACAGGCCTTCCAATGGATGGAAATCTTCCTCCACCGCAAAACTAGCTTTAAAGTCACCCAATATAACTCTCCACTGCTGCACCCTGCAACACAGCACAATACTCTGTAGAAATTGTGCTGATGAAGAAATTTGTAGCTTGGCCTTAAGCTTAAGTGTGGAAATTTAATGCAATACTCCGCCAAGGGGATACCTCAAGGGAATAGGTGGGATTCCTGCTTGGGAACACCCTATGCTAAACAACACTGCAAGCTCAACTAAACAGTTGAAGAATGCAAGAAGTCATGTAGACCACAAATCAATAATCAATAACATAACCTCATATGGATGCCTTGCCCTTCCTTATAAACTTTGTGAGCTTCCTCACCTTGGGCCCCATCCATTAGTGCCACTATCTCCATGAAAGATGTCTCCAACCAAAACTTCTTTGTTCCTCATTAAATTTCCACTCTTCCATAACAACGTTGTTGATTTGGTCAAAGTTGACCTATTCAACATGCTCCATCCCCTATTCACACTCAAATGGGCTTTATTTAGTTGCTTATATGGTCTCCTTTCACACTTGAAGTTTTTTTATTGTTGCTAAGGAGATTTATGGGCCTCCTTACCCACTTATTCACCTATCTAGTGACAAAACAATCTATAATATTCCATTTAGCTAAAAGCTAAATTTTTGGAATATTAGAGAAAATTTGGTTAATGAGATGCAGAATTTAATATAATGTTGGGATAAAAATAAATAATATATATATATATATATATTAACATTATTTATTTTTATCACAACATTATATTAAATTCTGCATATATATATATATATATATATATATATATATATATATATATAATTCATCATGAACCCACATTCAACCTTGGAGGACATTAGGAAAATTTCTCCTTCACAAACCAAAATGGCGAATCGAATTGTGACACTTGTCACAGTCTCATTGGACAATAACTGAAGAAGATTCTTTGCATGCTGACTGGGTTGCCATGTCATCAGCATGTCCTGTTCTACAATTTTTTTTTTTTAAATTGCATCTTCTGAACGACGATCAACAAACCATAACTTCTTCATCCGAACTCGGTTTTTGACGAAACAAGTTGCATTGGATTCCTGGCAACATGCCGGTCGTTATCGTTCTAGTTTGGTCCAATTTTGAGCACTTTGAATTTTGAGCTAATTTTTGCCCCTGATCCAAATTCTGATCAATTTTCTTCCCTAATGCTCTATGAGGAGTCATGTTTTGAATAGACACCTTCATGTTACATGTCTCTACCCATAAAAATCTAGGAAAATCCTATTCATATAACATAGCCTTTGTAGCCCCAACTATGATTCTATTTTTCCGCTCCGATACCCCATTTTACGGAGGATTATATGGAGTTGTCCATTCTCTTTTGATGCCTTCTTTCGCGCAAAAACATGTGAATTTTTTATCAATATATTCTCCACCTTTATATGAGTGAAACATCTTGATCTTCTTGCCCGTCTCATTCTCTACGAGAGCTTTAAACTCTCTGAAACGATCAAATACTTCATCTTTGGTCTTCAAGAAGTATATCCATGTTTTCCTAGAATGATCATCAATAAAGGTGGCGACGTATTCGGTACCACTAAGAGCTCTAGTGGACATCGGACCTCAAATATCTAAACGTATAAGTACTAACAAGACATCCGCCATGTTGTCACTTCTTGGGAATGTTGCCTTAGCATAATTCCCAAGTACACATCCTCTGCATACATCATTGTGTTCCGTACGAAGTTCTAGAAATCATGTTATAGTTTCTCTGAGCATTTTGAGTGCTCCATGGTGTAGATGTCTCATTCTCATATTCCATAACTCATTCAACTCCTTCCCACTGCTACTAGCATTGCCTATTAGTGCCATTGGAGAGTGGAGCTGCAACCTGTACAATATGTTGCTTCGAGCTCCAATTTGTCTTACCTTCTTCCAGCTTGAGTGTTTGATATACACTTTCTTCCCTACGAAGTGGATATCATACCCCTTGTCTTGCAACTGGGATATTGAAATCAAGTTCATAACCAATCCTGGCACATGCAATACATTTGTAGCACTGGTGTTGGCTCCTGACTCCCCCTGAAAATCTATGGTACCTATCCCTACTGGAGTACATTTCGTTATGTTTCCCATAGTAATCTAGAATTCCATTCGCTCCTCCTTGTAGCTAGAGAAATATTTTCTAACCCCTGTCATATGATTTGATGTTCCACTGTCTATATACTAGACACCCTGTGAAGATGATCCTGACAAGAAAGCAAATTCGTACTCCAATATAGAAGACAAATCTGATGCTTCCTGGATGTTAATTATGTTCGTGGTCATGCTGAAGAATTTTGTGTGATTTTCCTCTTTCCTCTCGACATTGATTCTGCTAAAAAAATCTTTGCGTCCAACCAAGGAGTTTTTTTTAGTGAAAAATTTGAATTGTAGTTTCTCCATCTGACTGCTGGAATTACTAATCCAGGCAACTTCGATTTGTATGCTAACCAACAACTGGAAAATCGATAGCAAAAAAATTGAACTTTTGCCCTCAACAACTCGGCTTGCTTGTCAATGAACTGCACTGGCTCAAGAATTTCGGCCTATTGGTCATACTGATCATCAAAATTCTTCCTTCTTTGTCTAAGCTTCATAGCTAATCATTTAAGCTCAAATGCCATGTGAAAATTTCATCTATTGCAGCAACTGGAATTATTCTTCTAACTGTAAATTTAATTATGCAATTTATTTGCTACGACAAATAATGAATAAAATAATAAATGCAGTTTTCACCATAAAAATAATGTGGAAAATAAAATACTAGAAACTGAGAAATTCTAGCACACACACAATAAATTTTAACACAATTATTTTTGGAAAAATGTCCTCAGAAAAACCCAATGCGGGAAAACTGGTGCAGCGGATGAGGGTTTTATTATAATTCTTCAGCAACAATTCTGAGTAAAATAATTTAGATGCTCTACTGGAAATCTAATTTGAGGAAAATACTGGTAAAAATTATTGTGAGAACTTTCTTACACTCCACCGCTCCTAGCTTCACGATGGAGCTTCTACATCACTTTTTGCGTAGAGTCTCTGTGGAATTCGACCTTCATCGCTGCCTCTTCAAAGAACTGGAAAGCTTCCTCCTCAAATACTGCTACTCTCCTCTACCACCTGCTACTCACCCTCTGGCTCTATCTTCTCTGTTGAATCACTACCACTGAGAAAATCGAATAGCTTGGGCAACTAAGTATCTGCACTGGTATGTTCTCCGTCTACCCATCGACTTCTTATAATAATTTTTTGGAGCACCAATGTCCAAGATTAAAACATAATTGATGGCCCAAATTAATTCTTTGTCGATTCATGTGAATTTCTAGATGATTCTTACCTTATCTCAATTAATATTGATTAATTAACCATATTCCCTAAGTTTAGACTTAGGAAATATTTAAAAATTGGTTAATAATATAGTTGAGACATTTATAGGCGGAATTTCCAGAAATGATTTATGGGTTTTGGAGATCTCATGTATTCTAGCCTCGCTGCAAAATTTCGTGGCTAGAACACATCCGATGCTACAAAAAATAGCATACTTCACACTTCAGACTGTGATGGCCGAAAATCTGCCACTGAAATGAAGCCGAGCACTCCTATTTATAGTTGTTTTCCTATGTAAGTAGCCGACATGAGTGTATGTGAGATGACATGTCCTTTGGAGGAGTTAATTAATTCTATATTAAAGCCGATTTGCAGGAGTGGTCTTGTGCTTGTCTTGGAGGGATTTTATACTAATTTAATGACTCATACAAATGCGTAACATGCTCAAGAGGGTCCTTCATACATGACATTGACTCAATTTGACTTTATGACCAATCCTAAGGACTCACAATGGGAGTCATACTAAAAATAAAATTCCTTGCTCATGAAACCCATGAGACAAGCATTACAATAATAATTTTATTTTTCTTCTTTTCATCAATTACATAAAATCACAATTACACATGTCATTATGAAGACTGAACCTACTTACTTTTCAATAGACACAAGAAGTGGAAGATTGTGCATTAACGGACTTGACTCAAAACAAAAAAGGTGGAATAATTCAAGGGAGGGGTAGGTCGAGTAGCAACAGAGGCAGCCGCCACAAACCCAAGCTGCAAATTGAGCGAATCTAACATATTACATAAGGAACGAGTAGGAACACATAGCAAAGATAGTCAAGTAGTATATAGGACATAGCTAGTTATTGAGGCTGAACAACAAGAGTTCATGTTCAAGACAACGCGTAGTCAGAGCACAAGGTAGGGCCTCAGAGCATGCGATCGTTAGTTTGAGTAACTATAGACAAAAATTTACTCAACTGGACAAAGATGGTGACTGATCTCAGGTTTGAAGATCGCTTTGATGGGTTGTCCAACTACAACATCTAGAAGCAGAGGATGGAATTGGTGTTAGAGGAAAACGAGATCTGGGAGTTTGTATCACAAACTCATATCGTCCTACCAATACATCACTTCTAGCCACCCACAATAAGAAGGGATGTGAAATCCAGGAGGATTACCCTAGACAAAGTGAAGGACCACATTATTCCTCACCAAGAAGAAAACCGCCAAAGAAATGTGGGGGGCATTGACCAAGTTATACCAAAGCGACAACCAAAATTGGAAATGGTGCTGAGAGGGAAACTCATGGACACCAAGATGCCCAAGAATGAAATCATTTCTTCTTATCTCACCAGAATATCTCAAGTACGAGATGAGATTATTGTGGCAAGGAAGAAATTTTCAGACTCAAAATTGGTAAGGACAACTTTAAACGAGTTTGCAGAGAAGTGGGATATCTTCGTTAAAAGAGTCACGGCACGGGAGAAACTCCCAACCTGAGATATGTTGTGGAATGACTTCACCCAAGAGGAGATTCGTGAGGAGGCTCTTCATGGAAACCAAGTAAAAGGTGAAAGGGTTGAGGAGAACATTGCTCTTTCATGTCATGTAAGAAAGGGCAAGGAGGTTTCCAAAGTGAAAAAATGAGAGGGGGGATCCTCTCAAGATGGGAAGAAGAAGGACATGATCAAAGTCAAGTGCTTTGCATGTCACAAGTTTGGACATCATGCGAGTCAGTGTCCAAACAAAGAAATAAAAACAAAGGGAACACACAAGTTGTAACATCAACCGAGATTAAAGATTTTGCATCAAAAATTGAGTTCCCATTAGTACATGCCTGTATTTTTGGCACTAGTGTTAGAAGTGTCCAGTTTGTGGACAATGATGCATATTTCGTGGATATTGGAGCATCTCGCCATATTACGAGAATGGCAAGAATGAGGGAAGTGTTCCTTAGTGTTTTATAATTAGATTCATACATGCATGTGAAAGTTGGTATGAGTACCATACATCCAGTGAAATGGGTTAGAACAATGTTATTCCAGCTAGAATTAGAAAGATCTCTAGAGGTGGCAAAGGTGTTATATGTCCCAAGAGCTAAAGATGAACTTGCTCTCAATCTCAACTCTGGAGGACAAAGGGTTTGATATTGTGTTCCAGAAAGGACAAGTATTTATACGTTCAAAGGGAGCTACCCAGGACACGGTGGTGAGGCTTGGGGTTAAAAAGGGTAAGTTGTACAACTTACAGGGCTAGCTTGTTAGTAGATCCAAGGGGATCTTGGATCGTGGATCGATGTTAGTGACAAAGATTGAGCAAAAGGCTCTAAAGACTCATTTGACACTAGAGACTCAAACTTATAATCTCGAAGATGGGGCAGGAGGCCTCTTCTAGATCTATTAGACCTAGTTGGTATGAGCTAACATTGATGGATGCTCAGGAGTAGCCTCCTAAGAGCATGATTGGAAGTAATAGGTCTTTAGATCAAATTCCAAAGTAGGTAGTAGGGAAGTATTCCAGTTCAAAGGGAGCAGCTACAACAACAAATATTGTGGTGGAATTAAAGACAAATCAAGGTGGAGGAAGTTATTTCAAAAGTACCTCCATCGCTAAGAGGGAGTGTTTAAGTTCGCGGTTGGGTACTTCTACACAGGCCTTGTGTCTAAGTATGTAGAAGTTTCCCAAATCTCCTTGGAACATTTTCTCTAGGTTGAGCAATTTGCTAATTTAACTTAGCCTAAGTCTAACATGAGCTAACAAAAACATAGGAAAAGTAAAGTAATTTACTTCAGTAAGTTTTAATCTTAGCCATTGATCTCAAGCGAGGTGAAATCTAATCTTGACCACCAATCACTTTCAGATTAGGGTTAGGATTAGGGTTTTGACTCAATGTAAACTTATAAAATCAAGGCTGAGGAAAGGATTTAGACACAACAACAACACAAGATTAAGAGTGGCATATCAGTGAGTGTTGGGTCAAAGGAAGTGCAAAGGGGCTGGAGATTTAGATTTGCAGGAGAGATCGAGCACCTATCTAAGGAGATATGCTGGATCAGATCCATGTTTTTTTTTGTATCTGTATTTTATCAGTTGAGCCATTATCCAAGGACAGGAGCCCAAGTAGTTTTTGAGTTTTTATTAATCACGAATTAATTTGTTAGGTAGAAATCTATTTGTATTATTGTGATTTAGATCGTTATTTGCTTCCGCTAAATATTTTTGTTAGAAACCTAACCGTGTGTTTATCCAATAGGTTATTGTTGGGAATGAAATAGAAGGTGTTGGATTCAAGGAAATCTAACAAATAACTCACAAAGTAGCCATGGAGCTACATTTGAGCTTTGAGTTTTGCCAGCTCAAAAATATTTTAAACATGTTACAATATTTTTTTTTTCTCAATCTTACTCAATATGACAATTCTGGTATTTGAATAAAGATGGGTTAGAAAGCACAAAAAATTGCATATAGAAATATAGATAACTGTGTTAGTGAAGGATCGCAGAGGGTTTCGCTCTCCAGCTAGAATACTGGTGAGAAGTCCATATCTTCTCCAAGATCTGCGGCAAAGGGGCACAGCGCTGGCTCAGAAAATGGGAAGACCGGGGGCCCCTGGAGCCCCCACTTTCAAGCAAGTCACAATAGATAAGGGCAAGAGGCATGTGGAGGGTCTGAAGATCACCGGATCCTCAACCGCCGGGAGTTGCTCAAAGGGCAGTAACTCGATCACAAGCGATCGCACAGTTAAACCGACAAACGATACCACAGGAAAGCTAGAAACAATCCCTGAACAGCCCTCGCAGGAAGCTGATCCGCAGGAAGGAGGAACAGGTCTGAACAATAATGCGAATAGTGGCCTCGATCTGAATCGATCATCTGCAAAGGAATCTGGGGATAATGGAAACCACCCAAAATACCAGGGCCGATGCAAGCCAAAAGCCGACAAAAGCCTCAGGGTAATCATTAACGACCCAGATTTGCAAGCCTACAGGGACCATATGTCCATTCACGCTGTGATCTGCAAGTTCATGGAGTTCTGGACCAGTGAAAAAGCCCTCTGTCAATGGATCAAGCAAGTCTGGAAACCAAAAGGAGATGTACAGTTACACTTGGGCGCCAAAGGCTTCTTTACAGTAGTCTTCGCGAATCTGGAAGATAAGGATCGGATCTTCGAGGGAGGCCCATACTTTTACGCCTCAGCAGGCCTCTACATGAAACCATGGAAACCCAACTTCGCGCCTGAACAGGAAACGTTCACATGAGTACCGGTTTGGATCCGACTATTCTCTCTGCCAATAGATTATTGGAGACCAGCAGCACTGGAACAGATTGGCAACACCTTGGGAACTTTTGTCCGTGCTTCTGAAGCCACTCTTCAAAAAAGGTACACTTCCTATGCCCACATTTATGTTGAAATGGATGTATCTGGGTCTTTGCATGAGGGTCTGTGGTTAGAATACAGAGACGAAGCCTATTTTCAGACCATCGATTACGAGTAGATACCCTTCAGATGCAGGAAATGTCACGAACATGGGCATTTAATCCGCGAATGCCCTCAAAACAAACTGTCCGAGAATCCCAAAGAGAAATCCACCCCGGCTTCGGATGGATTTGTCCGACCTGCTGGTAGACATCGGGCCAATCGCAAGAACACACCTAAATTAGACGATCTGCTCACCAGAACAGTGAACACCTTTGAAATATTAGGAGAAGACTCTCGATCCGAGAAGATAGAACAAACCCTAGCAGCGGAATAGCAGGCCATCAGAACAGAAGAGCATAGCAACCAATCAAGGGAGCCCTTCAAGCCTTCAGATCCGCTCTCAGCGGCATCAGAAGACAAAGCCGAAGAAGAGGATGAGGACATGGTCCTCAGTGAACTGGGCACGGAAGACCTGGAATTAGGTGAGATTTTCGAAAAAGAAGGATTAGATCTTAATTCTATAGTGGAGCAATGGAAACAGAAAGGAATAGACAAAATACCAAAGGAAGAAATCAATAGGGTAAACTACCTATTCCTAACCAGACAGGATGCAGCATTGAAGGGGATGAAACAAGGCAGAGAAGCAACCAAAGGCTTAGGCGTAAAATCACAAACCCTCCACCACACACAAACCAGTCTCAAGCATAGGAGGAAATGGGGAAGAAGATCCAATAATGATGCTCTTCATGAACTGGGTCAAATGTTGATTAATTCGGGAAAGATGAAATCCCTTGAGGCTTTCTCCTTCTCATCTTAAGTACTCGTTAGCGATGAAAGTCCTCTCCTGGAATGTAAGAGGACTGGGCAGCCTTAGGAAACAAAGGCTCCTGAAAAAGAAAATCATGCAAGAAAAACCGGACTTGGTTTTCCTCCAGGAAACCAAATGCACGAATCAGAAATTGGATGAGTTGGGTAAACGTCTAGGCAGGCATCTCGAACATCTAGCAGTAGAAGGAAATGGCATGAGCGGGGGTCTCGCCACATTCTGGGCCCTGAAAAATCTTCATCTCCTTAATGCAGAAGCTACCAAAACCTTTCTAGCCCTGGAAATGCAGGTCATAGGGGAGAAAGGAACCTTTCTGTTCACCAATGTTTACAGCCCTCAGCGACAAGAGGACAAACTGTTGCTACTCAGCAATCTAACCAAGTTACATCAAAGACACCTCAGCTCCAGTGCCATTTATGGGGGTGACTTCAATATGATAACCTCTCTCAGTGAAAAGAAAGGGGGCACTCGTGCACTCGGCAATGATGCCCTAGCCTTCGGCTCCTTCATTCGAGATGTCAACTTGGTGGATATCCAACCCCGTAATGGCTCTTTCACCTGGACCAACAGAAGAGGAGGAGACAGGCTCATTGCCTCCAGGTTGGACCGCTTTCTAATCTCCGAAAGTATTCTCTTAGCAGGAAACATTATAGATTCTGATATCCTCCCCTTTGGAGGCTCGGACCACTGGCCTATAACGCTGCAAGCCTCGATTCTGGGTGCTCCTAAGAACAGGCCTTTCCGTTTTGAGAAATTTTGGCTAACTCACAAGGATTTCTCCAGCAATATTAAAACTTGGTGGAAAGAACCCCTGCCTCTAGAAGGAACGAAAATGTTCAAGCTACAAGCCAGGTTAAAATTTATCAAGACCAAATTGAAGGCTTGGAATCGAGAAGTCTTTGGCAACATTTTTGCAGACAAACGACACCTTGAGCAACAACTGGAAGAAATACATAACACTTGGATTCAAGGGAGCATATTGCAGGAGTCTATCAACACAGAGCGGGAACTCATGCAGAAATGGAATGAAAGATGCAAGCGGGAAGAAATTCTTTGGAGGAAAAAATCACGAATTCAGTGGCTTAAGGAGGGATAAAGGAACACAAAGTTCTTCCATAGATCTGCTATGGATTACAGATGCCATAACAGAATCACCAGGATCCAAGATGAACAAGGGATTGTCTTCCAATCGCACCATGACATCACTGGCCAACTCAGAAATCATTTCAAACTCATTGCCACTGAACTTAACGTGGAACGGCAGGAAGCCATTAAAGAAGTAGTCTCATCCATTCCCCTCCTCATAACCGAGGAGCAGAACAGAGCCCTAGAAAGATCGATCTCCCTTCAAGAGGTGGAGGAGGCAATTAAAGAGATGGCCAATGGGAAAGCTCCAGGGCTGGATGGTTTCACAGTGGACTTTTTTAAAGCCTGCTGGGATGTGGTTAAGGAAGACATTTGGGAAGTAGTGGAGGATTCTAGAACCTCATCTTCAATTCTGAAGTCCCTAAACTCCACGTTCATAGCGCTAATTCCCAAGGAGGCTGATGCTTGTACCCCTGCCAAATTCAGGCCTATAGCGCTCTGTAATGTACTATACAAGATCATATCAAAAGTCATGGCAAATCGACTGAAGCCTATTCTCCCTCAGATTATCTCCAAAGAACAGTCAGGTTATGTGGAGGGTAGACAAATTATGGACAATGTTCTACTGGCTCATGAAATGATCCACACGTTGCAAACACTCAGAAAAGCTAGCATGATAATTCAATTGGATCTCTCCAAGGCGTATGACAAGGTCAGTTGGGAATATCTAGAAGCCGTTCTCAAAGCTTTTGGCTTTGGTAACAAATGGATCACCTGGAATTTAGGTCTGATTAAATCTCCCAGTCACTCCATTCTGGTCAATGGAGCCCCCTCTCAGCCCTTTTACCCTTCAAGAGGCATCGGGCAGGGGGACCCCATTTCGCCCTTCCTCTTTGTCATTTTGATGGAGGGCCTTAGCCGCATCATCAGATCTGCTAAGGATAAGAATTTGATAAAAGGCCTTCAGCCCTTAAGCAATTTTCCGGCCACTACCCATCAACAATTCGTGGATGACACTATGCTACATGGAATCCCGACGGTAAAGGAAGCCAGAGGTTTCAAGCATCTTCTAAACTTGTTCAGTCAAGCCTCGGGTATGGACTTTAACTTCGATAAATCCTCTGTTTTCTTTTTCAGCACGCATTTAGCTATTCAGAGGCATTTGACTAGTATCTTTGGTTTTAAGAGAAGTAATCTCCCATCCAAGTACCTGGGTATTCCCCTTACAGACAAACCATGGCAGAAGTGTCACTGGGAGAAGCTTCTATCTAAGTTGGCAGACAGGTGCAGCCATTGGACCAACCGGGTCCTCAACCTGGCTGGTCGTCTGGTCATGACGAAGGCCATTCTCCAAGCTATTCCTCACTATATGCTTTCGATCCTTCCAGCTCCCAAGGGAGTGCTTCAGAAAATCAGGAACATCCAACAGAATTTTCTCTGGTCTGGCAACTCAGGGAAGCCAAAGTGGGCGCTGGCAGCCTGGGACAAAATTTGCAAGCCTAAGAGATTTGGCGGGTTAGGGTTACAGGATCCAAGGTCCACCAACAAGGTTTGCGGAGCCAAACTCTGGTGGAGGTGGCTCTCATAACCGCAAACCCCGTGGGCACGCCTCTGAAAAGCCAAATATGCGGCGCAATGGCAGCTTGAAGAGCTTGTAAGAGTAACTGACATCCCCGCAGGCTCTCCCATATGGAACCTCGCCCGTGCCAACCGACACATCATACAAGACCACTGTTTTTGGGAGCTCAGGAATGGTCACCATGCTCTTTTTTGGGAGGATGCCTGGCACCAACTCCCGAAAATCGAATCCTGACCTACAACCTCTTCAGCGATGGTTTCAGAACAATGGAAAACTAAAAGTTCATCATTACTAGGCAAGTAATGAGAACCAGCAACATTGGAGAACTTGGACTCTCTCTCCCCCTCCTCCGGATGAACACTTGGTGAATCTCCTCAATTCCCTCAACACTATCCTAAGGAAAAGACTAATCAGAGCGGTGCAAGGGCCGGATATCCTTATCTGGGGTAAGCTTACCAGCAGTTCTTTTAACCTCAAAGAAGCCCTCTCTTATCTGGAAAACAGGGACGACGATGATAAGGTGGCCTGGTATGATAACATATGGGACTGCCACCTTTGGCCCAAAATCAAGACCTTTCTATGGCTTCTTCAGAATAGAAAGATCTTAACCTGGGAAAATATTTTAAAGAAAGGATTCATAGGACCCTCTCGGTGCCCCCTATGTGAGAAACAGGAGGAGACAATGAATCATTTGCTCAATGACTGTGTATGGACTAGCAACCTATGGGATTGGATACAAAGCATATTCCACCAATCAGACAGAAACAGGAATTCCATTCACGATACAATTACCCATTGGCGCTCAAACTATTCCAATAGCAATATGGTAAATAATCTTTGGAGGCTCAATCCTGGTTTCTTAATCTGGACAGTATGGAAGGAGAGAAACAATCGCATTTTTCACAAACGCAGCTTCAGACAGATCGACGAAATAAAAACTATTATTATGCAAGGCCTAACAGAGACTACTCTCACCTGGTGTAAAGAAGAAAAAGCCGAGTCGCTGTCTCCTAATGACCTCAGGATTCTGGCTATTTTCGGTCTCTCTGAAATGGTCGAGCGATGTATGCAGGAGCATGCCCGCCGGCCCCCTTCCTCTCCTGCAATATGGCATAATCCTCCTCCAGGATATTGCAAGTTCAATTTCGAAGGAGCCTCCAAAGGCAACCCAGGCCCTGCCGGCATGGGAGGCGTCCTGCGCAATGAGAAGGGAGAAATTTTGCATATCCTCTACAGAAACCTAGGAGAAACTACGAACAATGATGTGGAATTCGCAGCTCTAGAATAAGGGCTAAGGCTTTTAATTTGACTCGGCAAAGGGCTGGCCATTGTAGAAGGCGACTCCCAGCTCGCCATCACTACTATTAAGAAAATTCAGCATGGAACGAAGCCCAGTAAGGCTATAAAACATTGGCGTCTAGCTGCTATCACGGAGCTTATAGTGCAGCACCTCGCCTCCCTCGGTGGCATCATCCTTCAAGCAGTGCGAAGGAAAGCTAATTGTCTCACAGACCACCTTGCAAACTTTGCAGTAGATAACCCAACTAACACCCTAGACACTTGTTGGCTGGATCTACCGCATGTAAATCTTAGGGATCAGTGCTATATCATCTCTAGGCACGACTTAACTGCCGGTACTACCGTGGGGACGGACGACAGCCTATCCATCATCAGCAGATCATGAATACCCGTCTCGTGCTTGGTCATGTCAGACGGCACAGCCTGGTAAGAGTACCTAGCTATTCTTGGGTTCGGCAGTCCATTATGAGAAAGGACTATTGTAAAGCATACACTCCTTATAACGGATTAAGAGGAGGTATCAAGCGTGTGACAGGTCCGCTCAGGGGACGGACATCTCCGTTTATGACCCCGACAGTAGTGGACGGATCAGATGGCGATTTGCATTGCATCATAGCTTTGAATGGCTATCTTGCAGCATTTATCGCTCCACCACCCGACTTTCTATTTATGCGATTCTTTGCTCCCTCAAACTATCTCTCAATCTCATTTCTCTCTTAGTTGTGCGCTATCCCTGCTCTAAGCCTAGGTTTTACTCTTCTCCTCTCAGTAATCTCTCAGATCTCTTTTATCTGGAATCCATGGCTGACATCAACCTCTGCAGCATTAAAGCATCGCAGGCCCTCAAGTGGGCCAAGGATAGTTACGAAGCCTCTGTTTCAAAATGGGGGAAGCAAACGATTGAATTGTTGAAGGAAGAGGTGGAACTCTCCCAGGCTCAGACTGACGACAACGCTATCAGTGAAGAGGTCGACTGGTTAGTCGACCCCGGGACACCTTTCACTCGCCACACGCAATTCTTGCAGACCCAAGTGGTGGCATGGCAGATGAAGACTATGCTGGCGAAGGCGATGGCCATGCAGGGCGCCGCGGTCAAAGAGACCCTTGCAGCAACCTCCATGGCATCAGCCAGGAATATCGCGCGGTTGGACAAAATGGAAGTTGCCTTTAACTCACTCATAGAGGAACTTCGTAGGCACGGCAAAGCTCTGGACAGTTTCGTTCGGCGTTTTGATATCTATCTCCGCCATGTCCTCAACGTTTCCATTGAAGTTCCAACGGATGACTCGCAGACCACTATCATCCGACGTTTCAAGCCCAGAACTAAATCGAAAGGTGACGAGGCAGCAAATCCAAGCGTGGTTGGTCATTCTGGAGCTTCAACTCCCACTCAATAATGTTTATACTTTCTCCTTGGTTTTATGTTCGGACTGTATCTATGAATAGGTTTATGTCTATGTCTATATTTGCTACCAGTCGCAATTGGTATGTAACGGGGACCCTCTTGCCCTCAGCACTTTTGGTTAATTTCTCTCGTCTCACAGGTAGCCCTGCGTGGTGAACCCGCAATTTTGGTTTTGGTTTCATGCCCTTACGAAGCCTGGCTATCCATAGTCCAAGATTTCTCAGTTTAATAGTCAGCTCGTTAAGCAGCAGGCCTGTGGCGCTACATGGCTAATTGCTTTCAAGCCCTTTGTACTCTTTTATAATCTCTGGTTCTTAATATAATATACTGATACTGACTTACAAAAAAAAGAAGACAATTCTGGTATTTGAAAGTTAAAACTAACCCCTTCTCATAATCACTGTTTTATAAACTGAACCAGCCTTCAAAATTTTAATTCATATCATAGTTAAATGATGAAAGGAATAATACAATACTCCACATAAATATTATTTCATTAACAATAAATTCCAAATCAATACCAAAGACATAAACTTTAATAGAATTATAGAACAATCAAAACAAAATAATCACATATACAAAACCTCCAATATAAATTATGATTGCTAGTTAGTCATACATTCTAGTTAAAAATAAGGAAATCCCCTTAACTGCCCTAAATTCTACAAAAATGTACATAATCTACCCCTTCTGAATTTAAACTTACTACCTCAATCACTCAAAGCCTGTTCACTTTTTCAATATACTCTACACAGATGTGTTCACTTTTTCAATATACTCAACACATGTATTTGTGTTAATTTCGTTGGCTTGCTGTAGCCTTCTTCCTGCTTTTGTCGGTTACTTCCTCTACCTCAAGTTGTAAATAGCAGGGTGCGTGCATGGTTTACATCTATTTATCTCAGTCACAATTTTCTTGGTATAAGAGTCGGACTTTCCCTTTACTCTTTGCCACACTTCACTTAGCCATTTGGAGCTTTTGGCATCCCGCAATTGTAATCCATCTATTTCGACCAATTTTCATCCAAAAGAGATCTTGGTAAGCACGAGTTTTGTAAAGGGAAAAATAAAAAAATACGCATTAAACCATCCGAAAAAATAAAAAAATAAGCATTAAGACATCCATACAAACGTGCCAGAACAGTGACTTTCTCATTTACAAGTTGTTGGTTCAACAGTCATTTTATTTTAAATCATTTTAAGTCACATTCTTCACAAACCATTAATCATTATTAAGGATGCAGCTGCTACTGTGAACGTAAACATAAAAGAATTCTCATTGTATAACAATTTCACTCTTAAAATATTGGGATAAACTTCATAACCTGCTTGGATAAGAAGAGATCCAACCTTTAGAAAATAATTTATTTGAAAAACAATATACAGCTATAATAAATGTTTATTAAAAGTGCCATATTTGGATGGAAACCATGGCCAAGACCACTGTAGACCAATCTACTATGGTAAGACACTTTTTACACTGCATCCTTCGACAAAAGACTATTAGTTTTGACTTGACGAGTGTTACTCAAGGGATCCACAGCACCCCCGCGCTCAAAAACTGCTGCTGCACCCATTCCGGTTCCTGATAGAATCACAATACCGATAAGCATTCAAACAAGTAAACTTAAAGAGTTAAACAACAAAGCACTATAAACTCCATGGATTTTTACCCACCTATGCACATTGAAATTACTCCAAATCTGCTGTCTTTGCCACGCCTTTTCATTTCATGCAATAATGTGGCAACACAACGAGCACCTAAAAACATTGATGCCAAGAAATCAAGCGTTGTTTTAAAATCCTCATGCAGAATCATAATCATCAAGCAAGGGAAAATAGATCAATCCATTGTCCAAGTAATTGAATCCCAAACCCCCAACAATGTTATAGTTATGTTCTACTATCCGAATAGAACATTTAAGCTTACAAAATAGATGATATGAGTTGTTTTCTTCTTTCCAAGTTACCTATATATTATTTACAATCCATTGAAAGGTACACTTTCACAACCTTGTAAAGAGAATCCATTAGATAGATAGATATAGATATTCACTAGCATAGATTCATTGTAAACTTAAGAGCAAATCTCTTGGGGCTTAAAGATCCAGAGCTAAGATAGATCTAGGTAAATATTAAATGCCAGGCAGTAAGCCAATCATTGGCTCACTGCCTTTCCATTCTGTCCGTTGGATCAGAATAATGTGAAATTCAATAGATAAAAGGAAAAGGCAGTGAGCCATAATGTTTGCCAATGGATCTATACTAACCCTATTTTTATATAATGATCATTTAAAAGAAATACAAAATCAAGAGTTTTTTTTTTCATTTTTGACATTAAACTTCAGACGTCAACTATTTTTCATTTAATTTTATTAGCATGTTACAGATGTAGGTGACATCTTTTCCACCTTAGGCTGCTGCAAGAGCACCTTTCTCTTCTTGGTGCAGAGACATAGAATAGATGGTGTAGTTGGGAATTAAATGTTCAAATTCTAAGAAGCTCATTCTTCATTTATTGTCACATATCAGATTTATCCTCAAAATCATTCACTTATTGTCTTCAAATTAAAAGCCTCAAGACCATCAATGTAACAACCCTCTTTGAAACAGGAAATTGAGCATGATTTCTCACTAAGCTTACCCGTTGCACCAAGTGGGTGACCAAAAGCCATCGCTCCTCCATTAACGTTCACTTTTTCAGGATCCAATTCTAATTTTCGAACGCAGTATACATATTGTGAAGCAAAGGCCTGCAAATGAAATATGGGTTAAATGTATACTTGACAATGTTCAATCAAATAAAGCTGGGAGTTCCAGAGAAGTATTACTGTCGCCCAAGCTTACTTCATTAATCTCGAAAAGATCAATATCCCTTGTTTGAAGGCCAGCTGCCTTGACTGCTGCTGGAATTGCAACAGATGGGCCAATTCCCATAACAGCTGGATCAATCCCAGCAACTGCAAAACTCCTGCATGGTCATCATATGGAAATCACTTCGTGACATTGAACTAAATAAATGCACTAAATACTGAATCAATCTGAATACGGTACAAACCTGAATATACCAAGAATAGGTAAGCCCTTCTGAATTGCCACTGCCCTTTTCATTAGGAGGACAGCAGCGGCTCCATCGCTCACTTGGCTTGAGTTCCCTAATAGCCATTGCATTCCAAAAACATCATGAATGACCAGACAACCAGCCTCCTATTTTATGCGATTGTTGAATGTTTCACCTTGCATATCCAGTTCAAAAATTAGTGTGCCAAGGGGTTCGCACAAAGAATATATACCTGCAGTTGTCGTTCCATTCTCCTTGAAGGCAGGTTTAAGCTTTGCTAGAATAGAAAGGTTAGTATCCGGTCGAATCCCATCATCAGCAGATATCGTAACATGTTTCTCCTCTCCAGTTTTGGGATCAACAATCTGAAACATAAAACAGGAACCATAATGTCCATGAGCTCAGATCTGGTTTCAACGAGCATATTTACCATTTCTACTGCCGTGTAGTAACATTTTTTCATAGGATGAAGCATACATTTTGGACCAGGGCTTTCAGTATTTTCAGAAATACAATTTTCATACCTTAGTTTCTACTGGGATGATTTCTTCATTAAACTTCCCAGCAGCTACTGCTGCAGCTGCATGCCTATGAGATTCAACCTGCAAATGCAATTCAATTCTTTGTCATACTATCTTCAACTTTTCCACCAAGAAATAAAGCTTTAACTATTTTAATAACTATCCCAGAGTATGGTGGATGCCTGACCTTGCAAGAACATAAAATCTTGGATGGAGCACAGCATTGGAAATTTATGACATCTAACATAAAATCTTGGATGGAGCACAGCATTGGAAATTTATGACATCTAACATAAAATCTTGGATGGAGCACAGCATTGGAAATTTATGACATCTATCGTGTTAATGAAACAGAAAGGATAACTACTTACAGCAGCCTGATCTTGGTCATGTCGTGTAACTCCATAGCGTTCAGCAACATTTTCTGAAGTTATACCCATTGGGAGAAGGCAATCTTGTGCTTGCTTGTGAGTTTCACTCTATAGGGAAGAAAAATATGTCAACATACTTCCACAAATATAGGCTCAAACAATCTAAAAGCTAATGAAACCGATTCACTAAAATAGCATGTGTTGTATCTAGAGCAAGGCCAACAAAACCGATTTGAAGAAGTTAGTATGAAAAGGATCACGGCTACAATTACAATATGTCAATGCTTACCCTTGGATTCACCGGGCCCGCCCATGCCATTGAGTCAATAGTCATTGTCTCTAACCCAGCACCTATCCCTGCAATAAACCAAGAAATAGATGAACAGAAGTAAATGAAATTTCATCTCTCAAATATTGTAGAAGAGATATGATTTTCATTTACCAATGTCATAAAACCCAGCTTTAATCGCTGCTGCAACATCTGCTACTGCTTGAAGACTAGATGAGCATTGCCTATTGACAGTTTTGACAGGAACAGTCTCTGTAGTGAACAAGAAGTATAATCATAAGCCTGTATATTATAAAATATGGCTTAGCATGAAACGAATGAACTGAATGAATTAAAGGGGATGGCCACTCTACACACCTGGGAATCCAGCATAAAAAGAAGCCATCTGACACTGACTGGCTCTTTGAGAACCAGGGGCAAGAACTGTACCAACTACGATATCACCAACTTCACCTGGATTGATTCCAGTTTTCTCCAATAATCCCTACACCACATTCATGTTTCCAAAGCAAGCTGATAATGGTAGGATTCTAGGCAATATCATAAGAAAAACCCTGAGATATTTATGAATCAACATTTCATAATGAGAAGAAGTTCTAATAGACTCGGTAAATTGTTCGTCAAAACATAAAGTCTGGATATAAAAGTTGAAACAAAAAGGCATACCAACCTTAAGAACAGCTACAAGCAAGTCATCAGGATGAGTATCCTTAAAGCCTCCACGTTTTGCCTTGCAAATGGGAGTGCGGTAAGCCCTGTATGAAGAATTGATGCAAATATACAAACAACAACCAATCGACAAAAACAATTTGTCAACAACATACCAGAAATACAGCAATATCATGCATGCTATATTTGATAAACGTACAGACTGGCCCATTGAATTGCATGATTGGAAGTGTCTTAATTAGGCAGTAAAGGTCTTATAAATGAATCATTTATAAAACTCACAGGCAGTCAGTTATAAGATAAGAACAACTGAAATTGATTTGCATTGTACAGGGGCTCATACTTCGCTACTATAACAATATCATCACCAAAGTCACCAGATCTCTGATAAGCGACACTATCTCCAGCAGCACATGCAGAAGCCTGCTCAACAAGTGACATGTCAATAATAGGAAAATGGGAAATCCATTCAGATATTTGAATACAAATATCCAGACAAGAAATCAGATGACAAAAATATGAATATGTGACACCTCATCAACAAGTGACATGTCAATAATAGGAAAATGGGAAATCCATTCAGACATTTGAATCCACATATCCAGACAAGAAATCAGATGGCAAAAATATGAATATGTGACACCACATCCAGAGACGCTAGCTAACATGAGATAAACATCCAGAGACAATGGCTAACATGAAATAAACTTGTTGAACAACATATTTCATATGACGTGGCTGTTAAACCTATAGAAAGAGAAGCAATATCGACAATCACAAAGCAATTACAAAATGAATAAGAGATTTTACACTGTACACTTTTTACAGAAAAAAACCAGCTTTCAAAAATATATATCTCCAATTCACCTTGGCCAATTTGGCCAAGCCGGCCAAAGAACAAGCTTCCCAAGGCACTTTACAATGGAGTTCTTCCAGAGTTTAAATAGATTTCATCACATGCTAATACCATGGGTTATCCAAAATCATGAGCCCATATGCGTGATCGGTACACTCATGAATTACCAACTCAAGATTAACTCAACACAGGAAAACTGGAAAAGTTACCAAAAAACAGTCATAGAGGAAATAAGCAAGGATGATAAAGAGATACTTTCTTTCAGAATGTAAAGGAATAAACCATATAAATTGATTGAGCAAGATTAGTTGGGAATCCCAACACAAACCAAGCTGGTTGTGTTAGCATCTGAGGCCCAGAGAACTCAAGATTAACTCAACACAGGAAAACTGGAAAAGTTTTAAAAAACAGTCAGAAGAAATAAGAAAGGATAATAAAGAATTATTTTTGTTCAGAATGTAAAGGAATAAACAAGATGGATTGATTGAAAGAGATTAGTTGGGGATCCCAACACAAACCAAGCTGGTTGTGTTAGCATCTGATGCCCAGAGGATTGTGATAAAATATTAAATATCCAGGTATCTTAATTACAGCACACTATGGGGCCAAGTGATAAGTAAACATGAACTTTAGAGGAAGATAGGTTGATAAAGATGCATCCCTCCTCACAATCGAATAGCGTATAAATGAGTATAACTTTTATGAGATATATCTCCTATTATACCTTGTGGATTAAAAGATATAGATTAATTTCAGAAAGTTTCTGAGAACAAACCTCAAATTATAGTAAAGTTGAAGCAAAAGTAATGGCATCCAACATCTGAACTTTATCCCAAATTCAGTTCGCAGGATTTCCAAATCTAATATATCCCTTTAACTTTAATATCTAAACCTGCCCCTCCCTCCACTCAAGCAGGTAGGACTTTCCCTCCCTTAGAGAGTCAAACCACCTCCCCTGCTCAAGCAGTGTTGTTGGATCCGATTAGCAAGGGAGATTATGTTTTTCCAGTAGGGAATGTGATTGTTCAAACCCCACCTGCTCAAGCAAGTAGGGCCTGCCCTCCCTTCAAGGCTTGTGATCAGATTTCCCCTCCACCAACTAAAACTCAAGTTGGCGTCACCTGTCTGCCTTTTTCAAGCCACTTCCATAAGATAACTTGCAACATCACATAGATGAAAGCATGGGTGATGTTAGGAGGTGGAAGATGTCATTACTCGACATTGTAACTTGCACCCCAATGTCAACTTTCAAATTGGCAAAAAAATTGGTGGGGTTAAAATCTGTCTTTGTGGGACAGTTATGCATTTTTTATCATTCAAACAACACACAATCCCAACATAGATATATACAAGTGTAATATAAAAAACCAGAGATAAGAACCACAAGGCTAGACACCAAAATCGTTGGGGTTTTAGTATTAGAATAAGGAAAATCTTGGGGATTGTATTACTACCCTAAGGAAAATCTTTATCACATCAGCCGGAAAACTTGCACCAAAAACCAGCTTCAGCTTTGAAATGGGCAAATTTTTTGGAGTAATGCTTTCTAAACCATCTCTAAAACCCAGCTTCAGCTTTGGAATGGGCAAGGTTTTTGGAGTAATGCTATCTAAACCATCTCTACAGAAGCTAAAATAAGAGAAGGCAAAAGAACTGACCACAAGATGCTTGGACTCCTCGTCGGAATGCATTGGGCGAAGATGGTCCAACAGCACCTGTTGCCTGATGCGTAGCTTCTCCATCTCCATTCCTAGCCCAGATTCCCTCTCAACACAAGAAACCCAAATGGAAATTGGAACTCCCTAAATCCAATAGACGATGGGCGACCTAGGCACAAATTAATGAAGAGGATGCCGAGAAGATTGTAACCAAGTTGTTCCCGCTAACAAGGTGGCCATGCCAGACCATTGAAGCTAGCTCTGTCAGGATTTTATAGCGTTTTGGGCTCATTTAAGTATGCTATTTTTAGTGGTCAAGTAATGTATGCAAATTAAGTTACTCCAAGATCGCGAATGTTTTGGATGGGATTCATTCAATGATATGCTCAAGCTTTATCTAAAGAGTTGGCAAGTTCTATCGTGAAGATTTATAAGTCAATGATGGCTTAACTGTTTCTATTTTCTCTGCAGCTAAGGTGGAGAATATAACAAAGGATTCTCCTCTCCACGACATAACAAATCAGAACTTTCCCATTAACTCTCCATAACATCACAGATCCAACAAATTTTCCAAAGGCATCTCCTCTCCACAACATAACAAATCAGAACTTTCCAATTAACTCTCCATAACATCACAGATCCAACAAATTTTCCAAAGAACTCTTCATAACAGCATAACAGCACAGATCCAAACTTTCTAAAAAACATGTGAGATCGAATATTGAATTTTATATTTGTACATGTATACAATCTTAACAGATATCCAAACTTCATACATTTTTTGGGCAATGCCACAATCTTTATCAATTCACCATACGAAAATCTAGCTTTGATAGGCAATGCTGTAGAGTTATTGTCTAATTTCACTTCCCATTAATCCTAATGGTAATAAGGGAGTAGCACCTTTCATTTTTAATTAGAAGACAGAAATTAGTAATTAGAAGAGATTAATTTAATAACATTTAATAATGTGGATATTTATAAGGATAATAAGTATATAAAAATTTAATAATCATAATTTTTTTTTCATTTTAATTTTATTTTACATATAAAAATTTAATAATTACAATAAGTTTTATATATATATATATAATCTATGTTTTTTTCTATTTTATTACAAAATTAAATTAAAAAAAAAAATTATAAAATATATCAAGAAAAATTTCATATATAGCTTATATGTATTATAAGACTTTTAATAGAAACAAAAATAAGATTATTTTTATATATAGATATGTGAAATTTATATATAACATTAAAAAGAATCTTTATAGATTCAAACTCCTTATCTATTAAATATGGAGAGGGATACAATTTTTGAAGGTGCTAATATTTCCTCAAGTTTTGCACTCAAAAAGAGATTTTCATCTTGACAAATTTTATCCTTCTCAACATTTAGTAGATCAGAATTAAGATGAATATATGATGGTATAATATTAAAATAAAGAGGAAAACATCTTCAAATATATTGTTCCTATTTATATGTCTATGTAGAAAAAATGTATTAAAGGATATTAACTCCCTTACTTTTTAACCAAGTTGCTTTATTTTATATCACAGTATCATTTAAAGCCCAAAATTTGATAATAAACATTTAACATATACAAAGAAAGACATTATTGAAATTTATAAAAAATTTAGACATATACCAAAAAAAATAAAAAATTATTTAAGAAAAAGGGGACAATGGCCCAACTATACCTAAAGGGCCAGAAAGACTTATATCAAGACATAGCTAGGGGTACAAACATGTAATCATAATATGCTCAATCCAATCTCCATTATTATGGTCTACCACAATCAACAAGTATTAAGAATAGTCTTTCTTAATCTTATCCAATAGTTTCTTAATAGTTTCCCATTGGTAGAGAGGTCACTCTTGAAAAGCCAAATCTCTCCATTCCAAGGGAAAACATTGAATTTCAAATGAATTTATCCTCCAAACTTGAAGGTCATTTTTCTTTAGTAGCATCCATAAGAATATTGTCCTCATTTTCCTTTATTTTCTATCATTCTTCCTTTGCCTCTATCGAGCCACTTTAAGAAAAATATTAAGCATGTTTCGTAGGGCTTCCCAAGGGAAACATGGATTCCTAATTAGCAATTATTTTATCCTCCAAACTTGGAAAAGAATATCTTTATAGAGATGGTCCTTAAATAATATCCTTTGAGGTCAAGAAACCATCTCATCCTACCTATGATAATCCTAAAGTAGAGAGAGTTCTATATGATCTCATTCCTTTTATTTAAATCACTTAAAACAATGTCATGATACTACAACTTAGCAAAATTCTACCAAGAGTTCTTGTTTTTCTTCTTAGACTTTTTAGAGTAACACTTCAAAGTTTCAACCATAGAAACCTTCTTAGAATAAGAAATGTCCATGTGATGAATCTTAAACTAAGATGTGCACCTAAAAGCATCTTGATCTTAATATAGTTTTTTATTCCAAACTACACTGTCAAAAGGAAAAGTATTTTGTCTATGATTTTTAGACCCAAATCCGCTTCGACATAAATCCTTGTGTAGATGGAAGTTTGATTAGAAAAATTCTTCGAGGAGATTGAAATAAACCTTTTGAGACCTAATTCAAAAAATGTTGAATAAGGTTTATAATACTTGACCAAATTTGTTGGGTATGTTTTATATTCTTTGCATAAATAACTTAAGATGTTATAATCAGAGTGTTTGGGGATTTGGTGGTGGAGTCTCTGAAAAAATAATTGGGTGTTTTAAGTAGTCTCCTAATGAACTTGGGATAAAAACATGTGATTTGTGACTTTGTGATTTTATTTATTATTTGGCTTAACCTCCCTTTCAATTATCCCTTAGCCCCCTTTCCCACTTGTGGAGTCCTAGCTCCCCATCACTCTTATCTAACTTGATATACAATAACGGTGTATTTTTTTTTTTTAATATGAGTGTGATTACATATTACATTCACTAGGCTTACTAGTATCTTAACACATAAGCTCTTTGGCCTAAACCATAAGGAAACTTTGGCCCCAAAAAACATATGTGCCTAGCTTACCATCCCAATAAGAATATTTACAATTACACGAGGGGTGACACTATGGGTGTTACAAGTGAAGGAGGACACTTTGAAAAATGTTGCAAATTTATGAACAAAGTATGTTAGCACCAATAAGTTTTCTTGGTATAGAGAAACAATGAATATTATTAGTTAGATGCAAAGAAAACAAGTGAGAGAACGTTGAGAATATGTTATATTCCTTGCACTATTAGTCCCATGCATTGTAAGTATTCTCAGTGGGGGATGGTAATCCCCCTTAATTGGGCTTGGTAAGTCACTCTTGTTCAAAGGGTTGAGGGCTCTACCCCAACAAAAATAATTAGGTAGTTCTTTTTTTTTGTTGTTGTCTATTTTTAGTGCTTTTTGACACAGTATTATATTGTAAATGTTGAAATTAACATACTAAAAGTTAAATATGAAACTCTAAACATGTTCTAGTTTTCCTAATTAAAAATGTACATAAATTTACATGATATTGTAATTAATATTGTTTACTTTTTGTTTTGTGAAAAATATATTTGTAGTTTTCCTAATTAAAAATTTACATGATATTTGTTTACTTTTTCTTTTATGAAAAATCTATTTGTACATGGCGTTATTCTAAAAATTTTAAACTTATAAAATTAAAATGACACTTATATGTAACTGTCAATAATTCAGAGCCAGGGTCACATGAACAACCTAACACAAATCCAATACTAACAACCTTTATAAAACACCTTCTCATTATCTTCATACACTAAACTATATTCAATTTGAATCCCTTGACATTAGGCTCATTAATAATGGATTTCCCTTAAAAGAAGGGGCTTAGCAAAGATAAAATCTGAAAATGGATATCTACAAGTTTTAGCTTAAGTCATTAAAGCAAGAAATAAATGCACAGAAGTTGAAACAAACTGTCTGGTGTGACCATCTCAAGGTTCTCAGTAAGGACTCGACCTGGAACTATGACTGGAATCACTGCCACGTTTCTTTTCTCCATAAACTTATAATAAAACTTCATCAAGCGTTGTAAGGCGAAACAACTTCTTTATTGCCCAAGCTATGGAAGTAATCGTAGGATTCATCTGTAACGCAAAAACAACTTCTGTACTGTAAAACAATTGCACAGGTGTAACATACCATGGACTCTGCGCCCGCTGTGTTGTCTTCAGCGTTTCAAGCAATTTTCCCTTCTTGCACGCTTATGATACTTGACAGGAGTTCAGCCCCAAACCCAGTAGGAGTATATTTATAGCTACCGAAGGAATTGGGCGAAATAGCTTGTTAGGTCGAAATGTATGGGTTGGTTAAGTCACGCGCTTGACTTGAGGGTAAGAGGAGATGCACGCGGCCGAAAGTCCGCCATCAAAGCAGCCCAGTGCTGCAGTGTGTACTGCACGTGATCACAACAACTCTCGCTGGCAACTAGGGATGGAATTTGATAGGAAAATGGTTGTCATTAAAAGATTTGGTCAAAAAATTTCCATGTCATATCAACATTTTCAACATTTTTTTTCGTGAACTATGACAATAAGCAATTCCAGAAATGTCAATTTCGATAGGTGTTTCAGAATTGAAATTGAATAGTAAAATTTAAATTTGTTTTTTCTTAGGTGAGAGAGTCCTAATTTGTTTTTTCTTACATGAGACCGTCCTATTTGACCAGTATTTCAGATTTGAAATTCCTACTGTTCTCAACTGTGGAATCTAAATTTAGGGAGTTTTTTTCTTGAGTTTAATGGGTTCACCTTCTTCTCCTTGCCCTGGTTTTAAGTGGTTTTAAGTAGTTTTATAGGCATTCCGAGAGATCTACGGACCAATTAAATCTTTGATGCTATATAATCCAATACTTTAACGTTGGCTAATAACACAAGGGCGGTTGTTCATTCAAAATGTACAAGCTGTGACAATCAAGTTGCAAATATTTTTAATTCAACAATATTATGCCACACCGTAACGCTGACACCCTTGATACTTCGATTTTAAAGGGCAAATATACACACATTGATGTAGACATTGCAGAGTCAGAGCTACGTTTTGCAAACTGAGTATTGTTGAAGATAATTAAATAGTTTTTAGTTTAGAATTATGGTTGAGAAAAATTCACTTGGTGCAAGAGCAATATGATGATGTGCAAGTTATTCATACTTACAAGGAAAATAATGCTTTTGGGGAAATGTTATCCAAAAAACTTCTGCTATTAGATATTGTATTAGTTTCCATCTTAGAAGTGTCTAATGATAATGTATTGTATGCTTTGTCTTTTTATTTTAATCTTGTTCAAATAGGATTTAGTTAAGTTTCGAGATATGTTTGAGATCTAACATATATCTGAGATATTGTTCTCAACCAAGTTTTATAAGTTATCAAGTGTGCTGCTATCTAGCCAAAGATTGTACTTTTTGTTTTTGTATGAAATATCGAAAAAAAAAAAATTTCTTTAATAAAAAAAAAAAAAAACACACTACATATAATTTGGGATATAATTATTTTTCAAATAGACTATATTATAAAATTTGGATAAAAATAAATTCTATGTAATTTGGATTTAATTTTCTAATCTCTCAATTACTAAACACAATAAATTATATATTTTATATATTAATATGATATCTAGCTTGATAATGAATAATTATGTTTTTAAAAATATATTATTATTATATCTTTTCAATTAACATATAAAACATGATATTATAAAAATTGGATAATTAAATGTTTTAGACTTTTAAATTTAATATATTTGATTAAAATTAGTTTTATTTAATTTTTTGAGGTGTCGAATCTAATTATGCATTCTAAAATGCATTTTAAACAAAATAATCGCATTCTTTCTTGAAATTGTTTTGCCATTCGGGTGAAAAAATCTATTTAGTACTACACTTTAAAATAAATATTTATATTAATTTTATTTATTTATTTATAATAATATAATTTATTATAAATTTTTTTTTTTAAATTTATGAAAAAACAAATAACTAACCTAAATATTACTAATTTTTTTAAAGATATTTAAAACCACATTGATTTCACTTGTAGCTTAAAATTTTCCCAACATAAATATCCAGTTCCCTAAACTAAACTATATATATAATTTCTTTATTTCATGAGATCCACCAACACCAATATTGGTTTCATTGACACTTTGTGTTATTGTAAGGCCAGCATCAAACATAACATCCTTATTAGTTTCTGCCTATGGCAGTGCACGAACTATAGTGATCACTAGGTCATTGAATCCATATTAATTTGTGTTGACCAACAATTTATCCCAAATTTAATCAAACTTTCAGGGTCTCAATTTTGATTCAATAGAATTTAACCATAGTTTTCAATTCGACCTCTTATTGGAAACTTCATGTGTTTCGAGGCAAGTTTTCGACGCAACTTACAATGGATATCCAAAGTTTGGATGTGCTTGTTACCTTTGTCCAAACTTTCCATAGTGTATATAAAAATTTATATTAAAGTAACATTGGACAATGTCACTATATATGGAACTTTATATTAAAGAAACTTTAGACAATGTATATATAACAAATAGATATATATATATATATATATATATTACAAGTTCCATTTTTTTAACAATATCAAATTTGAAGTGCCATTTGTCTTCACACTGCTTCCCAACTTTCCATCACCTCTCCACCGCTTCACCCTTTCCTCACGACCTCATCCTTTTGTTGCATGCTTGTCTAACACATTGCTTGCTGAATTAAGCAAGAAATTGTCACTTTAGGTTTGGATCTTAGAACCACTAGTAAAGTAGAGGCTTCTTCGACCACCGAGAAAGGAGGGTATCTGAAGACTCTTCAGTTGCATCACTAGACCACGAAATGAGAATTCCTCATCTACTTCAAAGGACTCTTCATCTGTGTCACAGGAAAATCATTATAAAATTCTTATTGCTAAAATATATGGACTCTTAAGTTCGCTGGATGCCAGGAATAGAGATTCAAACTACGTATGTTTCATGGCATCATCACATCATAAAGTATGGCATTACATATAGTGTTGAAATATAAGGATATGACACATAACTGCATAACTGAAGGAACATCAAAAGCACTGGCATCTGAATAATAATACATATCGTGGTATCTCATATGATAATCTAAGCATAGCCACACGAGATTCTGAAGCAATAATGAAGGATTTTCACTACTTACCATTACGATGGGGACAATAAGGTTTTTCACTACTTACAACTACGATAGGGGCAAGAATAAATGTTGCAACTTTTCTTTGTTGGATTTCTTCGCTACAGTCATTCATTCCGCAACTAAATCTGCCATAGACTCTGTTGGTTCGAATGTTGTTTAGTCTCCATCTGATGGTGGCAATTGAAAGTGTTGAGGATCCTTGCTACATAACGTACCCAATTCTTACAAGTGCCATTGATATTTGTTGCAGAAAATAATTTTCTCAACACTAATTTTCCTTTATGAATGTCGGTGGCCGTATTTCCATCATAATTAAGGAGTCCTTCGGGCCCACACATCCTGCATAATTTGTTGGCCAATTGTCTCACCAACACAACCACACTGCTACGGATGGCCCCTTGGACGACATCAAATTAATGTACCTAAGAGAAGCCAAGAAAAAGGATGCAAGTTGATGATGATTTAGATAGGATATTCCAAGCCTCCAAAGATATACAGGGCCAACTCCCTTCTTCTTTTTGGTTGATTTCATAGGTTTTTCCTTCTCATGGGTGGGCAGGTGAATAGGCAAATGGGTGACACATTGGGTGAACCCTTCCATTTATCTTCCCCTTATTTCCATGAAATAAATATAAACCGATCAACAAGCACTATATTTGGCTCTACCTTCTCTGCTTCCACTGCTACTTCGACTTAAATTGGGCCAAATCAACCGTTGGAAAGTTTTTTAAATCTTGAAGTAATGAAAACAGGCTATGGCTATTGGTGTAGACAGGTTTCCCTCCTTTGAAGTATCCACTGCTAAATGTGTAACTCTTCTACCTTTCAAGGTCGAAGGGAATAATATTTGGATAGAGGACTGGCTGGAAGCATTGGATTTGGCTCGGGGTCCTAGCTATTACTGGTTCATCACGGTCTATGGTGCCCTTCATTATGCATCCTCGGTTACCAACCAAAAACACATGCCACAACAAGAAGATCTCAACTAACTCTTTCCTATAACACAATATAAGTTTCGGTTTGTTGTATTGGTTGTGGGGCTTTTACTTGCCATTACGGTCTACGCTTGTTCCTTTTGTGTGAAGCCTATCCACGCATTTACGGGTCTGAATTCTATGCTAGCCTTAGGAAGGGAATGAATTTTGTCCTAGCCATAATGATCAACCTAGAGCCTTCTTTGAGTTTTCACCTATGGCCAATTTCATTGTCATCGGTTCTTTTTCTCTTTCCTGAGACAAAAATGTAATCCAATTTAGGGCTATTCACCCACATCATCTACATCCTTACCTGTAATGTCTCTGCTCAAGGCTAAAATCTGCTCAGGAATCAATGCTAAAGTCTGCTCAAGGTCCATGCTCACAAAGCAAAAAATCACAACCCTCATCACTAACAATGTTGCTGCATGAACTGTGAAACGTTGGGTGGCTCTCTGTTATAGAAATGGCTAGCTCTATGTGGTTCTCTGTTATAGAAAGCAGTGAAGAAATAAAATGCAAGAAACCATAAAAAGGAGCACTAGGGAAGATATGTATTGTATGTGGCTATTTGAGAGAATAATAGTGATACACATGGGCACGGAGCTTGCATGAAAGCACTACATGCATACTAGAAAATTATTTGTTTTTATTATTTTTATATTTTTAATTATATAATATATGGATTTTTAACGTATATAGTTGTTGAACATTCAAACGCATGGAAACCTACGTGTAATGTATCCAGAAATTGCCTTGTTGTCATTCGATCCCAGTCAAACGGATCGAGAGAAAAATCATATTCTTCAATGATAGAAAAGTAGGTAGAATTTTGGCTCTCGAAAGTCCTGGTAGGCAATAGGGGAGAGATGCCAGTAAGTGATCGCTCCACCTCACATCCTCCATATTCCATTTCAGCATGAGATTTTTTTGTACGCCACTTGTCAAGCGTCCGCCTGTGACCGACTCAGAAGGTTAAGGGAAACGTTTAATGGAATTTACCGCGTTCCCCGACATCATGTCATTTGTGTTGTGCATTCCTATTCAAGCCCGGTTGGTTTGTGTTTTCCCTCCCCGGTGGTTGCGCGACAATGATGGTTTGCTTGTGAACACTGGTGGTTTGCTCGTTCACACCATGATTGTTCAATGCACTGCAGATGGTGTTTTATGGAGCAGTTGCTCTGAATTACTGAGAGGTTTTTTTGTTGTTATTATGGATTTTATCCAGTTTAGTGCACTGATTCTACTTCCCCATTGCCTGTATTGGCCTACTTGTTGCTTTGAATTCGTCCATGTGGCGAATTTAGCTAGTCCCTGTGGTGGATTTAGCTCGACCCTGAGCTGCTTATGGTCGTTTCATGCCCCCAAACATTTTTTAAGGTAAATTGAAGGTTTTCATAGGTTTATAGGCTGAATTTAGGTTGTTTTATGCAATTGGAATGGATTTCTAACGTGTTGGTTGTGTACATTGCCTATGTTGCAGGTTGTTGAGCAATTTGCAGGGTCCTGAGCTGTTTGTTGGAGCTACGATTGCTTCCATGGAGGTTCCTTCGACCAAAATGAAGAGTGGGGGGTAGGATACCATCCTACCAACCTTATTACCTGTTTTTTTTAACACAGTTAGCAGAAAATGGATATTGTACCTTGGTTTAGCTTTGTGGGTTTTGGGTTTTTGGGTTCAGCTTTGTGGGTACTGTGGGGTTTATTTTCCTGCTTCGTTCAACTTTGTGGGTGTTGTGGGGTTTATCTACCTACTTCGTTCAACAATGTGGGTGGGGTTTATCTGCCTGCTTCGTTCAACAATGTGGGTGTTGTGGGGTTTATTGGTCTATTTCGTTCAACTTTGTGGGTGTTGTGGGGTTTGTCTGCCTACTTCGTTCAACTTTGTGGGTGTTTTGGGGTTTATCTCCCCGCTTCATTCAACTTTGAGGGTGTTGTGGGGTTTATCTGCCTGCTTTGTTCAACATTGTGGGTGTTGTGGGGTTTATCTGCCTGCTTCGTTCAATAATGTGGGTGCTGTGGGGTTTATCTGCCTGCTTCGTTCAACAATGTGGGTGTTGTGGGGTTTATCTGCTTTCTTCTTTCAATAATGTGGGTTCTCTAGGGTTTATCTGCCTGCTTCGTTCAACAATGTGGATGTTGTGGGATTTATCTGCTTGCTTCTTTTAACAATGTGGGTTCTCTGGGGTTTATCTTCCTGCTTCATTCAACAATGTGGGTACTCTGGGGTTTATCTGCCTGCTTTTTTCAGCAATGTGGGTGCTCTGGCGATATGAGTAGTAGGTTCGTGGGTGATGTGCCTGAGATATGAGTATTTTAAAGTGACGCAATTATTGAATTTTGGAACATATCTTGTTGTGAAATGTACTCTATTGGGATTAATTTGAACCTTAGTTGGGATAAATTTTATCTCTATTGGGATAAATTTGTGTATGAGTATTTGAAAGTGATGCAATTATTGAATTCTTTGAACATATCTTCACGTGAGTGCACTCTATTGGGATAAATTTGAACTCTGTTGGATAAATTTCATTTGGTTTAAACATGTTTACAATAACATGACTTCGGTTGGGTGTTATCTGGTTTAAACGTGTTTTCAATTCAATTATTTTGATATTAGAAGGTGACTCCTATAACATTGGTCTTTAGTTGTAGTTGTAAAGATAAGTCTCTGTCGATACCTGTGCTAGTGTTATACTTGTCTTCATTGCAATTCAATTCTATTGATATTTTGTCTTAATTCGCAATTAAATTCTACTGATATTAGAAGGTGATTCCTATAACATTGGTCTTCAGTTGTAGTTGTAAATATAAGTCTCTGTCGATACCTGTGCCAGTGTTATATTCGTCTCCATTTTCAATTCAATTCTTCTGATATTAGAAGGCGAGTCTTATAACATTGGTCTTCAGTTGCAGTTGAAAAGATAAGTCTGTCGATACCTGTGCCAGTTTTATATTTGTTTTCATTTTCAAAATTGTGTTCAAAATATGAGAAACTTGTAGATTGTTGCTATGCCCTTGACTTTGTGCATGAGTTTTGTTGCCTATTATTATTCTCTAGCTAATCTGTCCATGAAACTCTATGTTTGTTGTCAATTGCATCTCTATTCTTATTTTTAGTTGCATGAGATATTTAGTTAATCATATGTAGTTGGATGGTTGTTCTTTATGCTTCTTCTAATCAGGTTATGCACCATCTAAGAAAGATTGGGAATTCTTGTGTATGTTTAATGAGATGATTGTGTGTATCTTATTCTTGTTATCTTTTATTGTTGAAAATACTATGTTTGAAATTGGGGGATAAATCCTTGACTTCGAAATGTATCAGCTGGTGAGTTGGAGTTCTTTATCAAACTTAAATATTTTAAAAATTCAGACAGACTGGAGCAAGGCCCTGCGAATATATTTATCCCAACTTAGTTCAAATTTTTTATTTCGGTTGATCTACCTATGTTGCAAAATTGTGTTCAAAATATGAGAAACTTGTAGATTGTTGTGATTGTTGGTATGTTGTTGGCTTTGCACATGAGTTTTGTTGGCTATTATTATTCTCTAGCTAATCTGTCCATGTTTCTCTATGTTTTTTGTCAATTGCATCTCTATTCTTGTTGTTAGTTGCATGAGATATTTAGTTATTCACATGTAGTTGGATGGTTTTATTTCTGCTTCTTCTAATTAGGATATGAACCATCTAAGAATGATTAGAAATTCTTGTGTATGTTTAATGAGTTGACTGTGTGTATGCTATTCATGTTATCTTTCATTGTTGAAAATTTTATGTTTGAAATTGGGGGATAAATCCTTGACTTCGAAATGCATCAGCTTGTGATATGGAGTTCTTTATCAAACTCAAATATTTTAATAGTTTAGATAGACTAGGGCAAGGCCCTCAGAATATATTTATCCCAACAGAGTTCAATTTTTTATATTTCAGTTGATCTACCTATGTTGCAAAAATTGTGTTCAAAATATGAGAAACTTGTAAATTGTTGTGATTGTTGGTATGTTGTTGGCTTTGCGCATGAGTTTTGTTGGATATTATTATTCTCTAGCTAATCTGCCCATGTTTCTCTATGTTTTTTTCCAATTGAATCTCTAATATTATTGTTAGTTGCATGAGATATTTAGTTATTCACATGTAGTTAGAAGGTTTTTCCTTATGCTTCTTCTAATCAGGCTACGCACCATCTAAGAACGATTAGGAATTAATGTGTATGTTTAATGAGTTGACTGTGTGTATCTTATTCTTGTTATCTTTCATTGTTGAAAATGTGATGTTTGAAATTGGGGGATAAATCATCGACTTAATGTATCAACTTCTAAGATGGAGTTATTTATAAAACTTAACCTTTCTTGTTGAACCTTTCTTGCCTCTCTCTCTCCCACCTTGCCAATTTCTTTTGACGTTCCTTATCTTCCCTTGCTTTTTGTCTTTCCAACCTTTCCTTTGCTCGAGTTTCTGTTGCTGCAATCGTTGCAACTTTATTTTCATTGGCTAACTCCATCTTTCTCTTTTTAGATTCCTGAATTTCATTCTTTTTATGTTCATACTCAAACATTAAATTCATATAATCTTCAGATGTGAGAAATTGTGAACTCCTCCCCAAACGAATACAATTTGATGTTGAGTTCCTTGATGAGGCCTTCACTCTCTCTATTGGTAGCTTTAGGAATGCACCAAGTATTCTTTGCTATTTTGTCCCATTCTCCTCAGGACTTGAAACTTGGCTTTCAAACTCTAGGACAATTGATTGGCCCCCATTGTTGTCTTCTTCAGGTAATTCATGTTGATTAGGCTCCTCTTCCAATGATCCATTGTCCACAAAATAATGAACAAGTTCGATGTTCAACTTTGATGGTTGTGAAGGCATGTCCATGCTTTCCACTTTGGTGGTAGACACATTATTTCTAGTGATAGTCATCACGGCCTCTGCCAACGATGATGGTGCGCTTACTTGGGTTGGCATGCTCAATTTCTCATTGTTTAATTATGTTGCATCTTCATTCCCTTGATTAAATGCATCACATGGAATATCACATGCATAATTGTCAGGTGGTTTAGTGGGTATGATAACCTCATTGATATTGATAGTTGGTTCATGACTGAACTGTGTCTCACTGACATGTTCATCATCTTCTTAGCACCAACATGGTCTTGTAAGTTCTCTGCTTCTTGACCTTCCACTTCAAATGCTTGGCTACAACCAGTATCATGCATAATAACATCAAAATTAAGTGGCAATATACCAGTCCTCATAAATATAGCCTTGATATTAGAAGGTGTGGGAGCCCTTTTAAATTCTTTACTTGCAAGCTCAACTAGCTCAAACCTCTTTACTTCCACCCCTAGATTATTTGCCATCCACGAAGCTCGCTCAACCCTGAAATAGTTTTTGAAAGGCCCAAACACACTGACATCGAGGGGTTGCAATCTATGAGTGGTATGAGCCGACAATGTCAACAAGTTAATGCCCAAATTATTGGCCTCCTCGATTTTCTGCACAACCATGTGGCTTCCATGGCCATCTAAAATCAGTAAGTGTATGTTTTTAGGCGAGACACCACCTGGTACAGAACAATGATTCAAAAAATGATTCAAAATTCAACATATGATTCAAAATTCGGAAGATGACATATTTTTAGAGAGGTTGAGCCATGTGTGTGGCTGTGGGAACAATGGAATATTGTAAGGAACTACTTACTAGTCTTGTTCTAAGCCTTACTTCAAACTTCAATTCTTTTTTTCGCTGAACACAGTGACTTAGGGGAAAGATAGAGCTAAAGTAATGACGGTAAAAAAAAACTTTACATAGATACAGTTCTAACTTCTATCCATTTACAGATGCCATGAAAACAAATAGTACATGAGCTCTGGAGTTGCTATAAAGAAATTTCATCATCTTTGAAATCGAATTTTCCTCTGGAATTGAACACATACTTTTTGGCTTCATTAAGACAAGTTTGGTGACTTTGTTCAATTCCATCTATTGGGGGCAAGGTTTGAATGTTTTATGCAACTATTTACACACAACACAACTTTTTATAAGGCTGATTTTTACAGTCACATCCATAGAGATATTGACATTTCAAGAAAAACTAACCAGAATGGACATTTATAGTCTCTGGTTAAGTTCATATTGAAGCCTTTGTACTGGTGGCAGAGGACAACTAGACTCTAGCACAACTAGGTTCCTTTAAAATAACTTCTTGTATATGTAGCAGTGCCAAATAAAATGAAACGAAATAAGATGTATGACAAATCACTTTTTTAGGCTTCATATAGCCATAGCATGCCAACCATAAACTTCCTAATTCTCACTCATCTAAGAAAAGATTGCCATTTCTTGAGGAGTGATATCAAGGACAAGTACAAAGTGAAATTGGTATCATTCAGAAAGGCTAATATTATTGTGAACGGTAGGTGAATAAGGCTTATCTTGTAATATCATTTTGGAACAAATTTCTCTTTCTTTGTTGTCATGTGCACAAACTCCACTTGCTGCATGCAAATAAGAAATGGAACGACATGATATGTAATACACATTGCTCACTGTTAGACAACTTACAATGGTTAAAGGTTAGAAAAACCTACATAAGCACTGGATGGTTCCATCTTGAGAGCTATTTTAGCATGAGCACCACCATCGTATTTTCATAGTAATGAGAAAAGAAACCTTGCTCAAGAGTCAATACTGGTATGGTTATGGTATTTTCTAGCATACTAGTTTTAATTGCCAAAATTTCAAATTCTTGTGAGTCATACTCTACTTGGAAAGAAACTTTTATGCTAAAAACATATGAAAAGCCCACTTCGACTAGGGTGAATGTCAAAAACTTAGTGAAAAACCTGTGAGTTCAATTATTTTTTTTTGAAATGCTGAATAACTTAGCTAAAACTTGGCCAAAAAGTGTTTTTGTCAAAATTTAAATATATTACATATTTGTGTGTTTCTGAATATTTTTTGAGCTTATGATCTATTTGTAGAGTCTTGAGTTGATGCTGAATCTTCACTTTGCTGAGTCCGAATTAAGCTTCTATGCTTCCTAATGGTGAACCAATCCTAATTAAGCTTCTATGCTTCCTAATGGTGAGCCTTATACCTTCCCGGATTTCTCAACAAGAATGAAGAGATTTCTCTATATATATACCTCTGAAAAATTCAAACTTCATATTTCTAGATTTTGAATCCCTATAGTGGTAATAAGGAACTCTAAAAAATTCTTCTTAGTCTCTTCACGATCTCAGCCTCTTAGCACATAGGTTTAACTATGTGTAATTGTTACTAGTTTGATATGGTAACAAGCTGAACTAAGCTCCAATAAGCAGATACTAGAAGGTATATGATCTATAACTTATAAGCTTAACATGGTTTCTCAAGTAAAATAATGATAAAGTACTCAATATAATAACATTATTCAACAAAAGCAGGTATGTCTCCAACAACTGATGAAGAGAATGAATGTAACATTGTGCACACACTCTGTTTATATGTCTCCAGTAGCTGATGAATATAATGAATGTAACACTGTCTGAACACTTTGATTGTATGTCTGCAAAATGAATGTAACAATGTCTGAAAAATTTGATTGTATGTGAACACTCTGATTGTATGTCTACGGCAGTTGATGAGTAGAATGGATGTTTCAAATGAAAAACAGTAAGGGTCGATGTTTTATAGTTGTTTGATCTAGAATTTAATTGGTAGGGAAGATTGGCATGGATTGCCATCTACCAAATTCAAATATGTGTTTTGGATTGATTTGTACATGATCCAATGGCTGATTAGCTTTCATGGTTGATCCTTGTGGTTTCCTAAATTTAATTCCTGAATTGAAAGGGTTGTTGTGTTTAATACTTGAATTGAAAGGGTTGGTGTCATTTATTGCATCCTCTAAACTATTTCCTGAATTGAATGGTGTCATTTATTGTCTTCAAAAGGTTGAATGGTTAAACACACATGTATATATGACTGACACACATTTCACCTATTCTTGTGCAGGTGTTACCCAACAATGGGATGTGTTGCTCCAATGCAAAATTAGTGGGTCATTGTTTAATGGGATATGTGTACTTTTGGATAGAAAGCACTGCAATGTTTTATAGTGCATTTTGACTTAATTGGTAATTCAAAACTGGAGGTACTTGAGACAATAGGTCTTGTCAACTTGTGATGTTAAATCTTGGCGTTTGACAGTTCTTGGTCCAATCAGTATATGGGCCCATTTTGGACATATTTATATAACTTATACGACTTAATATAAAGTATTTTTGTGCATATTTTAGTGAGTTTATGATGTTTTTTTTTTTTTTTTAATGGATGTGTGGGACCAATACTATAACTAGTATTGGTCCTTGCACAACAATAGAAGCCTCTCCCCTACATGCATTCACGGTGATCAAGAGGGGCAGACTATATTCCAGATTACACCTACGGTTTCCATAAACTCGACTAACATTTTTAGCATTTCGTTTAGCATATATATATATATATATATATATATATATATATATATAATAAGCCTCCATCAGTATCACAAGGTTTAGTATTACTATCTACCACAACAAACACGTATAAAAAATAACCTTAATCTATTATTTTGAGAATTTAATAAACATTTATAAATGCTTCGCAACCACTGAAACATATGGACACTTGCCATGGTCTATACTTACATAATATCTATATACCATGAACTCATAAAAGCTATGAATGACAACTCTTAGTAACTGAAGTGCATTGTATACAATAGTATGAGTCAAGTGATGCATTTATCTCTTCAAACAACATTTTTTTTGCTAGAGGACAACGTTATTTGTACAATGGAAAACTTATGTTGCACATGACTATGGAGTTGTTCACCTTGCCATAGAATAGATGCATCGACATGCATTCATATACCTTTCATTTTCTCATGGCCTGTTCTTTGTACAACCAACATAAGTAGATCGACCACATGAGGGACTTCACTAGGGGAGAAATATCATACCACGTGCATTCATATCGGGGGATATATATTGAAGAAAAAAAGACATAATATGTTGAGCATATAATAGGGGGTAAAGAATTTTTATATTGGCATGTATAAAAAACAGAGCTAAGAGTTAATGAAAAAATATAAAGGGGTATAAAAAATTTTAATGAAAAAATGGATACCTACAATATCTAGTGAAAGTAGAGGTTTTTTAAATTGGGAAGGTGTATTGGGTTCATTTTGGTAAGGGGTTAAAATATGAGAATTTTAGAGGTATTTTTTCAATATCTAGTCAATTAAGGGTATTGTTTAGTATGTCACGAACACACATGATATGTCAGAGGTTCATTAAGTGGAGCCCCCGTGACCGACCGTAAGTATGGCCTTTATTAGTCGTTGCTACTGAGACACGATACGTGGTCATGAAGAATAATTTTATCAGTAGTTTTTGCTATCAATAAGTTTAAACACGACCTTTGTGGCTACCAAAGCTTTATCCACATTAATCACACAGCTGCTTTGTTAACTCATTTTGTTCGTGATGTGCTTGGATCCCCTGTCGGATATTGGTTAATCATTAATGAACTATGGTATTCCTTCTTATTCAGTGGGCAATCTCTCCATTCTAAGATTCCTGGCCGACTTTTAGGATTTCAGACGTCGGTAAAAACTACCGCTTCTTGCTACTCTTGTTATAATATGTTTGTAAATGTAATATATATATATATAACGTGATCGAGCATACATATAACAGTGTAACTTGCTTGCAAAATATATTTTCTGCACTATCAATTCTTATTACCAACTACTTTTGAGAAACAATAGAAGTTGGACGCCCTTAAATGATAATGGAGATAAGACCATTGGAGTAGAGTACGAGTGGAACATATTTATTTTGAAATATTTATGGTCAACGTTTTAAGCTATAGTGTGACTTGTGGCTCATCTCCAGGAGAAAGATAAGTTACACTTGCCACACTTGATGACTCAAAATGTCGACCATAAATATTTCAATGTGAGTATTCTTTAAATGCAAAATCAAGATTTATCTTTTCATAGAAACTCCAATCTCATATTTATTTTGTTAAAAATAAAGCCTTACTTTTCGAAAATGACATTGATGTGCCACTTTAGAGAGCCCCACGTTTCTCTTCATCAAAACATATTCCTTTCCATCGAAATGTTCATAAATACAGGGACTTATAAAACTATTCAGCCAGGTAGCTTCATGCATATAATGACAACCAAAACCATGACCAGTGGTTTGCCTTATATAATGTAAATTATTATTATTGTTGTTATTGCTTTTAGTTTGGAAATTTCTCATGTATATAAATTACAAAGTAGTTTAATAAAATGAAAATTTTGGCATAAATTTGATAGAAATTTTAGGAAAATTGAGTTACAATTGTCAAGCTTCAAAATTTTAAGTGTCTTAAGAGTATTTGATATGTTAAATCTATTTCCACCATAAAAACAATTCATAACCAAAATTTTAAAAAATAAAATAACCAAATTCCAATGAATAATAACTTTCTAAACTAAATTATAACCTTCATATACAATGCCATAAACTACTGGCTAGGATAATCTGTAATCTGTCAAGTAGCCTTGATATACAATGCCATAAACTACTAGATAGGATAATCTGTGAAATGCACCTTAAGTTCCAGCATAGCCATCCAAAGGATCACTTGCACCATGGCCAACGAGTTGTTCGTGGGCCACGTCCTCAATATCGGCTTCGCTATAAGCAACCCAAATTTCAGTCTGTGTTTTCTTCTTATTTGATTAGATTTGGCAGTGGAATGATGAAAATGGTTGCTTTTGTTTGTTTGCTGAGGTGTTTCGCAGAAGTCACTGCTGGGAGAAGGAATTCCTATCTACGATGCAGGGCCTCTGCTACTGTTCTTTATTCTCTTTACGTTGCTGGGAGCTATCAGAGCCTTGGGAGACAAAGGGAAATTTGTGGATGAACCAACTCAGACTAGCGGATCCCTGATAGACCCTGGAAAGGGCTTCAGTTCGCCTAACAGACTCAAAGCCCTTAATGTACAGGGCTGAGCTGGAACCATACGCCTTCTTGATCAATTGATCTATCTTCAATCTTGTCTACCCCATGATCTTTTTGTCGTTTTGCATTTTTGTGACTGGAATTTCACAAGTTTGACCTTCTTGATCAAGGTGATAGTCCACTGACAAAGATTGCAGTAGGTTCAACAACAACTTTATTTTTTGATAGTAGTGGATTGATTGTGACAGCAATAGCAGCTCAGGTTAGCCCCAAGAGGCGGTGGGAACCTTGACGGTGAGGTGGGTGGCTTTGCAGGAAGGATAAGGACAGGGAAGCATCATTCACTCAAAGAATGGAGTTAAGATTGGTTAAAAAAATATTTGGCAACTAAATTGTCATAACTATTCCATTGAAGACATGTGAACCCTGGGTTGGGCACCACAATTGAGCATTTTCACACATCTTTCCACCAAAATGAGGCAAATAAAAACTATCAACAAAATAAAAAAAAAATCATGTAAATGGTATATTTCCAGTCCTATGAATTCCATATACAAAGCTGAGAAATATATCTCCCCCAACCTATATTGGTGGCCTTCTTTTGATAAAGCATCAACAGTGATGTTTTGTTCTCTGTATATATGGCAAAAATTGGCAAAAATTCACCAACTTGAAGAGCGCCTTCAATCTCCAAATGTGATGCATCCAATTGATAAGCATTGGTGGTTCAAAAAGCAGTCATTTCATTCACCGAGTCAATAGCCACCTAAGAATATTTGTAAACAATCGAAGAGTCAATAGAAATCCATCTGACACAAAATAGAATAACCCAAAGAGTGATGATCTTTTCTTGGGTGTTTGAGTCGAATCTGTTATTCCAACTGAAAGATAATAATGATTCGAGCTCAAGTAAATGCATGCACCACTACCACGACTACTTAGATTTGAGGCCCCATCAAAGAATGCATATGGATATCTCCAAAGTCAATAAGTTGAATGCACCTTGACAATGTCTTACAACACCCCTATCTATATTCAATATAAAAATCACATATACTGGTGCAATTTTTGTTTATGTTAAATGGAGAATTTTCAAATATAAATGTATTTCTACTTCTCCAAATGTCTCATAAATGAAGAAGGGAAGAGTTCTTATCTCTGTGTGAATGCATGAAGATGGGTTACATTTTTGAGTCAAATGTGACGATGAAAATTCAAAATTTTACTCTTTTATCGAATTGAAGCCGTCAAACTTCATATAAGCGTTGTGAATTTTAATTTATCAACTTTTCATTAAATGAGATGCTTGTCCTTGCAAATTTTGCACATCTTAAGAGGTATGTGTTCACGTAGTCTAAAATATGTAATTTTTAACATATATATGTGTGCGTATACCAAGAGTACCTTTTTGAAGAGGACTCGTGAATGGTATTTCTTTGAATTTTTTTTGTTGTATTTATTTTATGTTAATGATTTTTTATTCAACCCCTTTGAAAATGTCCAAAAAAATTTCAAGCATTATGTTTAAAAGAAATTAAATGAAAAATATCATATGAATTTGAAAGTGTCAAAATCATATGCCATTGGATAGAGGATTCTTTCACAAATCCAACTTGATCAACTTCACCACTTAAGGACAAATTCTGCCCTAAATCCGCCAAGGTATAAAATGGTGTTGCAGAGAAATCTGTAGAAGGGGTGCTAAAATTATGATTTTTAGGACCTTAGTAGCTCGATCGAGTGCTTGAGTTTTAAATTCAAATCGTTCAATTGAGGGTTAAATAAACCCCCGATCGAGCCATTTCATGGTTAACCAATGGCTCGATTGAGCTTATAGCTTGATCGAGCCATTTAAAATTTAATTGCGCACCAACTTTTATTAATGGATTTGATTTTAAATGTTATAGACTAGGAGTCCGATTAAGTTATAAGCTCGATCGGGCTCTAAGCTCGATTAAGCCATTTAAAAATTAACCGCACACCAACTTTTATTAATAGCATTTATTTTAAATATTACAAACTAGGAGCTCGATCAAGCTATAAGCTCGATCGAGCTTCTGTTGTCAACCCAAAAAAAAAGAAAAAAATCCAAATTTTAATGCATGAGAAAATAACAGTGAACACTTATTCATAGAAAAATATTAGAACATGGAAATTACACAAGAATTCACAACAAACATGGGAAATTCGAGATTTCGATCTCGAAAATGAAAGAAAGTGCCAAGCACAGAGGAAATGCGAGAAAAATCTAAAGAAGTGATGAGAATAAGATGACAGACATTGAGAGAGCAACAAGATCATGCAATTCAACAAATTCATGCAAACACAGGTAATTCAAGTTGTCTCACTTCTCATATTACTTGCTCCATATTGTATGCATTAGGAAATATGATTGAAAACAAGAAAAAAAATGGAGAATGAAACAATATAACTAAGTTAAAATAAGCATTGAAATTAATGCCATGTAGTTAAAAATTGAGATGTAACAACAACTAAAGAAAACCACTTGAAACCATGGCTTATTGGAATTTTCCGAAACCACTTGAATTCATGCAAATTATGAACCACCTTTGAATTGTAATGGTTTAGGATATAACCCAAAAAAGCTAAGGATGTGATTTAACCAAAGAAAATCGTTACATTCTCATATATTAGTTACATGAATTACAATTCATAGAAATCTATTTACAAGAGTGATTAGAAAAAATGGTTGTCACATAGGTGTTCCAAAACCTATAAACATTAGTTTGATTGATGCTTAATATCCTTGTAGGAGTTAAAAGAGAGGAAATGTGTCAAGATCTAAAAGGAGCAAGAGTATCCCTCCTTCCAATGTGCATGATGAGAAGACATATTTCTTTGTTAAAAATATAACAACATTAAATTTTCGTGACATCCATCATCATATATAACATTTATTGGTTCCTTGAATCCTAAATGTTGATCCCTATCTTTGAAGATCTCACAAGTTTCTTCTTTCAATCCTCACATGATGGTTATGTTAATTTTTTAAAGAGAGCATGTTTATTAAAAACATACAAAGTGTAGTGTAGATTTGTTCTTGCACAAAAATGAGTGTATTATTTCATCACTATAATGCTCCAAGAAAGGCTCATATGATTAACCAATATTAAATTCATAAATAACAAATATAAAAGAAATAAAATTGCATGTATGTATTGATGATATGCTAGAAATGTTTACAATGTTAATCTTATTATATTGTGGCAACCTAATGTAAATTAAATTCAACTAGTTGTTTCTCAACAAGCACTCATGAAATATATTAAAAAGTATGGTTCAAAAGTAAAAAATATGAACCTTATTTTAAACTTTGTCAAGATTTGATGAAAATAATTGAAAACATAAAAGGCATTGGATATCCTTCTTTGCATGTTCATAAAAAGACTTCCTTGTAGATAGATATAGTTTTTAAAATCCTCTTACCCCTCCTTGTGCCCTACTTGATTGTTGTGTTAATTTCCATGTACATTCTAAAAAAAAAAAAAAACACAAATTACTTGTACCCCTCTTCACCACAAATGATAACAATACACATCCATTCTTGATAATACCTTGAAGCATCTTCCTTGTTTTCTAAATCCACTAAAACCTCTATCTCTTGATTTCTTTTTGTTTCCCTATCAATAGTTTCATTGGTCTTCTCATACTTCTCATCCCACATTTCTTCCATTTTTGTTTGGAATTGTGAAACTCTTTGTAATTATGATAACTTCTTCCTTTAAGAAAGTTTTGCTTACTATATTTTTAATTTTTTTATGGTGATTTTAGTTACATGTTTTAAAACGCTAAATGATATGGTGCTTCTAATGAAGAAAAACATTTCTAACTAATTTGGTCTTGTATAATAGGATTTCAAATATTAACACACTCAAAACTAGTTGATTAGGTTCCTTCTTGTATCATAGAGTGTGTATTTATGTATTGTATGCTTTTTTGGTCACAAATGATCTTATATAGTTAAATTTGTATAAATTTTAGATATAGTTTTTTTTCTCTCTCATGAAATAAACTTGACCCTTCAATTTGGTAATCACTAGCTTGATTTTTCAGGAATCTCTCATTCTCTCAAATTCAAAAGATTCAACATATCATTTAGTTAGTAATAATTCCCTCTGAAATATGTATTTAGACTTTCTATATAAGAATTTAAACTTTAATTTCTATTAGTCTATAGTTCAACTACACTGCAAATTATTATACAATACCTTCTTCATCAACTTTGGTAGATCTTCACCCTCTTCTCATTTTTGAGCCACTCTCTTTGGTTTCTTTAGTAAAATCCAATTCTTCTAATTTTATTCCTAACACCTATTATTTTTTAATCACTTAAATCTATTTCATTCTATTCTCGCAATCCCTTTTACTTGACATTAGATTTTAATTGAAATGTTTGGTAAATGAGATATATGAACAAAAATATAATACCATCCTTGTTATGGTATGGATCACTTTTAGTTTGGGATTTATATAGCCTTTTGAAGAAATGAAAAATTGTTGCTAAGAAGAATTAATTTTGAAAAATGTCAAATGCTTCACTTGGTAAATGTAACTTGTTGTGAAACCAAACAAAGCTTCAAACCTAGATTCAATAGTAAAATTTTGGGGTTATATCTAACAATATGTCACCTTTATCACACACCCTTCAATCATATGCCCAAATGGTTAAGTTTTTTTATTTTTTAAACATGTGTTGAGGGGAGAGTGAAGAGAGATTATTGCTTATGGGACTAGATTACTTGGGAAAAAGGTATATTGACAATTTACTCTCCAATTTTCTAATTTTATTTTTAATACCAATTCTTTTTAAATCATTTTTCTCTTTCCTTCTCTTCGCACAATCCCTTTTAGTTGGCATTCGATTTTAATTCAGATGTTTGGTGAATGAGATATATGAACAAAAACATAATACCATTCTTGTTGTAGATATCACTTTTAGTTTAGGATTTATATAGCTTTTTGAAGAAATGAAATGTTTTTGCTAAGAATAAATAATTTTGAAAATGTCAAATGCTTCACTTGGTAAATGGAGAGATGGAGTTATATATATATATATATTACATTTTTTGTTCTGTAAATAAAGTGGGACTGATTCTATTAAGAGCATATAGTACAAAAGGAGTTACAATCTAGAGAAGATGGAGACCAGGAGATCGTGAGGAAATTAACGATCACCTGTGGTTCCAAGATGATAACAAAAGAAAAATAAGAGAGACAAGGGAAGCTCATAGAGGCAGACTATGGACGTTGCCCAGAGAGGGTAGAGTCCACCAAATGACTTTTCTTTCCTTTCTTTTTGTTGAATTTGGTCCAGCCGTCAGTGGATGGGTGGGATGAAATCAATTGAAGATTGTTATTGGTCAAATGAAGAGAATCTTTGTCCGAGTCGGAGGAGGTGGACTCGTGCATACACTTTTGGAGATTCATGGAGGCGGAGGGTCTTTCCAAGATTACCGAGGATTGCACTTGTTGCTGTGTGGCATCGTCCTCATCTGAATCCATCTCATCATCATCCAAGCTGGAGGAGATGATGACCTTCCTTGGGGGTGACGGATCACAGGGCTTCCAGCTTTTATCTTTCGATTTACGTGTGCTTCTTTTCTTTTGGGCGAGGAAAGAAGCACATGAGTTCTGAAGATGCCCTGATTGATGGCAATGCCGACAACGGAACGCAGTGTTCTCATAGTCTAAGGTCTGTGACCAGAGGAAATGTTCGACTTTGAGAAGGATTTGGTTAGGTAATCCTTTGCTGATATCAATTTCAACACAAATTTTGGAGTAGGTGAAGATGCCCTTCTCCCCTCTAGAGGTATCAATTTCCAGAAAACGTCCTAGAGTGTTTCCAATTCCTTAGAAGATAGAAATGTGCCAAAGGTGAGCTGGTAATTTTGGAAGCCTTACCCCTCTTGGAAGTTTGGTGATGACTACCGTGGAGGGATCGAAGTCTGGAAACCAGGGTGTGAGAAAATAGCCCCGCTTTTCCCCAAAACCATGGACCACCAGTAAAGACCTTCTAGTAGTCCTCACTGTGAGGGAGAATTATGATGAAGAAGCCTTTTGAACAGAAAAGAACCATGTAGTTGATGGTCCAGGTGGAATGAATCCACTGGTATAGATCGGCTGAGCTAGGCCAGAGTCCATTGAATCTCCAAATGAAGGATTTCTCTGCAAATAGTTGCTGCCGTTCTTCAAGATCTGGGTGGGAGTTCTCAACAGAGGGCACTTCTTCCATTTTATCTACCAGAAAGGGATTGGAAACCTCCACGGGAGAGGCAGTATATTTGGGGGCCTTGGCATGGATGGCATCCCTGTAAGAGAAGTTTTTTCCTGCGGAGGACTTCCCTTTGGAACCTCCCCATAAACGGAGGGAAAGAATCACCCAGGCATCTTTTTCAATTTTGTAAAAGGAGAGAGGAAAGGGGTCTTGAAGTTGTTTACCTGCATGGAGAAGACACAGGGAAGAGGAGGGAATCCCCAGCTGGTGTTCGATGGCCTTCGAGAGGTGTGTAACCATATCTGTGGAGAGTACCCACAGTAGTAGGGTTTTACCATTTAAAAGAGCAATCTAGATCTGAAAAGAGGGGGGCAAACGATTCGGGGGTCCATGGCTGCTAGAGTAAGATATCAAGTTGGGATCTGATGGCTTGCTGCACTGCAGAGATGACTTCTTGAAATTGTTGAATTTCTTTGTCGAAAGGCAGCGTCGGGATGAAGTTTCTGGGGGAGCATGGCAGAAATGTGGGCAGAGGGGAAGCAGACGTGGTCGGAAGGCAACTGAGCATCTAGTCCTTTCGCAGGCACTCATCCGTAGTGCGTCACCCCGAGGTGAAGACTGGAAATTTGCTGTAGGGAATTCCTTAACCTGAACAGACTTTGAATGATTAAGGCGACCATTCCTGATCACAGCGATTGCAAACCGAGGTGTAGATCTAATGCAGAAAGCTTGGGTGTCGTCGTCCTCCTAAGATTGGAGGCAGAGGGGTTTGTTAGCGCCTAGAGGGGAAGAAAGGACATGAGGCAATGCATCGGTTGTTGCATCCGGAGGTCCACAGCTACGAGGAAGAGTAGGGTCGATTGATGGCGATGTGGCGGCAAGGGAGCTCGGTACAGGGAAAACCCTTGAAGCCATTTTCTCTCAAAAAAAAAATATTTAAAAATATTGATATTCTTTTTTTTTTATTGAAATAATTGATTAAATACAATAATTTTATATAAAGAAGATTAAAATATATTAATAATTTGGAATTATGATATTAGAAAAATTATAAAAGTAAATTTAAAATAAATTATTCAGAAGAATTCAATATTGTATTTTTTTAGTTTTTATAGAAATATATAACCACACATTATAACTATATAATACATATTTCAAATGACAATTTTTAAACACTACAAATTATAATACATCATTAAATTTTTTATATAATTAATTAATTATTTATGCCAACATAGTCATATTTAACATAAAAGATAGTTTTTTCTTTTTTATCATAAAATTTATATACTAATTAATTAATATTTCATTGTTATCATAGGACCATATTTAAAACATAAAATATAAATCTAAGTGTAAATATTTTAAAAAAATTGCATACCTTCAACTAGTTTGCAAATTTCTTATCCTTTACATGGGGGTTCCTCTATTGGGTGTTTTCAATTGTGGTATCCTTTGACGTTAAATCATGATTTATGCATAAGAAACAAATTTTAGCTATTTCAATGGCTTGGTTTGATGAAATTTATTTGTTCATATGCTTAATCTATAACGGTTTCACGTGACTTCGATTTGTTTCAGACATCAACATGTATAAGTTGAGTAAATATTAAGAAAATGCATATTAATTTAGGTAAGTATACATATATTTGAATGGTTATTTTGGAAGATTTGATTAAATCAAGTTACATAATTCAATTTAGTGGGTAAAGGAAATATAATGTTTCTTATTGAAGCACTAATTTTCCATCTCCCTATATGTTCACATAGTTCATAATTTGGAAAAGTAAGTGGCCCGTTATCCACACATATTTTATTTTGCAAGAAACAAACACCATATAGTGTAATTAGGGGAATTGTATTAAAGGATCGTGAACCGCATATCCACATACTTGCAATTCAAACACTTTGTGTAGAAATTATTGTGTAGATTCGAAACTTCTCATGAAATTTACTAAAACACAAGACTCAAATCTACTCTACTGCTCCACGGAAAGTAATTCACGATCGAGAACACATAACATCAACATGGAAGAAGAAAATGTTGAACCCTTAGTTAAACTGAGAGGGGGGGTGAATCAGTTTAATACATACATGGAATTTTAAAACCTTTTATTAAAACCTATTTACACCTTCATTTCATGTTCAACTTAATATGTGAGTAATCATAGAATGTGAGCAGCAAGTATTAGTGTAATGTAACAACAACAAGTATTAAGCAGATGATGTAAACCATATCAACACATAAACATCATGCACAGGGAAACTAGATATAAGTGGAAACCCATAAAGGGAGAAAACCACATCTTATTATTGTTGTGATGCAAAGGCAAGCTCCAACTCCCTCTCACCACTGATTTTATGTAGGCACCAACCTACAGGAGGCTCCTACCTCAATTCTGCAAGCTACAACTTGCAAGGAAGCTTCGAATCCCCTCAATTTTCTGCAGACACCAACCTACAGGAGGCTCCAACCTCAGTCAGCTACAACTGACATCTATCAAGCTACAACTTGATAGGGAAGTTCCAACTTCCTTACTTTTTCAAAAGAAAACACTTGCTGATTTACCTTGGATATCAACTCTGTTTTGTACCTTCACTTCTACTGTCCATCAGTCCTCATATCTGCTCTGTATCATCTCTGCATCTTCTTTGATTCTCTATCAGCTTCTCTTTCTTCTCTTCCTCATTGCTTCATTTCTGCATTCTCTGCTTTTCTATCAGCTCCTTCTTCTTCTCAACATCACTGCATCATTTCTCCATTCTCTTACCTCTTGCAACTTTCTTATATTCTTCAACTCTCTTCAATTCTGCTGCACACTCTCCTCTTCTCTCTCTCTTTTCGTAACTTATACCCTTGGATATTACCTGTTTTATACAAAATAGCTTCATGGCTGTTTGTATTCTACTGGGAATTCGAAATGGACAACCATGCCTCTTTGCCTTCTGCCTTCTCATTTCTTTTATCAACTCATTTAGAAAAAACATAGAAATTTGTATTAATTTCAAATTTACAGTCGGATTTTTATTTTCCTCCGGAGACTTGCCAATGCATCACAAACAATATAAAATCAATTAAACATTTACATTCACATTTCAGTTACATACATCAATTTCACTCAGCCATTTTTCAGCACTTGGCTTGTTGGTTTTGTCTTTTCTGCTGCTGTCAGGTAACTGTCGTGCATACCTCTGTTTACTGCTACTCTGTGCACCTGCGCATGTACACCTGTCAAGCCCACTGTCTCATTCCTGTGCAACACCTATCAACAGATGTTCACTGCAATTGTGAATTTGCTAAATATATAACAGTTTTTACTAGTTTAGTTCCCAATAACTCTCAAAGTCTTGTGCATATAAGAGTGCCTCTCCAAAATTTGATCCAAGTTATGTCCAAATCTGGGCAATATCTGTTCATTATCAATCTCTGTGCTCGGGCTACCTGCTTACACACTCTCTGTCCATATATGAACTGTATTCATTTTTATTTTTAAATCTGGGCACTCTCAAACTAATGATTTCGGAAACTTATTTCACCCACTTTATTAAATCGAATTACATTGGATTCATAGAGCTCAATTAAATTGGCTTTCGCTCTTCATTTTTTTCACCTTTGAACGCATCTATTATGACAACCATTACTTAAAAGATTCACCCTCTCTTTTAATTCTAAGCCCCAGGTTTTTAATCTCATATGCGGGAACTTCGCCTTTTTAAACAACGATTATGAAACCATTTAATTATCCCCGATGCGATGGATCGCTTCTGAATACTTCCGATTGCGATTGATGCATTTGCGAAAGACCCGATGCGATAATCACAATCGCAGCTTTCAACATAATGCTCCGATGTTCTGCCTTTTTTCCGATGTGATTAATCACTGTTGACTTCACTGCGCTGATGCGATGGGTCACTTTGATGCCATAACTCAAACACGTATGAATCACAGTTCATAGACCCATCGGGTCCGCATCTTCATCGCGATCACAATCAGAACTTTTATTAACATGTCCCACTGCCATAATTTTCTCCGATGCGATTCTTGAGGGTCCCACACGGTTAATAAAACTCTTCTGTCCATTCTATTCGGAATCAATTCGGGCTTAACCTTTGATTTAACCAACCATATAAATAATATATCCATAGTTTATCTGACTATATGTCATTCTCTCTTCAATAATGCGAGTAACCATTTGAATTTTATAAAAAAATGCAAGTCTTGGCTCATACACTCAACCCTTTACTTACTTCAACCTTGGCTTTTGTTTAGTGCCCAACTTAATCATGGTCGCGGTTTTATAACCTCATACCAACATAACATCAAACTGTATTATGTCCTCAACTTATATATATATATATATATATATATATATATATATATATATATATAATGCTTACCTCCTAATGAAACCTTATTATGAACCCACTGTATTAAAATCGAATAATATTCGATTCTTCGTATGATTATACACTCGGGCTTATCATTATAATATATCCACATTGTATAAATTACCATCATATGGAAACATTGAGTTTATTTTCAATATTTCAAGGTCCAAAGCTTTTATTTGATCACACTTACCAACTCGCATATCCAAATTCTTATATGCGCAACCCTTGTGACATTCCATTAATCTCGAGGACTAAGTTCTGTATTCATTCGAACCATGTTTTATAATTCACTTATATTGGAGTTGAACTTTGATTAAAACATGGGCCAAACATATAATGTTGGGTCCCACCATATTGACGAGCCACTTCAAACCCAATCAACCTTAAAATTGGATAATGATTATAAGCACTTGTCGTTTGAATGCATTTACCCCTTTATCAAAAAAAATATTATTTTAATTCCTTAATTCTTCGCCCTTTGGATTAAAACCCAAAAGCTGATGCGAAAGATCAATTGTGGTCTAGGGTTAACATATCTCACTCATCCAACGACGGGCAGATCATCGCATTGGTTTGTATGATCTGACGACTGTAAACAAATATCACATTTATTTATTGCACGAGGGTTAACTCATGAAATTTACGCGAAAAAAGTTGTAATTGAAAACCACCTTTGGACACTTGGCAGTCAATGACCGATATCGTGTTATTTTTTAACAAACCCTTTACCATTTAAAAACAATGCGAACCCGCTAGCTTTCGTGGGTTGAAACCACGTTTACTATTTGTTTGGTCAATTTAGTGTGTCCTAAATTGCTAACATAAATTATCAACCAGGGATTCGTAAGCTGACGAAGTGTGGCGCACTATATGTGCAAGATAACCTATCTCTTACTTTTTGTCGTTTTTGGATTTTTATGAAATTCTAAAGACAAGTATGGTTATGGATATTCAAGGCAATGATGTCCTTTATAATGATTTACCAACTTGAAACTGAAAAAGGAATTTGAAACATACAATGACAAAACTTGAAAGGAAATGAAAATGTGCTACTGAAATGAAAAAGGTGCCGCTAATCTAATAAATCAAAACAGTGAACTAGTGAGCATGAAACCAAACTATTCTTGCTGCTGTCTAAACACAAAAGAAACTATGCTGAAAGAAATCCAAAAGTTGCAATACAGTAAATCTAAATCAAATTACATCAACTTGTCTTCTGATCCCTCATCATTAGTCCAGCTATGATTTTCGGAAGTAACCATAAACAATTTGAGTAACTGATATCTAACTTCAGTTAAAAACTAATATCAAACCACACATTCATAATTCAACTTCTACCACTACCCACCAAGCTGAGAAACTAATATGTTGTTATACAATTTAATATTTCACTGTGTATAAATGAACAACCACACACATCATTAATTCAATCCCTCACCATCACCTCCCAAGCCCAGGAGCTGAGGCAACCCAGATACAGAGCAATTAATATATCTAAATTTGCAGAAAGGAAACTAATACCAAACTACACATTTCATAATACAATCCCTCACCATCAGTCCAGTTGTGGCTTTCGGAGGCAACTGAAGATGTTATGAGCAGTTTAATATATCTAAATTTAACTACTGAAGCAAATGAGCAAAACTGAATTAAACAAAGCAGTACTAAAATTAAACAAAAACTAAGAAAAACAAATTCAATGCCAGAATATTGATTCCATGTCATTAGTCAAAAGATACAAATGCCCGCCATGAAAATTATGCTGTAAAAAGCTATGATTTCAGAAAGCACCCATAGGGAAATATGGACAAATGAATTGAAAAGCAACTTATCTAGAAACATAAAAGCCCTCGAGGAAAGTAAAATTCTCTCGCTACCAATTTGGTGAAGTCCTTCACTCTCCCAAACAGAAGATCATATTAGCACGGCATCCAAGCTTTATTCAAAAACTCATAAATCTACATCCCATTCCATCTTGAACTTTGTTACAAATCTACTTCCTCATTACTTTCTCCTTACCTATGATAGGAGAAAGCTTATCCTATTTATACAAAATATGAGGAGACATCTCATTAATGGGAGTCCATGAATCTCTCCCTCCATCTCTAGAGTTACAATCAAAATAGGAAATGATAAGACACATGTCTTTCTAGAGTTTCAACACAACTTGAGGAATGAGACACATATCCTCTTAGAGTTTCAATACAACAAGGAAGTGAGACACATATCCTCTTGATCCCATAATATTCTCCAACCAAATTCGAATTTGGTCTTAGAGTGCCACATAAGGGTCTTCTAGAAGTCTCCTTTTGACCTACACATGTCACAAAACTCATAACACATATGTAGATATATGAAACTATGTTAATTTTCTAGTTTCTAATCATAAATTCACTTAAAATACATAAAATAAATAACTTTGGAAAACAAGGATCCTAACCCATATATTTATGAAAATGGTTACTTGATGTAGGGTTTTAGGTAAAATAGCTATGAAATAAGAGCTAAATGGTTATGACATAATGGAAATATGTATGAATATGGAGAACATTTTTGAGACTCAACACTATTCACGCTCACGGTTCCTTTCCCTCACTCAAGGTTCCACTTCAACGTCTTATTTCAAAGGATTTCCACCTTTTCCTTCAACGCTGCTGCCTCAACTCCTGATACAAAGATTTCAATATAATTCGAAGTGCCAATAGGCTTTTATTAAAAAAACTTTAGCGCTTATCTAGGCACGAATTGACTCTGTATTTAGTCTTTTCTGACCCAAATCCACAGTAACTCCAATCAACCCTCAGCATGTAACCTGAACTGCGATATCGGTATTATTAACACTGATTCTTTCGTTGAATGCCGAGTCTCAATTCAGAGCTCTATTGTAGATTCTATCTCCACAGTTAATCACAAGGATTCAAAACATTCCACACAGAATTTGACTCAACAAATGTACAGTAGCACTGAAACAATGACATTACTTACAACTTTTAGTCCCCAGCCAGGTCTTCAAAGTAACGGCCTTCTATTTCTCTGCCTCTTCTCTACAGCACTATGCAGGCTTTGTGCAATCCTTACAGGTCCCTGAGCAGTTCCGAATTAATTCTTCATATATGCACTTACAATCAAATTATAGATCCTCTGCCCTCACTACTCTACAGCACCACTCCTCTTTTTCCAACTCCTTTGCCATCAATGACAACATTTCCAACAGAAACATCACACATGCACATAGATTTATCTAGGGGAAAGAAATTTCTAAGAACCCCTTCCTATATGTATTGCATTAATCAAAGAATAGAGATGAAATACATATGCTACTCAAGCCTAAGCACAACTTTCAAGTGTATAGTCTATCCCTCTTCCTGACTGAATGACTCTCACCAAAACTTAGCCAATTTTCAAGCCCTCCAAGCTCCTATTTCCTCATGTTGTTCCTTGAAAAATTAGCCCCTATTTTTAAAGAAATTTCCTCAATTGGATTGCGTAATTCCTTTTGGCTCATTCTCTAACTGCATGCACCACCTGTACACATGGGAAAAATCTACAACTAATAGTACCCTACCTTGGAATATCTATCTCAATTGGGTAACTCAAATTATTTGCATGCATCAATTATTTTGGGCTGATTGATTATTTAACTAGTTGATCATTGAGTGTGACTGAAGTCCCACTGCACAACTTGACCCTCCACTAGTTCATCCAAAAATTGGAACTAGTTTAACTAACCTTAACTCAAATTAACTGAATTAGATTGCTACAAAGTAGAAATCAATCATACTAAACTGAACTCAAGCTTCCCCAACTCGAATTAACTAAGTTAACTGAGTGAAAAGTTCCATGTCACCTCAGTTAACTACCTCCAAGATTCTACTAATGTGGAAATTCAAAATTTCTCTAGTTTGACCAAGGCAAGGTCAAACTGAGATTTTCTTGCTGAATTTTCAGCACTCCTTCTCAACAAGATAGGGATTATCTATCACCTCAATCCTGCCTTTATGGAACTCTAATTTTCCTCTTGAAAAAGCCTTTGTCAAAATGTCTACATCTTGTTTCTATATTGGAATGTATTGCAACAACATTATCCACCTCTGCACACAATATTGTAGATGATGATACCAAATATCTATATGCTTGGATCGATCGTGAAAAACAAGATTTTCAGAGAGCTTGATGCAACTTTGATTATCATAGTAGATTACAGTTGGATCCATCATCTGACCAAACAATCAAACAATAATATTTCTCATCTAGATCGCCTCACATGTTGCTTGAATTGCAACCATGTATTATACTTTTCCTGAGTTGAGTGCCACAAATGTTTGGTTCCTGTTGTACCAAGAAACAGCTGCAAAACCAACACTGAAAATCCCTCCTGATGTACTCTTCCGGTTTGATGGACTCCCCGATTAGTCTGCATCTACGAAGCCACATAGTTTCATTTCCTCTATCTGTTTGTACAATAGTCCAAACTGAGTAGTGCCTATGAGGTACCGTAGAACATGCTTGGCTTCCCTCCAAAATAATTTTGTTGTTCAAACCATAGCTTGGATCAACTAGTTGATTGCATAACACATATCTGGCCGTGTTTTCACAAGATACATGAGTGAATTCACCAAATTTTGGTAAAAAATAGAATCCACTTCCTCACCTGAAGTGGCATCCTCCTTCCTCCAGTTGGTCATTAGAGATGTCTCCATGGGTTTGCAACTCTACATGCGAAAATTCTAATGTATATCATTGGCATACTTTCCCTGAGAGACAAACAATTCCCATTCTCCTTGCCATACTTCCAATCCGAGGAAGTAGTGCATGAGACCCATGTCCTTCATTTCAAACTCTCTTGCAATTAAAATCATGTCATCAACATATAAGACAATAATCAACAATTTAAATTTTACCAAAATGTTATAGAGGTTTGCATCAACTTCACTTTTTTTGAAGCCCAAATCAATGCGATAGCTATCGATCCTGGTGTACCAAGCACGAGGTGCTTGATTGAGACCATACAACTCTCACTTGAGTCTGCACACATGAGACTCTCGATCAAAAGTCTTGAAGCCTTCCTGTTGCTCGATATACACCTCCTCCTTAATAAATCCATTGAGGAATGTTTTTTTCACATCCATATGGTGGATCTTCCACCCCTTTTGTCCAACCACAACCATAATTGATATAATCAATGAGTACCTTGCTACCAGAGCAAATGTATCCTCATAGTTAATCCCTTCAATCCGAGAGTACCCCTTGGCCATAAATCTGGCCTTATACGTTTCTATGCTTTTGTTTATTGCATGTTTTACCTTGAAGATCCGTCTCAAACCCATAACCGATTTGTTTGCTAGTCTTGGGACCACTTACCAAACACTTTTTTTTACTTTGGATTCTTATTCCTCCACCATTGCATAAACCCATATAGGTTTCTCTACTTCTTCATCGAAAGAGGATGGCTCAGTCTCTACAATCTCAGTCATCAAATCCATGTAGCCAGTGTACCGAACTGGTGACCTTCTCTGCCTATGCTGATTTGATGGAGCACCCACATTCTCCCTTGCATCCTGCACATGTCTCTAAACTTCATTGGTCCTTTTCATACCTTCTCTAGATGGTTCTAATTCTATGTATGTCTCCACTCTCTTCTCCTCAATTTGTAGCTACTCCACATATTCTTGAGGTTCCTCCTTTGGAGCTAAAATATCCTCATCTAGTGGGATTTGAATCTCCTTCTCAAGAGAGCACCACATCACTTTCTCTTCATAAAATGTTGGATTTATTAGGCCCCGACACAGGTTCAAATAGTTTGCGTAGTCCAACAAAACTCACTATTACCGGCCCTTTCGACAATGACCTACTTGCGCAGACCGAAGTCTCACCTGAGGAGATATATGGGGATGCTAGAACCATGTTTCTACATCTACAGGGATAGGGGACAATGGATTTAGGGCTTTTCCTTCTTATCAGAATTCCGCAGGTAAGATCTATCAATATTACCAGTGATGTTGAACACAACTATTGAACTTGCTTATAGATCGTGCGATCTTACTTATTCATGTATTAAACATAGTAAATAACCATAAAACAGACTGAGCTATTTAGTTATAGAAAAAAACTATTATTCAGAATGGACATTCATAACAATAAACAAAAGAAACACAACATTATAACTCATATTTCCTCAACAGTTCATACATTAACATCCATATCTATCTCATACATCCACTTTCCACCCTGCGCACATAGTTGCAAGGGCCTGCGCACACAGCTGCAGTATTTCCTAAGGTCTACGTGCACATAGCTACAAGAGAATTTTCCTCTAACCCAAACCACAAACTCTAAATCAATCTTACATCCAAATGCATTACATATCATAAATCATAACTTGCCTATGACTTCTATTTAGACTCCTTATATAGATTTTGATTTTACAATACCATGGTCCCAAACCATGGGCCGAGTCCAACGTTCACAAAAATTCCCATTCCATTACATAATTAAGGGGTTTTTACCCACTCTAAAGCCCCTGAGACCAAAAATATACTTTATGTTGCATGCTTCGTGCCTCGATCTGCGAAGTCTTTACCCCGCAGGGGGATCCCAGCTCCAAAAAGCCCCCTACACAAAACAGTTACATGTCCCTAGTCACAATGGTGGTGTGCCATCAATATTTGATTTGATGCCGCTTAAGGCATCCTTCAATGGAGGAACTGTATCGTCGCACTACTTATGCAAAATCTCGGACCTCTCTGAGCAACGATTCTGTGATGGACTTGGATGAATTTTGTTCTAATCCTCTCTAAGTTGTGCGCAACTCTTTAAGCTTCTTCTCCACAGTTTGGGAAAGTTAACTAGCCTCTACTTCCCATGGCTTCATCTTGGTAATGACTAGCTGCTCTTTCCGGCGCAACCTCTCAATCTGTTCTAGTAAAAAGTGACCCTCTTGGATACGAGTAATCCTCTGAATTGGCACTAAGGTATTTGCAGTGACCTTAATTTTATCCAGTTTCTCCTATTTCTCACATACCTTAGTCTCAATCTTTTGTACTTGCGGGTTCTCCTGAAGTGAGGACTAGACATCCAGAGCTTTGCCAAATATGCTCGCACACTCCTTTATGCGAGACTCGATCTGTGTTGTGGCAGCCTTTAGCTTCGTTGTGCATTGCTCGCGGACTTCCGGTGGAGTAGCAGGCTGTAACTGCATCTGTGGCTCGACGATTTGCATTTCCATCTCGATATGTACTTCATCGAGTTTGGCCTTGGAGTCTTTGACAGCGGGGGCCAACTTGGCCACTTTCTCCTCAGGCGCAACTACAGCCTGAATTTCGAGCTTTGGTATCTCCCTACATGCCTTAGAAATAACTTCTTCCAACTTCTGTAGCTGTGCTGCTTTAGTGTTGCGCTCTTCGATAGCAACCTATTTCTCCGCAACCATGCTCTATCACTCTTGCTATACGTCTTGAATAACCAGAAGGGCACGTTGTTCTCTAATATTTAGCTCCTCGGCGATGCCCTGGTGAAACTCATGGAAGGCATGTAAAGGCATCGCCGCAAGATTCAATGTTGTGTTTGCCATCGTCGTTCCTATTTCATCTGCTTAGTTGTTTCAAAATGCAGCGTGCCTGTAAGAATAGACACTGTGAAAGTGTCTGCAGACAACTCCAACTCCTGCGCAATTGTACTTGGTCCAGCTACTCTGCTTGGTGGGACCGCGCTCACTTGCAACATGCTTGCTTGCACCTAGAAATATGGAAACCCTTTGTCGACATATTCAAATAATATATTGTATTTCTCTTTGATGTTGCCCCAAAAGTCCTCATTGACCTGTCACATAGTATCCATGATCTTGACAATGTCCCCCTCGGTGAGGACCATGTCTATTAGACTAACGGATTTGTCGAACTTGACCTTCTTTTGTGTGCCACCATTTTGTGGTTGCCTTCTCTTAGTGATAAACGGGGAGGAGAGTTCAAAGGGATCCGTGCTGATATCATTTCCAAGAGTATCATCCCCCTAATCTCTAGAGTCTCCTCTTCAGTGTCCTTTTTCCCTATTGGCATAGTGGTCTTTTCCCCACTTGTTCCTGCTATCTCTATATTCCCATGCAGCGGAGTTAACCAATCACTTGACCATCGCCTGATGATGGCCTCTACATATTCCTCTTCGACCATGTACGGTAGCTCATACCAAACCCTTGCGAGGTCCTTCTTCGCCTGTATGTGGGTATGGTGGAAGTCCACATGAGCTCTGCAATCTGTCGATATTGTTCCACAATTCTTGGTGTCAGCTGGGGATTTTGGTTGATCACTGTCCCTAAGCTCATCGCTACTCTGACCCAGAAAATATTGTTAGAAATAACCCTCGACGGTTTTGCTAAATGCCATAGTGAATCATACGGGGCTGATTCGCAGAGATCGGGGTCCGCAACATTGAATTGCGACCTGTTAGGTTCCGCCCATTCCATCAAGGAAATCAGAAGCAGGAGCCACATGTAGTGTAACTACTTGCCTTCTTCTTGCACGGCCCTACAATCTTCGAGGACATCCTGACATAAATAGCCAACCCAATTGTATACCACGCCCTTGGCGCACTCTACAGCTAAAGCAATAACAACTGCAGAACCTCCTCCCCGTGACTCTTCCTCATGATTTTTCTCACAAGGATGTGCACAAGGAAGCACACAGTTCTGTCAGAAATGGAGTTAATGAGATAACCCCTAGTCCCCTTGGTTAGATCACACTCCTTCTTCATCTTATCTTCCAATTTCTTGTCTTGGATTTTACCCACAAAATCCTCTGTAGGGTCTATTCCTTGACAGGGAAGGGTCGTAATTCTTTTGATCAACATCTCCGTAATCAGGATCTTCTTCTCTAGCCACAAATAATTGTCATGCACCAAGTTCAGTAGTTGGCACACACAAATACTATTAATGGAACTTCACCCAAATTGCGATACGTATAACATGTTGAGTATCCCTGCCTACTGGATACCCTTTACCCATTTCATTGGCTCTAATTGTGTGAGTCCACCTATAAATGACTGCTGGCACATATACTGGCTAGGTTCAAACTACGGGTACTTTATTTTGTCATTGAAATCCCAGTCCTCCATTCTCAACTGGGGCACCTTAGCAAGTAAATCACCTTCAAATACCACTTCATCTGGAATCAGTGGAGTGAACACCTTGTACTTCACTGCGTCAGGGTCCTTCACTAGCTTCTTAGCCTCTGGATTCTAGGGCGAAATGTAAGAAACCAACCTGGAGAGAGTTTCAACCTCCTTAGTGTCAACTTCCTCTAGTGCTTCCTTTTGCATCCTCATCCTCATTTGATTCGACTTCCACATCTATTTACTTTCACCATTCCTGGGTTGTCCTAGCTTTCTTTTACTTTAAGAGTTTCTTTTGGGGAAACGCCTGCACTGTTGGTTTCTTAGGCTTCGCGGAGGGAGCCGCACCAGTGGACTGCTGTCTGGGTCACCTCGGCCCTGTCACAGTCACTGGTGGTGTAGCCATCATGATGTACCCTAAGCCTCGCTGCATAAATTCTCACTCGATCTCTTCGAAAGTCTTCTCGGACTTGTAGCAACTTTCTCATCTCTCTCATAAACAACAATTCTCTCTTATCACGCAAAGTGTTCGAATTGGATGCGAAATCCTTGATTTATAGAAAATTTCAAATTTTAACCTCTTAATTGCCCTTAGGTGCTCCTCACAAATGCTGATTTGGCAGCGGATTTGGCCAGATATGCCCATTAATTACGTTTTCCCCACTCCTTCTAATGTCTAGGTCACTGTATAATCAATTTTTACTGCTCCAACTATCATATTTTGGAAGAAATCCATGAGACTTGCCTCTTCGGTGCAGTCTTGCCTCCCTATGCACAATAACCTCCAACTACGCTTGCAATCCATATTCCATGTAGTACTCTGACTATGCTGACTCCATCCTTCACCATATTCTATCTTCATCGGAGCGTCTTGGCATCCGTAGATCTCCTCCCCTAAAACAAGCTTGTTTGACTGGTTTGTCCAATCTATCTAAACCAACGTCCTTGGCTCCTTGGTAATGCAAATTAATCCTTCTTTCCTTTTCTTAAGTGCCTCATTAATGCCTTACCACCCATCAATGAAGATATATGTTAATAGGAACCCATCTATCAGTTCATCCCAATCCACGGTTCCATGGTGCAACTCTGTTTCAAGATACCATTGCTGAGGTATCATCTCCAAAGAAGGAAAGAACATGTGAACCCATTATAGTTGAGGTTCTTCTCCCCAAGTTGCGGTCCAGTCAACTAAATTCTCGCTCAGATCCTTTCGGCCATCATACCTCTTCACAATTCTTGTGTCAACCTGACCAAAAATTAACCTTATCAATTTGCAGAAATACGACCAACCTCCTAGACTTTCTCTGTGTGCACCCCACCATCGGGTTGGAGTGGACCTTAATGAAAAGTCCAAAGCCTCATACTTTTTTTCCTCAGAAACTTTCTACTTAAATTCCTCCAAGAACAAGACAAAATTCCCCATTCAATCATACAAGGGAAAGTCACGCACTTATAACTTGACACAACACAAATATTTTGTAGCCCTGTTATAGCGCTTTGTGGTTACTTCATGAAATCCATTCTACCAGTTCTCAAACTCTTCATTGGAATTAGACACACATGAACTATTGTGCTCCCAACATATTCTTCCATTTGCGGTGGGATTAATCCAGTCTTCGTCCTCCGTAGTAAGCTAATAAATTTGATCAATTGCAACATCACCATATGGCATGCTGGATAGGTTATGTATAGTATACACCTTCAAAGGGATCTAGTGGCACAACAAATCGGGTTCCATCCTTTTCAAATACCATATGCCTATTCTTCAGGTTTATTATAGCATCCATGTCATAAGCCCAATAAAATCCTAATAGCACGGGGTACGAATTACTATCATCAACGATCTCAATGACCTCAAAGCCAAACAACACAATTGCACCATCAATATCCTACTCCCTACAAACGCCCCATAGGGATGATATTTTTCTGATTTTCCATCCTCAGCTGAATAGGCGACCATTTAAACTTCGACTTTCCCATTCGCCCCCATGTCTGTTTTGGCAGAACATTAGCATTCGATCCCAGATCCAGAATTACTTGTTCCATCTCATAGTCTCTGATCTGCACAATTAATCACAAATCCCAACCAGTTCTCTTCCTATTCTTGTACACTTTGTTTACTGTGTGTTGTTCCATCCACCACTCTTCTTTACCAGCGTAGTTATTAAGCAACTCCTGCAATCCCTCTACAACCCTTTGGTCCTTTAACAAATTCATGCACGTTTGTAAGAAAGATGCTAGGATTGATATAACGACTCCCTTACTTCAGCATAATCTTCAAGATTCTTTTCTACCAGGAACAACTGTCTTTGTGCAGTGAATTTCGCAGCCTTAGGAGTCATAGACGATTTCTTCATTACCATGAATGTATCTTTTTTGCACTGTACATCAAACCCATCAATCTTATCTTCAACCTTCCTTACCCATGTCTCTGGTACAAACCTCTACCTGTCTGCATAGTTTCCTCCAGTATTCAGACCACTACATATGACTATGTTAACACTTGGATCTCCTTGGCACAATTCAGCCTTCATCATCTGTATGTTCTGCGCTGGCTGTTGTTTGCACTTCTCCTACATTTTAGCTAACAAAATGGGACAATATTTTATTTCATGACCAAATTATTGACAACACTTACAGGACAAAGGAGTGGAATTTTGGAAATCTCGAGAAAAGTGTCCAGGTTGTCCATAGTTGTAACAAACAATCTATCTTCTCCCTCAACCAGCACTTCCTCCTCAGCCGCGCCCTCGGCCTTGAAAACCTTCTCGTGCAGTTGGTGAACCCATAGCTTCATGACCTTCTACTTGCATTCGATATGCACCCAGACTGTTCTGCAACATTAGATCATAGCTCCTACATTGTTTTTCATCATGCCCAACCGATCTACAAAAGTTTCAAAATAGTTCCTTCGACGAAATGACCAAATTTTGTAATAAGTGACAAAAATCGATGGAATGTTGGCCTGAAAATTCGGAGATAACACACCATACATTAGCCCCTGCACTTGGCCCTCCGTTAGATCCAGGTTTTAACAAATTCGACATCCCAGTGCCCACATATTCTATAAAAATAGGACACTGGTCCGTGTAGTGACCCTCAACCTTGCACTTGATACACCAGATTTCTGGGCGAACCTACTTTCTCTTCTTTAGATCCTGGAGCTCCATGTGAAAACTTACCAACTGAGCCTGAATTTGTTGCACCTTGTTGGCTTGAGGGGTCCTGACCCATGTTCGGATTTATTGCGCAACCAACAAAAATTCTAGCTACTGACCCTTTCATCAATGACCTACTTGCGTAGATCAAAGTCTTGACCAAAGTAATATGGGGGGGGTGTTGGAACCAAGTTTCCACACTGTTTCGGGGAAAATCACCCTAGAGGTTTTTTGGGTCAAAACCTCCACAGATTAGGGCATGCTATTCAGAAGGACTCACACACAACCATACTTGAATGCAAAAAACTAGATAACAACGATAGCAGAACTCACCCGTAGTCCTACGTTCGATGTAGATCCCGCGGGGTCGAAACCCCCAGCAACCCTTCTTCTTCCTTCAACCTGGAAAACAAGAAAGAACATGCACAGAAACATAGTTGTATAGCATATACTTCTCCTAAACGTTAGTGCAATCCATGTGAAACATTATATAAACCATAATAAATGCTTAAATGATAATCTTTTCACACATATAAGTAAATATTAACACATAAGTTCAGGAACAAGATGGTTCTTCATTATTACGAATAACATGTACAGTAGTAAAAGTGGAGAGATCACCTGAATCCTTCCACGATCTTCAAACAGACCGTCGTCCGGATCCATCCCGCCCTTGCCTCGCTAAGATACTTTCAAGTCTTGTGCACTCGAGATGGCGTATAAATGGATGAACATCTCCAGGAAACAAGGGTTTCCTGTATAAATCTGGGAAAGTGCAGGAGGCACGGGGAATCAGACTTGAATTGGGATTCCAACATAGTATAATGTCTATAAAATTTCTCTCTCCCATAGGCCATGCACATGAGGGGCTTTTATACTCCCTCAAGGTAGTTTCAATAAGTTGGAAACAGTTGGCCACGTGTTGGGGTGGTTGAACTACTAGAGTAACCATCAACCCAGCCCGAAAATAGGGATTTTTTATATATTTTTTAATGATTTTAATGGCATACGCGGAAAAGTACATGTGGACTTGCGTATACACGCGGAAAAGTCTGGGCATACCCACGTATGGGAATTTTAACACTGTTTTTAAGTGAATTTTGTTCAAGTCTGTAGGAATGGGTGCCCAAATCCATAAAGACAATCATGAATCACATGAGGGTGAAAAATGATGCTATAACAGATGCCCCCTAATATATGAGGTTAGAAGGGGTACATGATGGCCGAAATTTATTATGCACATAGAAAGAACTTCAAAAGGACAAGAGAGGACTTCACCAGATTTCAGCCTGCCAAAAACCAATGAAAGAAAATAGAGAGTCAACTCATGCTGAGGCGGGCATACCCATGCTCAAATTAAAATACATTTATCAAAGACACATAGACAGAACCAAATGGGGATATTAGTATAACTGAACTGAAAGTACATAGTGAATCATCTGAGCAAGGCCCGGAAAGACAAGTCTGTATCAATGTCCAAGTATCATATATAGAAAGCTGATCAATGATGCTAAAACTGGATGTCTGATCATATAAGTAACTGAATCTCCAAGTACCAAATCATAAGAGGTGGAATAAACAGTACAATCACGCAACTCGGGAGCCAACATATAGGATGCTGCTGTACTGACACTGCAACATATAAGGGTGAATGGTATCACTAGCAGAAACTGAATGGACTATCAAAAGTGAACCGAGAAATGCTGATGCAACCCGAGGTATTCAGCGATCACAATGGCACACTTCTACACACTGGGAATAAATGAGCTGAAGTCGACCATGTGAGAAATCGTTGGATTACCGATCAATGATGGATACCGTTAACCAACGCGAGACAACCCACCAATAATGAAAATGAGTGTCAAGGTGCCCCAGTACAATCTAACAAGTGCGAATAAATGAGTTGAAGTCGAACACTTGAAAGAATCTACCAATCAGGAGGCAATGATGAATCCCCACCGTCGATAGCGAAGAGTCTGCCACTGATGACTGCAAACCCTAAGGTACTTACAAAAAGACTCTAGACCTTATTCCCAGAGAAATGAGTCGGAGTCAATGGGAAAATATCTGCTGGAAGGAAGGCATTAAGGCATCCCACATCAGTCCAGCGCGAGTGTAACCCGCAGGCCAAAATTTGGAAGGAATCGGACAAAGTAGAGTGATGGAACCAAAACCGAAGTTCGTTTCTGACATGCACAAGATGAAGCTAGCGCATGGAAGAAACCCTTTGAACCAACCAATAATGAAAGCTGACACAGAGGTGAGATATCCACCGATAGGGTCAAATGGAAATCAAGGTACTGCACGAATCCCAAGTGTGATAATGTGTGCTGACGTCGAACACAGGGGAAACCACTCAGTCAAAGACCCATAATGATGATCAAATGCTGAGCACAAGGTCACCTATAAATGATGGAAATAGGGCCAGGGTGTGGCTCTAGGTTTACTCTCAGAGCAATGTGTCGTAGTCGATAAGAGACAAACCCGCCAGCGAGAAGTCAATGGAGACCTTCTCAAACCAGCATGAGCAGAAGACCAAAAACATCTGATGTGATAGAACAAGATACTGACAAGACCGGGAAGGCCGACTGAATAATGAGTCAAGAGACACCGCAGAATGGCTAACTCTGGTTAGACTTCCCTTGAACAAAAGCATGACTCGTGATGACCATGGTAGTAAAAAGTGACACTATATAAGTCGGTTATGTAGGAGGAAAAAACAAACTCTCCATATGATTGGAAGAGATAACCAACCGAGGGAGGACTGACCAGTGAAACAAGGCAAAGGCTGAACCTAGGTCAAAAACTAAAACCATCCCAAATGGAGGAAAGATATATAAGTGTATATGCTTTGTTCAAGGGCGACAAACTGACACTGTACTGCCATCAAATAACGAAGTTACATCCTGTTCCCGCTCTTTTTGTTATATTTGATTTTTTTGTCTTTTTCATATAATAAGCCTGAAAAAGAATAAAAGAATGCTATGGTACAATGGATAGAACGAGTATCAAGAAAAAAATGCACTAGTTCCTGGGATTGGAACGATCCTATGCTCAATGCAAGGTGGCGGAAACTGGTAAGCGATACTCAGAGGAATGTTCCATCCATGGGTAAAAGGGTGTCAAGTCGCGATAGCTAAGTGCATGCAATGGTTTAACTTGTACAGATAGACAAGGTCAAAAGTTGGCTTAAAACATTGAGTCCAAATGAAGCCGGCTAAACACGCATGCGCAGCCAATATGCATGCGCAGCGGCAAACTCAACAAATACCGGTGAGCCTCTAGGGTAATAGCCGTAAAACATAGCAGGAAGAAGAAGAATGAAGCTTCAACACATGAGTCATGGCGGGACTAAAGAGGACTTTTGAGCCTACAGGAAACGCAGCATGGGCAACAAGTGATAGCGAGGAACTAACTAGGAAGCCCATGTATAGGAAGGCTCTACCACCAAGTCATAATTAAATAATCGGCGAGTGAAATGGGTGAAATACTCATGACCTGATGGGATCGACCCTATGGCAAGTGATCAGAATGGAGGCTAATATGCAAAATGCAACGGAAAGTGGATTTCCTAACCTATATGCCAGTGAAGATCATATACCTGCCATGACAGGTCAGCAGTCATGGATCAAAAACCAGAAAAATCTCATCTTCATCAAAATGTACCTGAAAATATGCCAATCTGGGCACTTCCAAGCATCCAGGTTATGCAGCTTAAGATAGATTGAAAAAATAAGCATAACAATTTTTTGAGAAAATTTTCAACTTTTTGGGCATAAATAGACAAATTACCTCATATTTGGTTCATTATTACTATTTATTTGGGAAAAAAGTGCCCTGAGAAAAGCCTTTTCATCAAACAAAGAGCAACCAACCGTCAATCACCTAATTTTGTCGTGTTTCATCAACCATTCTGCGTCTATTTTCATTCAATATAAATTGTACCTAGAAATTTTCAATGCAATACTCCGTTAAAATCCACGGGTTTATGACACGTAATAGGATGATTTGTTACAGATAACATGCCACCTGCACAAATGAAGTCGCGTATGCGCAACCCAAAAATCAAGAATGCGTAGCTAATGAATGGATTATTGAAATTTTACAGGATGACCATATCATGGAGAGAGTGCAAAAATAGTGCTATAGACAATGAAGTCATGCAGGATCAAGTATCACTGAATATTCTTCGGAATTGCGGATTGCTCAAGTTTTTTAAAATGCCAAATATGAAGAGTAATGTCCGGTTGCTCAAAATTCTTGTGAACTATTGGGAACCGGAAGAAGACTGTTTCATTATAGATCAGATGCCTATACGCATCGAAGTGGAAGATATATATTTTATTACTGGACTCTCCCGGAGGGGGGAGCCAGTAGACTTGCACGGTAAGCCTTTGGGAGGGCTAACCGTGGAAGATTACGTCCACGTGTACTGCGTAGAGGGTTCCAAGAAAGTTGGAACTCAAATTTCTATCAAAGATCTACGAGACTTGCACATGAAAATCCTCCCTTTTACCATTGGGAGAGTAGCAGGATCAGCTTCTCTACACCAGGCATCCAGGACGCAAATGAGTATAGAAGTGGAATGCTTAACTCATGTATATGATTGGTGCACGACTCTACTGATGAACATGAAGCAAAAATTTACTTCTATCCGAAAAACAAAGACAAATTTTTTTGGATACGGTACAATTTTGATGACATTCTTCTTCGAGAAGATTCCAGCACTGAGACCCAGAGTGATCTCTACCATAAGCAGCCCAAGAGACCCAAGAATTGCCCGCTAGGCAGACATGATGAAGAGATTGGGGGGAAGTGAAGTTCCCTGGACCACTTGGGATGATGAGTTCTTCCAATGGTGGAGAGAACAAATCATCGCTGTGGATGACTATCCCTATGCCGGGATGGACTTTCGTGGTGATCCAGATCTTGTACTTCCACCAGGCGTAGCATGGGGTACAGTCGGTAAGTTTGCAATTTTTTGACTTATATAATTTTTTGGATTTTTCCAATATGTATGAAAAAATGTGAAAAACAAACATGCTTTTGATTGGATTCAAAATGACTTACAATTTTATAATGATCATGATACAGATATTGGACCAGTGTGACTTGAGGGTTACCCGCGACATAACCGTCGCAGGGGCGAAGCGGATACAGTAGATTCAGACAGAACCCTCCAGGCTGTACAGAGGAACTTGGAGGGATTAACCCGCAAAGTACCTATGGCTGCAGTGGAAGATCTGCCTGAAGCCATCCAGAGACAGGTGGTAGGAGTGCCCCGAGACTGGGTACGGTTATTTCATCGAGTCGCCACCGCGATCGTGTTCTATAAGAACACAACTTCTGGCCAGGGACCTCAGGAGTAGATAGATATGATGTATCAGATGACTGTATATTTTTTGAGACTGAACATGATCAGGGGCATAAGCCCAATTTTTTGTATTACTTATGGATCCAAATTTTGTATAGTTTTTTGAACACTCTGATGATATATATATAGCGATGTTTGATGTGATGTGACAAATGTATCAAAATGTATGATGTTTTTGATGATTAAATTTTATTGTATGGAATGATTAATGTGCCAATCAATTGCTTGATTAGCTAATGAGTCTGCCAGCCAATTGTCAGCTCGAGGAATATGAATGAAAGTTAAAAATTGAAATGATCTTTGTAACAAACGTACCCTCAAGAACAACTGGAGTAAAAATGGATCTCGAACCCGATAAGTATTGTTCAACTGCGACACCACCAGCTGGGAGTCCAAGAAAACTACCAATGAATCAACACCCAAAGATATTGCCTCCGAGAGTAGATAAATAACTGCAGTGTATTCTGCTATATTATTGGAAGCAGGACCAATACAGACTCCTCTTGATACTAACAGCTGACTGGATGGATGATGAAGCACCCAAGCCGCGGAAGCCAAGTTCCGGGTGTGTCTACTAGCACCATCGGCGAAACCAAAATGACTCATGACATCCGACACAACCTGCCAAAGCAGATAAAAAACATCACCATCCCATCAAAGATCGAAAAACAACCAGATATGTACAAAGAAAAACTACTATATACAAAAGCAACATGCCAGGCCGAAGCCTAGGCATAATACTTCTTCAAATAGAGCCCATTTCTGGGCTTCGACAACTCGTTCCCTTCAAAATCAACCAAGGTATATGCTCCTTTCTTAAGGACTTTTTTAACGATAAAGGGGCCATACCACATAGACTTAAACTTTCCTGCCCCCAGGGCATCTTTTTCTTGGGCATAGACCAAAACAAGGTCACCTTCCAAAAAAACCCTGGGTTTGACCGCCTTATCGTACTGAACTTTAACTCGGTTTTTATGCGCTTCATTCATCGTGGCAGCATCCCGACACTGCTCATCGAGATGTTCCAGATGAAGGAGCCGTTCTTCAAGACTAGAAGTGTCAGGAAGAAGTTCAACAGCTAACTTAAGAGAAGGAATCTCACATTCAATGGGAAATACGGATTCCAACCCGTGCACTAGCTGAAACGGAGTAAAGCCAGTTGCAGTTTTCACTGACGTCCCGTATGCCCAAAGTGCAGGATATAGCATAATATGCCAGTTGGATCTAGCTTTATCAATTGTCCTTTGAAGAATTGTCTTCAAGGATTTATTCACGGCTTCCACTTGCCCATTGGCTTGAGGATAATACGGAGATGAATGCTCCTGCCGGAAACCTAATTTTAGAGCCAACTCAACCATCATGCTATTCTGAAAATGACTGCCATGATCAGTGACAATCTCTCTAGGAATACCAAAACGAGCAATAACCTGGTTGAAAAGAAAAAGAGCTGCAGTCTCACCATCATTCCCAAAAGTAGGCATAGCCTCGACCCACTTCGTAAAGTAGTCTATTGCTACAATAATGTACTTGTGACCTTTAGTCGAAGGCGGGTTACAAGTAGTATAATCAATACCCCACTTTGTAAAGGGACCAACAGTAATGACTGGAAAAAGCGGAGCTGGATGAGCGCGCATTTTTCGAGTATAAACTTGACACGGATGACACTTTTTGACCGACTCTATACAATCCTTGAAAATCGAAGGCCGTGCAAGCACCAAGACGCAAGTATTCGTTGCCAGAAGCTTCCGTATAAATTACCACCACAAGCCTAATGTGGGCACCTATTCAAGATGAAATTTCGAAATTTTCTTCGAGAGTTAAGCAACGTCTCAGACTGAATCAACCCCTCGACGGTATACAGCAAAAGCATCACCAATAACGCAAGTACCTCTTAGCCAAGTGACGCAACTTACGACGCTCATTTTTCGAAAAAGTAGAGGAAAACTTCACATCAAGATACACAATGATATCTCCATACCAAGGATCCTTAAGAGATATAAGAAACAAATTTTCATCCGGGAAGGATTCATCATAAATCATTTCTTCCCCACAGGGCAACTCGGAGATTAATTCCGCGAAAACTAATGATTTCTCAGACTTGGCAGACATAAACTCAAGATCAAATTCCTGCAAAATCACAATCCATCTATTGTATTTGCCCCCAATCACTCGCCTACTGAGGACAAACTGAAATGGATTGGCTGCTGCCAAAACATAAGTTTTTCGTAGAATAATGTAATGCCGGAGTCGCTGCACAACATGAACAACTGCCAAAGCTAACTTTTATATCGGAGTGTACCGGAGTTCAAGTCCTACCAAGCCTCGACTAAGATAGTAAATAACATGCTCTGCAAGAGCATCATCCTCCTGAACCAGAACCATACCAATAGTAGATTCTGCTGCTGCAAGATACAAAAGGAAATCCCTGCTATAATCAGGTGGACTCAATAAAGGAGCAAAGGTCAATGCTTTTTTCAAAGCATCGAATGAGCGTTGAGCGAAGTCATCCCAAATAAATGGAACTCCCTTCTTCAACAATCTCATAAATCCCTTGGTAACTTCAGCATAATTTACGATAAATCTCCGAAGAAAATTAGACTTTCCTTGTAGACTTTGAAGTTTACGGATAGAGGATGAGGGAGGCAACTGAAGTATTGCCTCAACCTTGAAGGGATCTACCCTAATCCCTTCCCTAGACACTATGAATCCCAATAACCGACCGGATGTAACCGCGAAAATGCACTTGTTCAGATTCAACCTAATCTTATAGAAACGACACCATTCAAATATTTGACGGAGGTGAGCAGGATGATCCATTCTCTTTTGAGAATGAGCAGCTAAATCATCCAAATACGCCTCGATAATCTTTTTGATGTCGTGGAAGGAATATGACATGGCCCGCTGAAACGTAGACCCAGCATTTTTAAGACCAAAAGGCATCTTATTGTATGCAAAAGTACCCCAGAGACAAATAAAGGTAGTCTTATGCTGATCTTCAGGACGGATAGTAATCTGATTATATCCAGAGAAACCATCCATGAAGGAGAAAATCTCATTACCGGCACACTCGTCAATGATCTGATCGATAAATGGTGTGGGGTAATTATCTTTAGGACATGCTTTATTTAGGTCTCTGAAATCAATGCAAACTCGAATTGTTCCTTGTTTTTTATCTACGGGAACAGGGTTTGAAACCCATTCAGTCAAAGGAACAGGGAAAATGAATCCCACCTTACGCAGCTTCTCCACCTCAGCTTTGATAGCTGCTGCCTTTCTAGGATTGACCAGATGAAGTTTTTGCCTCACAGGCTTAGCATTCTCGTAAGTCTCGATCTCATGCTGGACAATAGATGGATCTATACCAGGCATTTCCTCATAAGACCAAGCGAATACATCCCTATACTATTTAAAGAGCTCGGTGTAAATCTGAATCTCTTCACGGGAACATTCAGCTCCGATGAAGACATTCTCAAAAATATTGGGATCCCTGGAAATGTTCACCGGGATAGTAGGAGAAATCACAGCCATGTTCCCTTCAGCATAAACCTGTGTTGGTGCTAAAGGGTTCAGGACTGGGTGAACAGGACCAGGAGACGGAGGACTTGGAAAACTCGTTTCAACTTCGCTCAAATCAGGTAAAAAGTAAAACCGATGATGCAAATCATCCCACGGTCTATCTATACCAGTCATAACTTCCAGGATGGCCTCTTCAGATGAAAGAGTGGCATCAAGGCAATCCTGGGCAGAAGAAGAACTAAGCGTCCAAGTCGGAGCCACATCTCCATCCAACTCATCTGGAGAAAGAGGAGCTGGAATGGATTTTGCAGAGTCAACAATAGACTGATAAGCAATCTCAGCTGCAAACATTGGAAATGCCATCCCACCCACTTGACCTTCCGCTAATGTGGCAGTAGGGGAAGGTAAGGTCCAAGGGTCCGAAAAATAATGAGTTCTGAAGAACTCTCTTCGAAGAGGAGCCTTGGAGGATGAAATTGCATTAATATGAACCGTAGGAGGAGGAATATCGAAAGTACCCATCAAGGAAGAATACATTCCAACCCCTAAATTATCAACAGGCACCTTAGTATTATCCAACTTTGGAACATATGAGTCAGTAGACGCATTCGGGTCTACAGGAGGACAGTCCAGTTGGTCCACTGTAACAATCCTCCCTTTATGAGGGAAACAAATAATCCGAAATAATGAGGATGCAATGGCATCCATCTCATAAATCTAGTTTATCCCCAACAAAAGGTTGTAGTCCAATCTTGCATCAACTACCTCAACCTCTATATTCACAGTTTTGCCCCCAACACAGATAGGCAAAGCTGGGACAATACCATGTGGTTTGTGAGAATGACCATCAAAGTCAGTCAGAAGAGTGGTAGATGGAATAGCTTTGGGAGATCCAATCATCTTACAACATGTGAGAGACATCACGCATGTGGAAGCACCCTCATCAACAACCGTCTGAAAGATATTGCACTTCTGGTACGATGATTTAATATGAAAAGCCATATGATGGGGGAGTCTCTTCTTAAAATTAGTCATATCAAATGTAATCAGAAGAGAATTTTTTGGATCAATAGCCCTAATGGCAGTGAGAAAAGCACTGCGTTGAGCCGGACAAGACTGGAGCACCTCTAAAGATGACATAGCACAAGGACTCTGCGCCAGATCTTCCACAATAGAGTAGTTCTGGGCAGCCCTAGCGTTTGTATTAATCGTCAAACGCTTAGTAGATGCTTTGGGCATCCGAGGTATAGGCTCAACAGTAGGCCTTGTAATGTGAAGCGGCTTAGTAGCATCAGGAGCATCCTTAGCTTTCGAAGACTCTTCTCCGCCATAATAATGGGATCTCGTAGCGACATCCACGTGAGCACTCATCATGAATATGTTTGATGGAATTTCCCCTTCCTGGGTGCCCCCAGAGGAAGCCCCAGGATTTTGATTCGTGCCAACAACTAGTTGTTGCCCTTGGGGAAAAGGGTTTGTTAACATAGCCTGGGAACTAGAAGAACCCTGCTGAGCTAACAAGCGCTGCGCATCTTGAATTTTAGGGCAAAGGTGTGTAAGATGGTCTCCAGCACACAACTTGCATGGAAACTTCACTTTCTTTTTATCCTTTTTACCCTCACCAACATGCTCGTTGGTTTTATTCGCATTACCCTTCCCATTCTTGCCCTTTTTCTTATTATTTCGTCCCTTCTTGTTCCCTTCGGATTGTTGATTTCCCTTGGGATCGGAAGTTTGGACAACATTTATCGACAAAGATTGGGAAGGCGATGACTCAGCAGGCACAGCCTGACCAGAAGGAGCAGATTGCAAAGACAACTGCTGCAGTTGAGTAAGCAGGCTAACTGCACCACTATTGATCAAGCCGATAAGTCCATCACCATGAGGACCAGGCTTAGTTTTGGATAAATCTAATTTGGAGCGAGGAGCATTGGGCAAATATTTATGGAGGACCCCAGACTGAGAATAGATCAGTTCCAGCTGCTGGACCCTAAAAATAGCCTGCTCCTCGGAAAATACCCCCGACAGGGATACATCTTTAGAAATGTATGACTGCAGAGATTTCAGAAACCATTCCAAAAGGAATTCTCCTGGAATATGAGCTTTAATAAGCCTCTTCCTTCTCCTCCATTCCTGAATATGGTCAGAAATGTGGGTTGCGTCATCCTGTTTAAAATTAGCTAGGAGTTCAGTCCCGGCATCATAACGGACTGGCAACTGGAAATGGTTTAGAAATGTAACAGCCAGTTCTCCAAATGTAGCAAAACTGCCCCCAGTTAGCTCAATATACCATTTGGAAGCATTTCCAGTTAGGGTGCGTTGAAACAATCTCAACCTAATCGAATCATCGATCAGGGAGTTAGAAGAACACCATAAATGGAAGGTGGTGATGTGATCAGCCGGATCCTCTCCATTCTTGCCTTCAAACTTTGGAATGTCTGAAGGAAGTTTGGTGGGAACTAGAGGCCACCCCAGACTCTACCGGATCGAATCATTCGTCAATTTTGACAGATCTGGCAAGTTTAATGTTGCTAGAAAAGGTAAACGAGGCGGAGCCTGAGGATTCCATCCTTGATGGGATGAATTCCCAACATTCTGAAAAGAATACCCTGGATTTGATAAGGCACCAGGTTTCCAGAAAGAACTCGTAGAAAAAGGAGAAGAACCTCCTCCCAACGCAGAGTTACCAAAGACCGGACCAGTTCCCCCTCCTGAAGTATTGAATGAAGAGGAAAGCCCCTGATAGGGGTTCCAGGCATTAGAAAGAGGGGAAAAGGTCTGATAAGCACTCGATGAAGGGAAAGAAGCATTCCCTTGGTGACCAGCGTAAAACTAATTCCCTGCCCCCGTTGTAGTGAATACAGGGTTCCAACCTGTAAAAGTAGTCGAACTTTGACCTCCAGACCAAGGGTTGAAACTCTGGGTCTGAGAAGTAAATGGAAAGGACCCTAAAGAAGGATTCGAACTAGGAATATGTCTAGTTCCGAAGGGGAACCCTTGAAAAGAAGCTGATCCACTAGCCATGGAAGACATGGGTGTAGATCTAGCTGCAGCAGCGGAAAAGGAAAAAGAAGGAATCCCACTAGTGGGCATTCCAAAACAGAAGGGACCAGATTGGGAAGCATGTGCTTGGGTGAAACCAGAGCCAAACACAGCAGTACTAGAAGCAATCGAAGATATAGCAATAGTGCCCCCTCCTTCAACAAAAGCAGGAGTCTGAATGCCTGCAGCACTCACAGCAGAAGCCGCGTTCCCAGTCGTGGCCATCGAAAGGTATGTATAATACGGAGGATCTTCCGGTCTCTCTGACTCAGGTCCGATTTATTCAACAACGAACGAATAATCAGGAGGAAGAGGAGATGGAAGTGACACAGAGGGTTTAGGTACTTCCTCTATTTGAAATTCTTCTTCCTGCGGAAATAAAACTCGCGAGGTGAGCGGAGCACTCCTCTCGGAACCAACACCAGAACTAGCTACGAAACCTTCAGACCCTTGTGGAGGATCTCTCTCCACTGTGTCATACGCCATAGGGTGATACTCACCTGCTAAAATACTCCTACGCCTTCTTGAAGAAGGCTGTGAACTCTCAGGAGATAACCCCCGGATTCTCCTCGATCGATGAGGCGCTTGATCAACCACTTTAACAAATTTTAATTAGACTCAAAAAGTATAAAGCTAGGCAAGCTAGGAGCAAAGAGCACTCACTACAAAAAGAAATCCCTGAGATACAATCAAGCAAACAGCCTTAAGGTATTTCCGCTCCGGGTGATTAGGACCAGACACCGAAATACAAGAAAGCGAAATATAGGACCTCCCGAAAGTAGTCTGGGATAATTACAGCCCAGGCCTACTAGCGAAGGTAACATAAACAATTACGCCGACCTCCTAACAACAACCTTTGCCGGCACAAGTACCCAAGCTTCGCAAGGGCACCCCCCAGAAGTACTGCTGGAAGTGATACGACGTCTGCCTCAGGTACCACGGGTATTCCCCCCCGCAGTCACCTATGTGGAACCTAGGAGTGGAAACTATGGGCACCAATCCGTGTCAGAAGCCGGGCAGAACGGTCTTGAGGTCAGATTCAGCTAATCGGAGAGGGGGTATCCCTCTTCTCAGCCTTCACTTCCCCTCGCGCTTGACTCTCTGGAGGAGAGCTTTCCTGGTCCACCTAACGGAGTTGGATTTCACTCAATTAATCAACTTCTATGTTTTGTTTGAGCGGCCTTGGAGAGTTAACTCTCCACTCACCTAATCCAAGGCCCTACAACCTAGCTAGTTGGTGTATGACACTTAATAAAAACTTGCTAGTTGCTTTTAAATTATATCGCTTATTTTAATTGGTCGTTATGTTAAGTCAAAGGGATACGGAAATGAAACTTGTGGTGTTTTGACGCAGAAAATAAATTAATAAAAACCAAACTACATGCAAATGCAGTTATTGTCTTTCAATGAAAAGCAACTTCTACACAGGTTCTACGAGACTAAAAATTTTATTTTTCTTTCCAGATAACAAACTTCACACTCACAAAAACTATGAAAATGACTAAATGCTTAAGTGCACCTGATGCAAATCACTAAGAGCATGCAAATTCTAAGATGCAAAATCTACTAAAGCAGAGAGAAATTTCCCAAATATACTTCAGTTTTATCTCTTTTTGGTTGTCCAGAAAGCTAGTTCCCAAAATCAGAAACTCTTAATATAAAGACACCAAAACGCTTGAAACAAGAGGAAGAAACCAATGACAATTCCTTTCCAAAATCAAGTCAAAAACCAAAAGCAAGAAACCTCAACAAAGCTTCAACAGATATAACAAAACAAAAACAAAAATGCAAAACAAAAGCAAATGACAAAAAAAAATGTTTTTTGAGCTTTTGAGTTTTATAAAAAGGAAGAGCTCGAAAAGACCAAGAAAAACTATCAAATCCCAAGCCAAACAATTCTGAATTTCAAGCAAAAACTTCAAAAATGCTCTAAACCTTATAGGGCTAGCTAGTAGCAAGATTTATATGAGCATAAGAAGACAAGAAACTCAATCACTCAGCCTAGAAGAATAGTACAACCTTGTAGCAAACAAAAACTTCAAAGAACCAAGAAAGACTCTTAAAAAATTGCAGCAAGACCTAGTCAACTGAACTCAAGAAAACCAACCAAGAAATGGGAAAAAATGAAGTGCAAAGCAAGACACAAAGGTAGGAAAGAGTAAATGAGCAGAGGCTCTTTGTTCTGATGAAGAAGAACAACCAAGAATCTCCAGGAAGAGATCTTATTACTCGACCTAGAAATGCAAGCACAAGAAACAAACTTTGCCAGATAAGCTAGTTTTCAACCAAACAAGAGAGAGAAAAGACCAAAGACCACTTTCAACACAATCCAGAGGATACAAAGACACTGTAGAAGCAGGCCTCCACAGGCAGACAAGACTAAAATGCCAAGAAACCTAAAATTTCAAAATTGACCCAGATATACGCGACTTTACAGTTTTGAAACAAGCATGCATACGCGACTGTGTTAAAGGAAACACGTGTATACGTGACTCCCTTTAACAAAAACTGCGTGTATACGCGTCTCTGTGCAGACAAACCCACGTATACAAAGGTAAATAATGAAAAATGAAAAGGATCAAGCCTGGATAAGGAACCAGGACTTCAGTCTGACTGAGAAAGAGTTAACTGGACTGGAAATAAAAGTTAAAACTGTTGGAAACCTATCAAATAGCTGAAACCACCCAACAGGGGAATCACAAGAATGTGGTCCCCAGTGGAGTCGCCAGTTCTATTTCGGGTAAAATCACCCTAGAGGTTTGTTGGGTCAAAACCTCCACAGATCAGGGCATGCTATTCAGAAGGACTCACACACAACCATACTTGAATGCAAAAAACTAGATAACAACAATAGCAGAACTCACCCGTAGTCCTACGTTCGATGTAGATCCCGCGGGGTCCAAACCCCCAACAACCCTTCTTCCTCCTTCAACCTGGAAAACAAGAAAGAACGTGCACGGAAACCTAGTTGTACAACATATACTTCTCCTAAACGTTAGTGCAATCCATGTGAAACATTATATAAACCATAATAAATGCTTAAATGATAATATTTTCACACATATAAGTAAACATTAACACATAGGTTCAAGAACAAGATGGTTCTTCATTATTACGAACAACATGTACAGATATAAAAAGTGGAGAGATCACCTGAATCCTTCCACGATCTTCGAACAGACCGTCGTCCGGATCCGTCCCGCCCTTGCCTCGCTAAGATACTTTCAAGACTCGTGCACTCGAGATGGCATATAAATGGATGAACATCTCCAGGAAACAAGGGTTTCCTGTAAAAATCTGGGAAAGTGCAGGAGGCACGAGAATTCAGACTTGAATTGGGATTCCAACAGTATCTATACTATAAAATTTCTCTCCTCCCATAGGCCATGCACATGAGGGGCTTTTATACTCTCGTTTTTCAATCGCTTGAAACACCGTTGTCGGTCGTGGTTGAACTACTAGAGTAACCATCAACCCAGCCCGAAAATAGGGATTTTTTATATATATTTTTAATGATTTTAATGGCATACGCGGAAAAGTACATGTGGACTCGCGTATACACGCAGAAAATTCTGGGCATACCCACGTATGGGAATTTTAACACTGTTTTTTAGTGAATTTTGTTCAAGTCTATAGGAATGGGTGCCCAAAGCCATAAAGACAATCATGAATCACATGAGGGTGAAAAATGATGCTATAACACACACTCTGAGGAATAATTTAATGTGGTGGCCCTAACGAGACTTATAACAGAACTTATCATAGATAATATGCAGATGCGCGCAACAACAAAACAATAGATCGACACAAATTTGTGACTCATCCGAAGTCACTGTGGTTTGGGCTCCTTCATCTTCGCTTTGAGCACATCGACATAGCTCTTCAGTGGCAAGACTACTTCGACACTCTGGGCAGTAGTTCCCTGTGCTTCGTTCACCAATTTTGCAATAGCATTGCAAACCTCAGTGAGTGAAGTATCCAATATCTTGTTGAAATATTTTACCACACCATTCTCCTATGGGAGATATGGATTACTCTCCTGATGAATCCAAAATTCTTCTATCAGAGATTCAATGGTTTCATTCATAAAGTGCATACCTCGATCACTCATCAAAATCTTAGTGCATCCAAACCGAGTCAAAATGTTCTCAAAGATGAAGTGTGCAGTTGTGTCCACATGGAAATCCTTCACCGGCTTAGCTTCAGCCCATCTGGTTACATAGTCCTTCGTAGTGATTATGTAACACGCACCTGTCTTCTTCCCTAGAGGGTCAGTAGGTCCAAAAAAATCAATGGCCCATTTATCAAAATATTATAACACCATCTGTGGGTGCAAGGGCATCTCATCTCTATGCGATGGATTTCCTTTCCTTTGGCATACATCGCATGCACGGCAATGTGCATATGCATCATTATGCAGCATGGGCCACCATAAGCTAGCTCGCGGGATCTTATGCGAAGTGGCTTTCCCTGCATAGTGACCTCTGGCAACTCCTTCATGAGCTTCAGCTAATATGTCTCGTCTCTCAAATTCCAATACATATCTCCGTAAGACCTAATCTGCACCCATCATATACAGTTGACCGAAAATGAGAGTAAAGTGAGTTGTGCGCGCAACCAAATATTTCTTCTATTGTAATGTATACACCTCAGGCACGTGTTGAGTAGTCAAGAAATGAATGATATCAGGGAAATGATCATCAACCACCTTTATCACAAATAACTGTGCATAAGGTAAACCATCTTCCAAGCCAGTAGTCTCTTCTCCATTCTTAATGTGCGACAGATGGTCTAGCCCAACATTCAGTCTCACAGGCTTCACTATAACTTCAAAATAATACTCATGAAATAGAAGCAACCATCTGCAGATCTCCCCCCTCAACATGCTCTTATTGAACAGGTACTTAAAAGCAGAGTGGTCAGTAAACATCTTAAAGTGGCCTCCTAACAGGTAGTGATAGAATTTATGCAACACAGAAACCATAGCCAATCCTTCTCTCTCCGTAGTTGAATAATTACACTCTATGCTTGATAAATTCCTACTTGTAAATGCAATAGGTTGACGTATCTCCCCAGCTCCTGGATGCACTAAAATAGCTTCGAGTGCGATGTAGGAGGAATCAACATGGACATGGAATACCTTCGACCAATTTGGAAAGACCAATATATGCGTAGTGGCCATCTTTTCTTTCAATAATTCAAAGCTCTTTTGAAATTATTCATCCCAACAGAATGAAACATCCTTCTTGAGAAATTTATCCATGGGCTCCGTGATCAGCGCATAAACCTGAATGAAATTCCGATAATATCCTGTATGTGTTGAGAATGCAACAAGATGACAGAGCTTAGTGGAAAGAAGTTGCCTTCACTAAGTGGGCCCACAGGGTATTTTAGGCGCAAAGTCTATTTTTAGACTATGTCTATTTTTAGACATATGGATCATGTTCTATGAGTTGCAGGATGCTATTTGTGGAGGGATGGTCAAGTTGGAAAAATATATGGACTTCTATTTTTAGACATACTGGGCGGAATCTATTTTTAGATTGCCAGTCTAAAATTAGATATGTCGAATATTATTAGCTCTTAATAATATTTGGACTATAAACATTATCTTATCCTCTTGGAGCACTTCAATTTGATGCCTGGATGTGGCACATGTAGCTGACAGAAGGAATTACGCTATTCCTAGGGTCTAAGTGGAGCTATTGCATGATGACTTCAGTTAGAACTCATGTGAGTGAGTTTGGTGGAGTTGATTGAGGAGTTAATGGAGTTGTGTTCAGTTTAACTAATCTAAACATAGTTGAACTAGTTGTATTTAGTCTAACTGATTAATACACTAGTGATGAGTAGTGTGAATTAATTGTTAATTAATTCACTAATTATTAACTCATAAATCAACTAATGAACACATCAGTTAACTTCAGTGCATGGACAGTTTCAGTGGAGATCAGTGATGGAGGTAGGTGAAAGAGCAGGTTGACTATCAGCTGTGACTATACTGGTGCATGAGTTTGCACCCCAGATTGATGGAGATGCCAATGAAAATTGCGCAATTAATACTAGTGGGATTCGAACTTGGATTATACAATTATCCAGGTTGGATTGCGCAATAGAGGCAAGCTAACAGGTGGACAGGATTGGAACATGTGACTTGCTTGATCTGAGCTTGTGTAGTGTGTAGCATGTGAGATAGTGCTGAGAGCTTGTGAGGGGATTTGCGCTATGTATTGTTACATGAACTCTATCATTATAATATATAGATAGTTGGGGGTTTTCAGCTTTAAGCTTTCCCATTACATACTGTGTTTATATGTGTGATTGATTATGTGGTTTTAATGTGCGCATGCGATTGTTTATATTTCCGCAATTGATGATAAATAGTAGAAGAGGTTATGTATTATGCATGAAGCTCAAATAGTGTGTGATCAGGATAATCTCGGTGAATAAGTTATATATTATTCAAATTTCTACAGTATGCCCCAAAATTAAGCACACTTGTTTGACATTTACATGAACTTCTATATTAACAATCATTGCGATCTTTGCGGGATCCACCTTCATTCCTTGCTGGAAGACAATATGACACAAAAATATCTTGGATGGCACATAAAATATGCACTTCTTCAAATTAAGTAAGATCTGGTACTTCCTACAAGTATCCAGCATTAAGCGCAGACTTGATACATGCTTCTTCAACAACCCAAAGGTAGTCCAATCATCAAAGTAGAATTCTAAGAACTTGTGGATATATTCCTTGAATGCAACTACTACTATGCATGAGAATATAGCAGGTGCATTCTTCAATCCAAATGGCATGACTCTATACTAGAAAGATACCCATTATGTTGCAAAAGTTGTCTTACTCCTATCCTCTATTGCAATCCTAATCTAATGATTTCTTGAGAAACCATTTGTAAATGAATAAGCCTCCTATCCTCCGACATTGTAGAGGATCCTATTGAAAAATGGGGTTGGGAATGGATCATATACACATGCATCATTTAATTTGTGTAGGTCCACACAAATCATTATTTCACCTTTAGTATTCTTATCCTGTACCACCATAGGAATCACCCAATTAGACTCCTCCATTGATTCTATAATGCCTGCAACAACCATTTTATCCAACTCTTCCTTAACTTTCTGCTTATAATTGGGACTAAATCTATATGGGTGCTACTACAAGTCGCGCATCTGGTTTCAAAATGATCTTCATGACCCCAAGCTCTCTAATTATCCCTTTCAACTCAGAGAGCTTTGTAGGAAACATGTCCTGATACTCAGTCAGCATCTCAACAAATTTTCCCACTGTATCATCATCCCAGTAATCTCCAATCTGTTCTAACTTTGGCTTCTCCTCTATACCAATGTTCGCTTGTCAAATCTTCAAAGACTTTGTGACATCCAATGACGTAATTGAAGGTCCAGCAACTGTGCGTTGTCCTTTAGATTCGGGGATTGTGATCTTCCTTAGATATTCTTCAGTTTCTTCAACTGTAAGATTTATGCAATTGAAAATATCGCTCATCTGCACATCCCATGCTAGTTAAGCGTGCTATATCTTTGTATTAGCTGTATCAAAGATTACCTCCTGAATACCTTGCAACACTTTACCCAAGCAATCAAACCCACTCTCAAAGATGAAGTTTAAAATGAAACTTTCTGTCAGCGCATACCATTCATTGGTTCCTCGGTGTAGCTCCATTTCCAGGTACAATCAGTATGCACCTTCCCCAATGTGTGGAAAAACATGTGCACCCATTCTGGTCTTAGCTCTGTGCCCCATACTCGAATCCATTTAGGCAAATGTCTGCGCGGATCACCTTTTCCAGAATAAATCTCTTCCATTCTAGTAGTTGGACATTCAAATCTCAACCTCATCATTTGAGTGCATTATTACTAGTTACCCAACTATCCTTTGTGAGTCTCCCACCATTGTGATGGAGTAGCGCGCAACGCTATATCCAATGCATGGAATCTATTTCATTTTGGAACAATTATTTCAAGTTCTCCTAAAAACATGTTCACATTAGTTAAACCATCATAATACAGTAATTCTCGTAACTCTGATGATATGCAGTGATGGGATATGGTCACTCGGTTGCAATGCAACGTAGATACTTCATGTAACAGGTTCTTCCAGTTCTCCAACTCTTCATCTGAATCTGAGAAGCAAGAGCTATCTTTTTCCCACTTAATTCTTCCATCAACTGTTGGATTGGTCCATTCATCATCTCGTGCAATCAGCTTATAGATATGGTCAACATCATAGTTCACGCGCAACAGTTCTATATGTTATCACAAAATTGGATCTGATAGGCTGCTTGATCAGTCAACTTCATGTAACTATTTCAAACCTAGTCTTTTGATTGAGGCTTAGCCTCCTCAGCCTGAGAGGGCTCTCTCAAGGGTTAATGATTTGGATAAAAATATAGATGGCTAACTTTATTTAAGTAATAAACAGATAAATGATAGATTTAGGTTGAGAATCACATCATTATGAATATATTGGGCGTATGGAGTCAAATCAGCTCAGTGATTCAGTGAACCTACTTAACATGGAAGTTGAGGCATATTAGAGTTTTAGTCATAAGGTGCACACACATGAAACTGTAAAAACATAGTCAGTTCACTTATATAGGAAGTCAGAGCATCTAAAAGATGAATTCTGAGTAATATAGATGAAACACCACTACAATGAGATATATAAAAGATGAAAATAGAATAGGAAAACACTAAAACTGCTCCTGAATCTCAATTTGGTCAAGTAGAAGATCTCTGTATTTGCTGAAAACCATACAATTTACAACAAGCATAGTTTTGCCAAAAATTTCCAACCCTTTACAAATTTGACCTCTTGGTCTTTAATAGACATATTACAACATCAGATGTTCTGCCTCTAGGCTAGATACATCGAATTTATAACTACTGACACCTTGCATAACCATAAGACATGGAATTTATTACAAAAAGGCACCTAATATACTTAACAGTCCTAATCCAAAAAGGACTCAAACTGCTTATTTCTATCTATAAAAACCTTATCTACTTAAATTTACATCATTTCCAAGTGTATCATCACATGGTCAAATCTGGATGATGGGTTTCATTTCTTCATAACAATTTTGCTAACCTCCACTAACATAGGAAACAGAACCCTGTTTTTTAGGCATAAGATCTTTTGGCATTCTTTGAACATTCTGACCATCATGTACCCTTCATTTCATGGTCCTTGGCTGTTGGAAGTTGGAATAACATGTCCAATGACTCCTCCCTAGCCTCCAGCTGTCTAAAACCACTTTAAACACTACTCAAAATGCTGTAATGTTATGCGCTACGAAAACATAGCAGTTTCGTAGCGCCTTTCGTAGCGCTACTATTTCAACCTTTATTCTTCAAATATTTGACTTATTTCCTCCAAGATTGTTTTAATTACCCTTTAATACATCCTCCATAGAAAATTTAGTTCTTGATTCATTCTTCAACCCTTCAAAAACTAATCAAAATAAGCAAGAAAAGCAGCTACAACAGTTTCGTAGCGCTTTTCTAGGCTTTTTTACACTAAATGCGCTACGAAACTGCTGAGTATGCAGTTTTGTCAAAAATTTTCAAAATGAAAACTGTAGTTATGCCAAAAACTCAAAATATACATGTCTTCATCATTTAAAATCCATCTCAACTGTAAAAACACAGTCATTCTAGCTTTCTTGAGGTCCCTTCTTCATTTACAATTGGTTGAGCTATTGGTTCTTCTGTGACTGTCATTTTAATTGTTGAACCCTTAGTTAAACTAAGAGGGGGGGGGTGAATCAGTTTAATGCAGTTATGGTCTTGTAAAACTTTCTTTTACACTTATTTACATCTTCATTTCATGATCAACTTAATATACAATGGAATATCAATCTTAATAAGTGAGCAGCAGGTATTAAGAAGATTAAATACAGAATATCAACACATAATCATCATGCACATAGACAACAGATATAAGTGGAAACCGATAAGGGAGAAAACCACATCTTATTATTGTTGTGATGCAAAGGCAAGCTCCAAATCCCTCTCACCAATGATTTTCTGTAGGCTCCAACCTACAGGAGGCTACTACCTCAATTCTGCAAGCTATAGCTTGCAAGAAAGCTCCAACTCCCATTTATTTTCTGCAGGCTACAACCTACAGGAGGCTCCTACCTTAGCTAGCTACAACTGGACATCTATCAAGCTACAACTTGATATGGAAGCACCAAATTCCTCACACTACAATGAAAACACATGCTGATTTACCTGGATATCAGCTCTGTTCTGTTCCTTCTTCACTGCTTTCCTCCAGCCTTCATATCTGCCTTATATCTTCTTTGAATCTTCACAGCTTCTCTATCTGCTCCTCCTTTTTCCTTAAACTCTCTAACCTCCTACAGCTCTCTTACATTCTTCTTCCTCTCTCATCCATTCTACAGCTCTCTAACCTCACTCTTTCCACTGATATTACATCTCTTATACAGATAAATCTTGACTGATTGCATTCTACAAGGAATATGAAGTGAATAGGCTTAACCCTATGCCTTCCACCTATTCGATTCCTCATTCTTCAGTTCAAGTTATTACATGAGAAATAATCATTACAACACTCATGGAGTTTTTCCTATGCCTACGAAGACTTTCCTTTGCATCACATACAATAAAAATAATTAATTCAATTACATTTACAGTTACAACAAATATATTTCACTCAACCCTTTCATCTCTTTGCTCATTGTGCATTTGTCTTTTCTGCTGTTGTCAGAGTTGTTTCGGTTCCTGCTATTATATTCAACACAATTCTGCATAACTGTCATTTTGGACTAACTTGACCCACTGTTTGTTTCCAACAGTGCCACTATATTCTTCTTTTCCCAACTCTGCCTCTTTTTCTCATGCCCACAGCATTCAGCCTTCACCGCTCTTCTAAACACTTGGTTCTGCCTTTTTCTCTGTGTCGGGTCCTTACTCGAGCCTTTCTACCCGTGTTCATACTTTCCTTTTTGTTTTACGTTATAATCCTCCTTTTGCTCTCCGAAACGATTTACAAAGGAAGACCACATATTTTCGGACTTGAAAATACCTTTAGGTTTTGGCTTTGATCTTCATCGCGTCCGTTCTCTTTATCGCACTTCGGCGATTCAGATATCCCATGTGCCTTCGTCCATTTGATCTCTCGATATGCGATGTGCGAAGGGTCCCACCAAGCTATATCTCGGCGTTTCGGCTATTTCTCTTTTTCTTCATTTCTATGTTCCTCTTTCATCCTCCTGATACGATTTCTCAAAGGGAAACCTTATACTTTCATAAATTTTCCATTTCCGCCAATCTTGCACATTTATCGATGCCCAAATTAGCACTTCGAATCTGCATCGTAGATCTCTACTTCGTGATCCAACGGTTATCGCTTTATCACACTTCGGCATTTCAAACGTTCTTTTCTATATGGTTCCTTTTCTTTCCGATGCGATTTACAAAGGGAAATCACATACACCCGGACTTGAAATCTCTTAAATAATGGTTCTGAGCTGCATCACATCCGGCTCCTTTATCGCACTTTTTCTTGAGCTTGCGATGAGTGATATGCGATCGGGTCCCACTTGACTTTATCGCTACTTCGCATTGCAACTCACATGAATTCTAAGATTGTGCGATATCTCTCCTACCCCGATTGCAATATGCAATCACATCGCATCGCATCCATCACATCACATTCATCGAATGCATCGCAAGTTCTATAACTTACGAATTCTTATCACATAAGCATCACCGATTGCGATATGTGATAGCATCGCATCGCATCTATCCATCGCATCACAAATTCTATAACTTACGAATTTTTATCACATAAGCATCGCCGATTGCGATATGCGATAACATCGCATCACATCCATCGCACTTGCTTCCGATTTATGATCTGATTTCTATTGATGTGATCATCACCGTTGATCTATCCAGATCTATGGTCCTCATTGTTGCTGGCACTTCTGATTAATACTCAAGTGCTATCATAATATCATCTCCGCTTATGATTCTCAACTCTATGGTTTAAACCCAAAATAAACCATATAAATATTTACGAGCCCACACCTTTATTTCAACGTACCTTTTACACCATCGATCTAATCACTCATATATCCAAAAACTATCGCATAACAAAGATACATGACCTTCAATTTTTCAATCTCACGTGAAATAGCCGGTTTTGTGTTGCTACGTGTCAACTCCTTAACACTATAACATTCATTTCAACTTTTACTACTTACCACTCTAAAGATGTGCGAAAACCATCTGTTTTTTTTTAAAACCGTCCACTATTCTCCTTTGTCATTGACTCCCAATTCCACATCTAATTTATTTCATTATAGTTCCTCTGTATGCTTTGTTCCAACAAACCATCGATTTCTATTCACTACACTATGACTTCTCCTTTACTCCATCGTTCTGTTTTAATGATTTCAACCAGTCTTCAAACCCACTCTAGCATTCATTCCACGCATGATTTAACCTCTATTATTCATTTTCTATGGTTTTATTATCGTTTGTAAATACAATAAAACCCCCAAATGTAAATTCAAACTCTTTATCTCACTTCACTATGTATACACAACATAATGTGTAATATCTCCTTGAAATGCTTTATACGAAGTTAGCTTTAGTAATCCCATAGCTCAAAAATGATGGGCTTTGTTTTTGAATGAAGTACAAGATTTTTTGATATACTTATTGCACTTGTATTGTCACATTTGATAGAAATGGGTTCATCAATGCTTACCTTCATGTCTTGGAGAATTTGTTTCATCCACATTACTTGTGTGCAACATGTTGCTGCTACTATGTATTCTGCTTCTGCTGTCGATAGAGAGATAGAAGTTTGCTTCTTGCTTAGCCATTCCACCAGACTTTTTCCCAAATAAAATGCACCTCCACTTGTGCTTTTCCTGTCATCCACATAGCTGGCCCAATCTGTATCTGTGTATGCTGTTAATGTGAAGCTTTTTCCTTTTGGATACCATAGGCCATAATGTGAAGTTCCTTGTAGATATCTAAATATTCTCTTGACTGCAAGTAAATGATTTTGTTTTGGCGCTACTTGATATCTTGCCACAAGTCCTACTGCCAACATAATTTCTGGTCTAGAAGTAGTTAGGTATAACAGACTTCCTATCATGGATCTGTAAAGTTTTTGATCTACCTCTGTTGATCCATCATTAGCACATAGTTTACATCCAGTGATCATGGGAGTTGACATAGGTTTGCAGTCTTCCATTTGAGACCTTTTCAACCTTTCTCTTAAGTATTTTTCTTGTGAAATGAATATTCCTGTGTTCTTTTGTTGAATTTGAAGTCCTAAATAGAAGGTGAGCTCTCCAATAATTGACATCTCAAACTCTGATTTCATTTCTTCAGCAAATACTTTTGCTAACCCATCTTTGTTGCTACCAAACATGATGTCATCTACATACACTACTACAATTAAGAGTTCATTTTCATTAGCCTTTATGTACAAGTTGTTGTCTACTCCTCCTTTCTTAAAACCTTGTTTTTGCAAGTATTTGTCTAGCCTTGAATACCATGCACGAGGGGCTTGTTTCAGCCCATATAAGGTTTTCTTTAATCTGCACACATAGTCATGTTTATCTGTTAAAGAGAATCCTTCGGGTTGTTCCATGTAGACTTCTTCCTCTAAATCTCAATTCAGGAAGGCATACTTCACATCCATTTGATATAACTTGAAATCATGATAGCATGCAAAGGAAAAAAACATTCTAATTGCTTCCATTCTGGCTACAGGGGCAAAGGTTTCATCATAGTCAAGTCCTTCAATTTGAGAATACCCCTTGCATACAAGTCTGGCTTTATTTCTGATTACCTGCCCTTGTTCATTCATCTTATTCTTGAATATCCATTTTGTGCCAATGAAATTTTTCCCAGTGGGTCTTGGAATTAAATCCCAGGTATTGTTCTTCTCAATTTGGTCTAGTTCTTCATTCATAGCATTTACCCAGTTTTTGTCTTTGCTGGCTTCTTCGAACTTCTTTGGCTCTATTTGAGATAGCATGGCTAGGTATAATTCTTTTGTCTGTTTAGCAAGCTGTCTTCTTGTCTGGACTCCCACACTCTTGTCCCCAATGATTTGATCTTCTGGATGGTTCTTTTGAGTGTGTCTTGAGGGACATTTTGAGTTTGATTCAATATATTTTGTTGTCTTGCTATGTTCATCATTGTCTTGGTTCTCAGCTTCATGATCATATGGAGGATTGGCACAACATGTGCTTCTTGTTCTGTTTGGTAGATCTTCATCAAATCTTACATCAATGCTTTCCATAATTTTGTGCAGTCTTTTGTTGTAGCACCTGTAACCCTTACTCTTGGATGCATATCCTAAAAATATTCCTTCATCAACTCTTGCATCAAACTTCCCTAGTTTTTCATCATTATTTTTTATGAAACACTTGCTTCCAAAGACTCTAAAGTGCTTGATTGATGCTGGTTTACCATGCCATAATTCGTAAGGAGTCTTATCACAATTTGTTCTTAGATGAGCTTTGTTGAGAATGTGAACAACTGTGTGTACTGCTTCTGCCCAGTAGGTTTGGGGAATGTTACTTTCTTGCATCATAGCTCTGGAAATTTGTTGTACTGACCTATTTTTCCTCTCTGCCACTCCATTCTGTTGAGGTGTACTTGCAATTGTAAACTGTTGTTTTATCTCTTGCTCATTGCATAGGTCTCCAAAATCATAGTCTGTGAATTCACCTCCTCTGTTTGATCTGATGCACTTTAGCTTGCATCCCGTTTGATTTTCTACCAATGCCTTGAATATCTTCAATTTCTCAAGTGCTTCAGATTTATATTTGAGAAATTCTACCCACGTCATTCTGGAAAAATCATCTATTATCAGCATGAAATAAGATTCTTCGCTTGGTGCTTTAATTCTTTAAGGTCCACACAGGTCCATGTGTACAAGCTGAAGAGGCCGACTTGTAGATAGTATCTCTTTGGTCTTGAAAGATATGCGGGTTTGCTTTCCCAGTTGGCAGGATTTACATATGGTATTTGAAGGCTTCTTTATTGCTGGCATATCTCTGATTGCATTCCTCTTGCTCAGACTGATGATGTGGTAAAAGTTTAGGTGTCCCAGTCTTCTATGCCATAACCATGATTCATCAAGTTTTCTTATGTGGCATGCTTCATTCTCTACTTCCACTATATAGACATTACTTTCTGTTCTAAAACCTTTGATCAAGGTATTTCCTGTGGTTCTTGATCTTACCTCACAATCTTGGGCTCTAAAAAGGAACTCATAGCCTTTGTCACACATTTGACTGACACTTAGCAGATTGGCTTTCAACCCATCCAAAAATAGTACATCTTGAGCTTTTCCTCTTCCATTACTCAGACTGACTGAGCCTTTTCCTTTGATTTTCCCTGCTTTATCATTTCCGAATGTTACATTCCCAGATTTATTTTCATCAAAGGTTACAAACTTGCTTCGATCTCCAACCATATGCTTTGAACATCCACTGTCCAAATACCATTGGATTTTCTGATCTTGGGCTATTAGAACCAGGTCACACTTATTCAACTTCTTTTTCCACTGCATGCAACTATTTCTTTGGCACCTTTTCTGAGAATATGGACCACATTATTTGAGAGGACATTTGGAAGACATGTGTCCGATTTGATGGCATACAAAGCATTTGATTATATTTTTAAATGGATTATGTGTACGAGTGAACTCTCCATTTTTCATAAATCTCCTTGGGGTTTTAAGCATAAGTCTTTGTCCATACGTTCTGCACTCCATGGATTTATGGTCGAACCCCTTACAACAAAAAAAATACCCATGGAAACGATTTGTGTACCTGGTGTAGGGTTGTCCTCTCCATTTGTTTGCTTGAGGTAGTCTTTTCAATTTCTGCATCTTTTGCTGGTTGAAATCGATTATCTTTGTCTGATAGTATGCAGTAATATATCCCAGTTTGTGACATGCAAAACAAGTGATACTTCTCATAGGAGGTAAGAACCTCCTTTGACAGCATCCAAATTTATTCAATTCATATTCAAGAGTGTTTGAGCCTTTTTTAGCTGACTGTTTCTTCATTTCGTTCTTTGTCATTTGAGGTTGCTTCTTGTTTCTGTTTACTTCATTGCAAATCATGTTCTTACTGGCTTCTACTTCTATAGGAATATTTTGAGTCACTTCATTATCCTTTACAACTTTTACAAAAATGATATTCTTGTTATCTTCTACCTTGGAATTACTGGTTTCTCCTTCATATCCTATCCCAGCCTTTATGAGAGGAGACCTTTGAGCATTTAGAATCTTGTCCAACTGTTCAGAGCTTGTCATTTGAGGAGTATTCATTAATAATTCTCTTTGGTATTTTTCTAATTTCTTTCTCAAGCACACCACTTCTTCTTCCAATTTCTCTTGCTCCCGATGTTTATCTTTAATTTGCTTTAGCATAATGTCTTCCACCTTCTTAGCTTCTTCAAGTTCTACTTTCAATTGAATGAGGTCTTCTGAATTTGGTACCTCTTGTACATATTTGAGGAGAATGTCTTACTGTTTTCTGCACTTGAGTTTAAGTCTGTCTATTTCCTCCAGGGCACTTCTTAGCTCCCCCTCAAGATCTACCTCACCTTCTTCCTCATCTTCTAGAAGGAATCCTTCAAAATCTTCCTTGGCCATCAACAAAAATTCAGAGGTTCCTTATTCATTTGAGGATTCATCTGAGTTTTCAGATGCATTGCTATCTTGCGGTACATAAAGGGATTTTCTATTGAATCTCTTCCCTTCCTGCTAGTTATTAGTTTTGGTTTTCTCTGTCTCTTGAGTCTGATTCTTTGTTTTCTCGTAAGGACACTTTGATGCATAGTGCCCAACTCTTCCACAGTTAAAGAATTTAAATGGAATTTTACCTTTATACTTACTTGAGCCTCTATCTAATCTTCTGATAAATTTGGCCTCTTCTTCATCAGAGCAGGAGCATGTATCTTCCTTTTATTCTTTGCTCTTCTCAGCCTTAAAGGCTGCCTCCCTCACATTTGACTTCCTGATCTGTGGAAGTCTCATATGATAGGCTGTTAAGTTTCCAAGTAATTGGTTCATGGTCAATGTTTCCCAGTCAGCTGTTTCTTCTATGGCAGAAACCTTGGGGTTAAAAATAGATGGTAAAGATCTCAATATCTTTTGAAGAATTACACATTCTCTAATGGTTTCTCCTAGAGCTTTCATGTTATTCACAATTTCTGCAACCCTTAAGAAAAAGCTAGCAACATCTTCTTCTTCATTCATTTTTATATTTTCAAACTGGGCTCTATAGACTTGCAGCTTGGCAGCCTTCAGCTTTTTATCTCCCTCATGGATACTTTCTAATGTATCCCATATTTCTTTGGCAGTATTGTTGTGCATTAATTTGATAAATTCTGCCTCACACAAACCACTTAAGAGAGCATTCATGGCTTTGGCATTAGCTATAAAATCTTTTTTGGCCTCTTTCTCTGTGTCAGACTCCTTTGGGGCATATCCAAAATCCACAACAACCTAGACTTCTATTCCTAGAGACATTATGTACGTCCTCATTCTTATTTTCCAGAAGGCATAATTTTTGCCAGTAAACAAAGGGGCTTTATTTGTTGAGCATCCTTCTAGACTATCCATCTTGGGGACCAAGGATCTCCTTCCAGTTGTTAAATTGATACCAAAGGAACTTGGCTCTGATACCAATTGTTTAACCCTTAGTTAAACTGAGAGGGGGGGGGGGGGGGGGAGAATCAGTTTAATGCAGTCATGGTCTTGTAAAACTTTCTTTTACACTTATTTACATCTTCATTTAATGATCAAATTAATATACAATGGAATAAAAATCTTAATAAGTGAGCAGGAGGTATTAAGCAGATTAAATACAGAATATCAACACATAATCATCATGCACATAGACAACAGATATAAGTGGAAACCCATAAGGGAGAAAACCACATCTTATTATTGTTGTGATGCAAAGGCAAGCTTCAAATCCCTCTCACCACTGATTTTCTGTAGGCTCCAACCTACAGGAGGCTACTACCTCAATTCTGCAAGCTACAACTTACAAGAAAGCTCCAAATCCCATTTATTTTCTATAGGCTACAACCTACAAGAGGCTCCTACCTCAGCTAGCTACAACTGGACATTTATCAAGCTACAACTTGATATGGAAGCACCAAATTCCTCACACTGCAATGAAAACACATGCTGATTTACCTGGATATCAGCTCTGTTCTGTTCCTTCTTCACTGTTGTCCTCCAGCCTTCATATCTGCCTTATATCATCTTTGAATCTTCACAGCTTCTCTATCTGCTCTTCCTTTTTCCTTACACTCTCTAACCTCCTGCAGCTCTCTTACATTATTCTTCCTCTCTCAACCATTCTATAGTTCTCTAACCTCACTCTTTCCACTGATATTACATCTCTTATATAGATAACTCCTGAGTGATTGCATTCTACAGGGAATATGAACTGAACAGGCTTGACCCTATGCCTTCCACCCATTCGATTTCTCATTCTTCAGTTCAAGCTACTACATGAGAAATAATCATTACAAAACTCATGGAGTTTTTCCTATGCCTATGGAGACTTGCCTTTGCATCACATACAATAAAAATAATTAATTCAATTACATTTACAGTTACAACAAATATATTTCACTCAGCCCTTTCATCTCTTTTTTCATTGTGCATTTGTCTTTTCTAATGTTGTCAGAGTCGTTTCGGTTCCTGCTATTATATTCAACACAGTTCTGCATAACTGTCATTTTGGCCTAACTTGACCCAGCTTTTTGTTTCCAACAGTGCCACTATATTATTCTTTTCCCGACTCTGCCTCTTTTTCTCATGCCCAAAGCGTTCAACCTTCATTGCTCTTCTAAACACTTGGTTCTGCCTTTTTCTCTATGTCGGGTCCTTACCCGAGCCTTTCTACCCACATTCATACTTTCCTTTCTGTTTTATGTTATAATCCTCCTTTTTCTCTCCGAAACGATTTACAAAGGAAGACCACATATTTCCGGACTTGAAAAAACCTTTAGATTTCAGCTTTGATCTTCATCGTGTCCGCTCTCTTTATCGCACTTCGGTGGTTCAGAAATCCCATGTGCCTTCATCCATCTGATCTCTCGATATGCTATGTGCGAAGGCTCCCACCAGGCTATATCTTGACATTTCGGTTATTTCTCTTTTTCTTTGTTTCTATGTTGCTCTTTCATCCTCCCGATGCGATTTCTCAAAGGGAAACCTTATACTTTCGTAAATTTTCCGTTTCCGCCAATCTTGCACATTTATCGATGTGCAAATTAGCACTTCTAATATGCATCATAGATCTCTACTCTGTGATCCAACAGTTATCGCTTTATCGCACTTCGACTTTTCAAACGTTCTTTGCTATATGGCTCCTTTTCTTTCCGATGCGATTTACAGAGGGAAATCACATACACCCGAGCTTGAAATCTCTTAAATAATGGTTCTAAGCTGCATCGCATCCGGCTCCTTTGTAGCACTTTGTCCTCAGCTTGTGATGAGCGATATGCGATCGGGTCCTACTTGACTTTATCGCTACTTCGCATCACAACTCACATGACTTCTAATATTGTGCGATATCTCTCCTACCACATCACATCACATCCATCACATCGCATTCATCGATCGCATCGCAAGTTCTATAACTTATGAATTCTTATCACATAAGCATCGCCGATTGCAATATGCGACAACATCGCATCACATCCATCGCACTTGCTTACGATTTATGATCTAATTTCCGCTGATGCGATCATCACCGTTGATCTGTCTAGATCTACGGTCCTCGTTGCTGCTGGCACTTCCGATTAATACTCAAGCGCTATCATAATATCATCTCCGCTTATGATTCTCAACTCTATGGTTTAAACCCCAAATAAACCATATAAATATTTACGGGCCCAGACCTTTATTTCAACGTACCTTTTACACCGTCGATCTAATCGCTCATATATCCGACAACTATCGTATAAAAAAAATACATGGCCTTCAATTTTTCAATCTCACGCGAAATAGCCGGTTTTGTGTTGCTACGTATCAACTCCTTAATGCTGTCGTGTTCATTTCAACTTTTACCACTTACCACTCTAAAGCTACGCGAAAACCATCTGTTGTTTTCTGAAACCATCCACTGTTCTCCTTTGTCGTTGACTCCCAATTCCACATCCAATTTCTTTCGTTACAGTTCCTTCGTATGCTTTGTTCAATCAAACCATTGATCTCTATTCACTGCACTATGACTTCTCCTTTACTCCATCATTCTGTTTTAATGATGTCAACCAGTCTTCAAACTCACTCTGGAATTCATTCCACACATCATTTAACCTCTATTATTCATTTTTTGTGGTTTTATAATCGTTTGTAAATACAATAAAACCCCCAAATATAACTTCAAACTCTGGATCTCACTTCACTGTGTATACACAACAGAATGTGTAATATCTCCTTGAAATGCTTTAGAAGAAGTTAGCTTCAGTAATACCATAGCTCAAAAATGACGGAAATTCTTTGGTTTCTGCCAATTTTTAATGTAATTCCTCTACTGCCTTCGCTGTTCAACTGCTGCCTATGCTGCCTCTGCCGCCTCTGCTATCACTGGTAATTCTAGTGTTACTCCTTTCTGCTCCTTTGCCATCAATGACAATATTTCCAAAATTAATGCCTCTGCTTTTTAACTCATCATGAATCAACTCCAGCTGCTGCTCTAAGTCCTCCACCTGATCTTTAAGTCTTCTGTTACTAGCTCTTATATGAGTGTTTACTATTCTAAAAAATTTATCTTCTTTTATTGTTGGAAATGTCCATTTGAAAAATTGCTCTGTATTACTTAAGTTTTTAAAAGCAAAATCAACTTTTCCTTCCCACGTTGCCTTCATTATTTTAAACTTTAATTTCTCGAAACTGTGCTTTCTAGCTCTCTTTTTCATGACAACAATTTCTTGGTTTGCCAACCTTAATTTCTCCTCAAGGCGCTGAAACTTTGTTTTCTCTATAACTTTCTCCTTTCCCCTTTTTGTTTTGCTAATTGTATCCCTTAAAATGGGTGATGATTATCTTGTTGGATGCTTTAGCTGTCTTAGTGGGTATTTGAACTTCCTTGTTGTCTTCCATCAGTTTCATAGCATGCCTAGTCATAGGATTTATTGCTTGAAAAATGAAACTTGCATCTTCCCCCTTAAACTATAGCTTCTTTTCAGACTTGGCCTTTTTCAGTTTATGCTCCTCTTCCCCAATGAACTCAACTTGGACAATGGGTGTTTCTTCTATGTCAATGGAATGAAGAATATCCTCTAGATTCCCCTTTGTTACTGGGATTTCCTCTGTAGCAACTGTCTTTCCTTTTAATGCCACTGCTTGGCTTCTAGTTACTCTTTTGATTTCCTGTTTGTTGATAGCTTGTTTCTATTTTGCATCTTTGACAAATTTTGACCTTTGTTTTGCAGGTGAGAGAGTTGGAGTATCAAGCATTTGCATTTGCTCTGGCCCTTTCTCAGTTTGCTTTATTTTCGTCACTCTTGCAGTTTTTTTGGTTTTGAAACCATAGGTTTTCTTGGTTCTGCTGGTGGTGATGGGACTGCTTTAGCTTTAGGGTTTCTTGTGGGAGTTAGGGTTTCCAACTCAAAACCATTTATAAAAAAGAAAGGTGACCAATCTCTGCCTATCTTCTGAAGTTCATCTAAAATTAATAACTTCATTAAACCATGATGAAATAAGGATGTTTCACTCCCTTCAGACTTTTCTTGCACCTTATCAGCCATCTTTGCAAGACTCCTACGCAAATAAAAAGGTGAATCAAGTGAAATCTTACCAGTGAAGTGTAGAAACGATTTGAAATGATATGAATAAACCTTGTGATATATGCCTTCACAGGTAAAATATTTCTGAATGTTAAGCAACAATTTTGAGTAGTTATCTTTGATGCAGCTTCTAGGGATAGCATTATTAAGGTCCATGTCTATGTACTCAGGCTTCATGAACTATTCACTCTACTCCATATCAAATTTGAAACTTTTGAACCAGGTTTCTTGACCTCTTGGTATCTCAGAAACGATAGCAATGACCTCTGGTGTAATAGACACACTTAGCATCCTGACCTTAGTGGTTGTTCCATTGAAATTCATGTAAAATTCCTTGGATACCTGTGTGTGATAGCCCTGCAACTTCTCACAAAACCATAGGAAAACTAATCTTATGAACGCTTCCATCACTGTTGGGTCTTCAATTATTGCTTTCATGTCTTCAGGTTCATGCGTTAAGCAGTGTCCTCCTCTGTGAATTTTCTTTTCCTTTTCCATGTTCTTGAAATTTTTTTTCAGCATCGCTTGAAAAAATGTAACAGCAACGTCGCTTGAATAATTGTAACAACAACCTCGCTTGAGAAACTATCAACCTCGCTTGATATGGGTGTAGTAAAACCTTTATATGAACCAGCCACAGGTTTGGATTAACACTCAAAGCTCAGACATTTCGAATGGAGGTAAAAGGGAATGGGAATGACTAATTAGGAAATATTTTGAAATTTAAAATGTCCTCTCATAACTGAATGATACCTCATTCATAGCCTATAATGATAATGATGACTGCAAACGTGGGTGTGTACATCGAATTTCATCATTACATGACTCAACATGCCACTATCCTACCCTTTCCCAACGGTTTCTGACATCTGCCAACTCAAATGACAAGACAGTTACAAAACCATGATTTCATAGCATCTGCAGCGTAATTTTTCATGTTGGTGCTATGAAACTATCAGCGCTTTCGTAGCGCAAAATGACTTTTTTCAATGGGTGGCGCTACGAAATTGCGGGTTTTCAGCTAATTGAACAGGTTTGACACAAAACATTGGGACATGACATACAAATGGAAAATTATGAATATTTGACATGAAAGAAATTTAAAGAAGGCTTTATTTGAACCTTAGGATGAGCCTTAAACTATAAAAAATCTAAAGGCTACCCTTAATCAAACCTAAATTGACTCCTAAAACCCAATTTTGATCCATGAAATTTTGTAACCTTGTCAAAATTATGTTTTGAAATTTTTTGAGTGATAACGGTGGCTCCACTTGGGATAGTGTGCCCCTATGGTGCACTATGAACCAGTAGTTCCAGTGTTGCTATCCATTTTCTTTCCAAAATAGAAAAAATTTGAAATTGCCAAGCTTTCTCCTCAAGCTCTAATGGCCTTCACCTTGAGCTCAAGCTTGCTGATTTAGCTTTTCATTATTAGCAGAAAAACTCATAAAATGGAATATGTACAATGATATGAATGATCAACATATTTTTTAGGAAGAGTAATGCTTTAAAAACCTTCCATTGACAGGTCCTCCAGCATATGATTTTCCATCTATCTCCTGCAGTATGTAAGTATTGTTTCCATGGAAAGCAGTTATATTGAAAGGACCTTTCCACAAGTTCTCAAAGTTACCATGTTTTCCTTTCTCTTCAATTCTGGCCTCCCATTTTAGCACTTCATCCTGAATTTGAAAACTTTCTTCCTTGATCTTCTTATCAAAAGTCCTCTTGATTTTGTTTTTAGACTGTTGATTTCTGTTATAAACTTCATCCCTCTTCTCTTGCAGAGCTATTAACTGATTGATTCTTCTCTGAACTGCATTAGGTTCCTCTTCTAATCCTTGAATCAGCTTCATGACCAGTACCCCTAAAGATGTGGGAAAAATGGCTTCAGCTCCATATACTAATTCATATGGTGAAGTTCCAATTGAAATTTTTGTGCATATCCTATCAGCCCATAAGGCACACTTTAGCTTCAAATGCCAAGCCTTCTTATTTTCCCGCAACGCCTTTTTAATGATCCTCACAATGCTCTTGTTAGAAGATTCAACAAGACCATTCCCTTGCAGATAATATGTAGTGGAATGCCCAAGAGCAATATGATATTGATGAAAAAAATTGATCAGCTTCTTAGACTTAAATGCCTGTGCATTATTAGTTATGATATTCATGGGGAAACCAAACCTAGAAAAAATATTGTTTTCCAAAAAAGAAATAATCACATAATCATTTGCTTGCCTAGTTGGGATTGCTTCAATCCATTTGGTGAAGTAATCAGTCGCTGTGAGAATCCAACGATGCTATCTTGATGATGATGGATGAATCTCTCCAATAAAATCTAGCCCCCACTGCTGAAATAGCACCCCCACATAGATAGTCATTAAAGGAAAAGGTACAAGATTCTTCTTACCATCGAAAATTTGGCATTCATGCCAGGCAACAATTTTTTTTTAAACATCCTTAAACATTGTAGGCAAATAATACCCTGATCTAAGAATCTTGTTCACTATGGCCTTCCAATAATGGTGACCTACATAATCTCCTTTATGGAACTCCTCAATCACTTTATCAGCCTCCTCTTCCAGCAAACAATTCAACAAAATACCGCCACTATCCTTCCAAAACATATTTTTATCAAAAATGCAATACCTCAAGGATTTTAGCTTCGCAAATCTTGCCTTAGAATTTGTTAGTTCAGTAGGTGCTTTATGATGTTGTAGGACAAAAAAAATATCCTTGTACCAATCTGAAGTGATGTAATTTTCTTCTTCCTCATCTGAAATTTTTGATATTTCTGCAATTAAATTTATGTCAATATAGTCAAAGTTTGACTGTGCCATCAGCTTTGATAAGCCTTGTCCTTTGACCAATTTTGTTGGCTTAGTATCTATATCATACTCTAGCAATTTAGCAATCCATTTTCCCCTCTTACCATCAGGATCAGCTTGAGTGAGGTTTTCTTTCACAACAATATTAGGAACAAAAGCCACAATATGAGAATGCAGAATATAAATTCTGAAATATTTGATAGCCTTCACCAAGGCATAGGCTTGCTTCAAAAAGATATTATACTTAAGCTCAGAGTTAGCTAATTTCCTACTAAAAAATGAAATGGGCTGCTCAATACCTTGCTGTCCATTTTGCAACAAAACTCCAGCAATAGTATTTTCTGATGCAAAAGTAAAAAACTAGAAATTCTTTTGAGAAATTCGGACTGATCAATACCGGTGCTTGTGTGAGTTCCCTTTTTATCTCCTCAAATGAGTGCTTTGCTTCTACTATCTGCTTAATGTCAACTCCCTTCTTCAACATCCTTGTTATATCCTTCACAATCTCAACAAAATTAGGAATAAATCGCCTTAAAAAATTTACCTTTCCAAGGAAAGATTGAATCTCCTTCCCGCTTCTAGGAAAATCCACCTTCTTAATTGCATTGAACCTGTTTGGATCAATCTTAATCCCATCTTTAGAAATGATGTGTCCAAGTAATTTACCTGAAGTTAAAGAAAAAATAATTTTGGTGGGATTCAGAGAGATGCCAAACCTTCTACATTTCAGCAGAATTCTTTCTAGGTGTTTCAAGTGATCTTCTTCCCTCCTTGAGAAAACTATTATGTCATCAAGATAAACAACCACCATCTTATCCTTCTCTTCAGAAAAATTAATATCTATTTCCCTCTGAAAGGTAGCTCCTGAATTCATGAGACCAAATGGCATCTTGGCATACATGAAAGTGCCCCATGGTGTAGTAAAGGCTGTTTTTTCATGATCATCTAGATGTACAAGGATCTGATTGTAACCTGAAAAACCATCAAGCATAGACATCCTTTGAGAACCAACAATATTTTGAAAATTTTGGTCCATCTTTGGGAGAGGATAATTGTCCTTCAGAGAGGATTTATTCAATTTTCTAAAGTCGATACATATTCTGATATCTCCACTCTTTTTCCTAATTGGAACCAAGTATGAAATCCAATTTTAGAATCTGATTGGGACAATGATTTTGGAATGAAAGAGTTTTTTTATTTTCTTTTCAATCAATGGCATGAGAAGTGGATTAATCCTCCTTAACTTCTGCTTGAAAGACCTTTCATTTTCTTTGATGGGAATAGTATGCTGAATAATAGTGGGGTCATATTCTTTCAAATCAACACAATTCCAAGCAAAAACATCTATAAATATCTTCATAATCTCAATATACTTGTACTTCATATCAACTGAAAGAAACTTTGAAAGTTTAACCATTTTGGGCATAGCTACTATAACAAGATTACAATTCTCAACCTCTTCATCATCAGCTTGTATCTTAGGATATTTAAAGATATCATTCTGATCAAAAAGTTTTTCAAGAGGTATGAGACCCTTTGGTATGGAATTATTCTTTAGCTGCAAAACTTCAGAATTTTCTTTAGATTCAACAAGCATATTTTGCTGATCTACTTGTATATTTTCAAACTCTTCTTTCAGCTCAATAAAGTTCTTCACTTGTTGGTCATCTTCAAAAACTTGCCAATGAGTAATATTATCAGGGATAGCTGGTCTATGGTGAACTTCAACCTCATATTTTTCAGTGGAATGAATGGGAATAATTAAAATACTTGCAGAGACAACAAGAGAATCAACAATGGAGTTTTGGTCTCTAGTTTTGACAATGAATGAATAAGCTTGGAAGTTTTCCAGCATGTCCAAAACCAAGTTTCTGTATGCCCTCAACCTTATATCTTTTGTTTGATAAAAACCTTCAAATTTATTAATGACTAATTCTGAATCTCCAAAAATAGAAATGTTTCGAGCATTCATTCTTTTCAAAAATTTTAAGCCCAAAATCAAGGATTCATACTCAACCATGTTATTTGTGCAATCAAAGTTCAATTTATAGGAAAAGAACTTACTCTCATCACTTGGAATTGTGATCCAAATCCTTGCTCCTGCCCCTTCTATTCCTGCTGATCCATCAAAATGAAATGAACACCAACCTTCCATGTTTTTATCGCTGACTTGCTGATCTTATGTTTGTGTAATATTCCTTTTTCAGGAATTTCAACAAGGTGCTCAAGAAAAACGCTGTATAAGTAAAACCGTGCAAAAAATAATGCAGATCAGGGCTTGTTTCCCCTCATTTATGCCGTATGAGACTTATATATGGAATTTCATTAGAAACAAATCATTTTAGACTATTTAAACAGATCTCCCGAAAAATTGACTAGCTAAAAATCACCCAAAGAGGAAGGTTGCAGCAAAATGCAAGCACTGCTTCAGGAATTGCGCATTTTTAGCAAATGTTCAAAGGAGATCAGAAAGGAAACTTATATTTCAGTCTTACAGCAGAAAATCAGCGTTATGATAAAGACCTTTCATTATATAGTAGAATGCATGTGCGAATACAACAATAAATCTTCAGAAAAGAGAGCAGGAACACAAGTATATTTGCAGAAATGCTTCAAAAACGTTATTTTTGGGGAGCTTCAGCAGCTGGAAGTTACAAATCAGATCTAGGACATACCTGTGGATGAAACAATAGATCTATATCAGATCTGGAAACTATATAGTTTTCTCTTCAAGATCCACTTGGAATTTTGACAAAAACATGCATGAATAAGAGTAGATCTGAGAAACAAGATGCAGATCTGGAAACTGTTGTAGTAAATTTCTAAATATATCATTTCATTACAATGGATCAGATATTAAATGAACATAGATCAATAAGTTAATCCATGGATCACCAAGCGGGAGGCAAAGCCCAACACAAGATATCTCTGATCTAAACTATGAGCAAGACACGCTGCAAACCCTCATACAGAAATAACGTAGTTTACTCAATGAGACAATGTTGTAGCTCAAATGATATAGAAAACTACTGTAAAATTGCAGATCTGAAGTACAAGAAGCAGATACACTCTTTCAGGAGGTTAAAGAACACCTTCCATGAGAAGAGGTTCCAAAGAATACACTAGATCTCTGCAGATCTAGACTCCCAATTACTGCAGCTCACAAGACAACTTAGCCCTCAAGATGAGAAGCATTGCAATGTAAGAAGGAGCTTGGCCTCAAGCCTAATAGTGGTTCAATTCAACAAACTTTCCTCCTTGAATCCTCAAAGGAAGAGGTGAAATCCATGCATATGAATTCCAGATACAATCCTCCACTAAACAACAGAGAATGGTATTTGTCGAAGCAGACAAATACTCAGAAATATGATTAATCAACAACCTTCTCTTGCTGCCCTCCTCCTCCTTTTATAAGATGAGAAAGCCTTTGCAAACCCTAAACCATCTTGATGATTTAGCCCTTTTCACATGAGAGGCTCCCTTCTAGAACTGCGCTGCCCCTTTTGGAGATGCAATGTACCTAGACAACGCTATTGGTTTGGTCAAGGTTGACCCAGTCTTTAGCTCAAACCTCTTTCACACCTGAAAGTGATTATTTACATGGCCCTAATTTGTCTTTGTTCACATGGGCATTGATTTATTAATACCTTTTAGGAGTTTTACATTTCCTCCTTTATTCATTTATTCATGAAACAAAAATTAAAACAAAATTGAATGTTCCTCTTAGCTAAGGCTAAGTGGGAACATTGCAGTTTGCTGATTTTCGGACTGCTGAATTTCAGATCTCTAATTTTCTGCTTTCTTCTCATCCTTTTCTTCATTAGTCAACTCATTGAAAAGAATAGCAGATCTAAGTTCAATATCAAGAGCATAAATTGGAAAATTTGAGGTTTGTCTTTACTACTCACCATATAGGTCATTCTTGTCTCTCGATACGATCTTCTTTGCTCACCAAAAACAGGAATGGTGGCATAAGTAAGGTCCATCTGCATTGTACCTTTGATTTTTGCTGCCCATGACCTTGATAATAGCATACCAAACTTCGGTGGAATGTCTGCTACCATGATGTCCATGACCACTGTCTTAGCAGGAACTTGTGTTAGACCAACAACAACATCCTTAATTAAACCAATGCATTGAACTCTTTTTGAATCAAAAGAAAACAAGTCCTTATATGGTATAGTTATTTCTAACCCCATCCTTTCCATGATTACTTTGGGCATAATATTTTGACAAGCCCTTGAATCTAACATAACATTATGTAATGTCATGTCATGAATGTTAAGGCTCACATAAAAAGGAGGCACCTCCTCATTCTGTTCATCTTCTAATCTTGGACCCAAGTAAATTGTTGGATGATCCTCTTGTACATTTAAAATATCAGCAACTCCTGGCTGTGAATTCAACATCTTAACAATATTTCTTCTATACTCATTGACTTTGATAATCTCACCAAAAGTAATTGGAATTTTGATCTTAGAAATTTCATTTTCCAAACTGAAAACAGAAACAAAATTTTCAACTTCTTTGATAGGAGGAAGAACTGGTGTATCTTTCTTACCTTCATCGACCTTATTACTCCTTCTTGCCATCAATAGCCTTAGGTGTATCTTTCTTAGGCCGTGTTTTATTTACAATGATAGGCACATTTCTATTTATGATATTGTATTGTTTTTGCATCTCAAAAATAGCGTGTTGATACCCTTTTAGATAATATTATGGTTCCTCTCCATGATTACCTTGGTCTGATTCATCATGTTCCTCTTTAGTCAAGAAAATTATAGACATTTCTTCATCTAAACAGTGAATATACTCTTCAGGAATTTCAGGATCATCTTCTTCATCAATCAAGTTCTGCTGGAAAGGAGGTCTCACTGGAGGATCAGGCCGTTGATTTCTGTTTTCCCTTGGAATTTGTTGATTCTGAGGTCTCCTGAACTGAGAGTTTCTAAACTGAGGTTCATTTTGTGCAAGAGGAGAAGAGGTATTCCCAAGGGCCAACCCATCCATAAGATTTTCCATTGTTTTCATCGTTGAATCAAATTTATCATCAGAGGTAGAAGAAGAAGGCTTGTCTTCTTCTTTTAACTTAGTCTTACCCATTTTTGACTTTTTAGCTGCTATCATATTAACATCCACCTTCACTGCATCATTTTGCATTTAAACAAGTAAAGGGGGTTCTCTTTCTTTTAGTAGTAAAGAAAAGTCATAATCAAAATCTTCGGCATATCTCATCTAAGCTAAGGCTTGTGGAGGTTTTAAATGGGCAAGAATAGACTCATAAACCTTATTAAACCTTTTTGAAAAGTTTTGAACAGATTCATTAACAACTCTTCTTAAACTGTTATACTCAGTGAGCGCTTGTACTGGATTAGTTCTATTTCCCCATTTTCTCAAAAAGGTATCTTCAAACTCATTCCAGTTATGAATACTTCCAGGATTAAGGGCTTTGAACCACTTCCTAACTTCACCAGTAAAGTTGTGAGAAAACATTCTCAACTTGACATCTTCATGATCAACCTCCTCCCTATCTATAAAATCATTAAATTGATCCACATGTTCTTCTGTTGTAATGTATTCATCACTTCACTAAGTTTTGATTCTAGAAGCATATTTTCTAGGGAGGTCATGTAAAATAGCTAGAAGAACAAGAGGGGCATATCTAGCAGGTGCAATAGGTGGAGGAGGTATATTTCCAGCCATGGTGAAAGGGGATGTAGTAGCTTTAGGGATAGCAACAACAGAGGATGAAGAACTGTTATGAGGATTGTTTGGTCATTGTTGTCCACTAACAATTAAACTCCAATCAAGAAGAGGTAAACCAACTTTACTTTTCAACAAGACTTCAAAAGGGTCAAGCTGATTCAACTTATCTAAAGACTCTCTTTCCAATAACAACTCATAAGTAACAGCCTCCCAAAACTCTTCTTTGTCTTCCTGTGTTACTAGGGCTGAGGTATCAATACCTCTCTTATGCAAGTCTAAGATGATTTCAGTTAATTCCTTTTCACTTTCAGATCTAAACAAGGCTTCCTGGATTTTATCATCAACTCTTTTATCTTCAGGACTTCTTAATATTTCAGAGGACAAGGATTTTGAATGTGATGGAGTACCTGATATTTCAGAAATGCCTTGACTGCCTCTGGAAATGGTGTTTGGCTTGTCCACGATGGTAAGTGGATCTGGGTCAAGATTAATCCTCGTGTATCTCCTTCTCTAAGCCACCTTTGATCACATAAATTTGAATGGAGTCACCAAGGTAGATGCAGCCTCGAAAAACTTTCTAAGATCCTGCTACCTTCAGAAGTTCAACTTCAAAATTTCGGGAAAGTAAAATATTCAGGCTCCTAGCAGATGCACCAAAATGTTATGAAAAAATTGGATCTGATAGGCTGCTTGATCAGTCAACTTCATGTAAGTATTTAAAACCTATTATTTTGACTGAGGATTAGCCTCCTCAGCCTGAGAGGGCTCTCTCAAGGGTTAATTATTTGGATAAAAATATAGATGGCTAACTCTATTTAGGCAATAAACAGGTAAATGATAGATTTAGGTTGAGAATCAAATCAACATGAATACATTGGGCTTATGGAGTCAAAGCAACTCATTAATTCAGTGAATATACTTAACATGGATGTTGAGGCATATCAGAGTTTTAGTCATAAGGTACACACACATGAAACTGTAAAAACATAGTCAGTTCACTTATATAGGAAGTCAGAGTATCTAAAATATGAATTCTGAGTAATATAGATGAAACACCACTGCAATGAGATATATAAAAGATGCAAATAGAATAGGAAAACACTAAAACTCGTTTTGAATCTCAAGTTGGTCAAGTAGAAGATCTTTGTATTAGCTGAAAACTAGTCAATTCACAACAAGCACAGTTTTTCCAAAAATGTCCAACCCTTTACAAATTCGACCTCTTGGTATTTAATAACCATATTACAACATCGGATGATCTGCCTCTAGGCTAGATACATCAAATTTATAACTACTGACACCTTGCATAACCATAAGACATGGAATTTATTACAAAAAGACACCTAATCTACTTAACAATCCTAATCCAAAAAGAACTCAAACTGCTTATTGCTATCTATAACAACCTTATATAATTCAATTTACATCATTTCCAAGTGTATCATCACATCGTCTAATCTAGATGATGGGCTTCATTTCTTCATAACCATTTTGCTGACCTCCACCAAAATAGGAAACAAAACCCTGTTTTTTAGGCATAAGATATTTTGGCATTCTTTGAACATTCTGACCATCATGTACCCTTCATTTTGTGGTCCTTGGCTGTTGGAAGTTGGCATAACACGTCCCATAACTCCTCCCTATCCTCCAACTGTCTAAAACCACTTTAAACACTGCTCAAAACACTGTAATGTTCTGCACTACGAAAACATAGCAATTTCGTAGCACATTTCGTTGCGTTGCTATTTCAACCTTTATTCTTCAAATCTTTGACGTCTTTCCTCCAAGATTGTTTTAATTACCCTTTAATACATCCTCCATAGAAAATTCAGTTCTTGATTCATTCTTCAACCCTTCAAAAACTGATCAAAATAAGCAAGAAAAGCAGCTACAACAGTTTCGTAGCGCTTTTTTGCTTTTTTACACTGAATGCGCTACGAAACTGCTGAGTATGTAGTTTTGTCAAAAATTTTTGAAATGAAAACTGTAGTTATGCCAAAAACTGAAAATATACTTGTCTTCATCATTTAAAAACCATCTCAATTGTAAAAACATAGTAATTCTAGCTTTCTTGAGGTCCCTTCTTCATTTACACTTGGTTGAGCTATTGGTTCTTATATAACTGTCATTTTACTGCCTCTACTTTTTAACTCATCATGGATCAACTCCAGCTGATACTCTAAGTCCTCCACCTGATCTTAAGTCTTCTGTTAGTAGCTCTTAGATGAGTGTTTACTATTCTGACAAATTCAACTTCTTTTATTACTGGAACTGTCCATTTGAAAAATTTCTCTGTATTACTTAAGTTTTTAGAAGCAGAATCAACTTGTCCTTCCCACATTGCCTTCATTATTTTAAACTGTACTTTCTCGACACTGTGCTTTCTAGCTCTCTTTTTCATGACAAAAATTTCTTGGTTTGCCAAACTTAATTTCTCCTCAAGGTGATGAAACTCTGTTTTCTCTCTCACTTTCCCCTTTCCCCTTTTTTTTTTGCTGATTGTATCCTTCACAGTGGTTGATGAGAGGTGAATTATCTTTTTGGATGCTTTAGCTGTCTCAGTGGGTATTTGAACTTCATTGCTGCCTTCCATCAGTTTCCTAGCATGCCTAGTCATAGGCTTTCTTGCTTGAAAAATGAAACCTGCATCTTCCCCCTCAAACTCTAGCTTCTTTGTAGACTTGGCCTTTTTCAGTTTATGATCCTCTTCCCCAATGAACTCAGCTTGGACAATGGGTGTTTCTTCTATGTCAATGGCATGAAGAATATCCTCTAGATTCCCCTTTGTTACTGGGATTTCCTATGTAGCAACTGTCTTTCCTTTTAATTCCACTGCTTGGCTTCTGGTTACTCTTTTGATTTCCTGTTTGCTGACAGCTTATTTCTGTTTTTCATCTTTGAAAACCTTTGACCTCTGTTTTATAGGTGAGAGAGTTGTAGTATCAAGCATTTGCATTTGCTCTGGCCCTTTCTCAGTTTTCTTTATTTTCTTCACTCTTGCAATTGCTTTTGGTTTTGGAACCATAGGTTTTCTTGGTTCTACTGTTGGTGGTGATGGAACTCCTTTAGCTTTAGGGTTTCTTGCAGGAGTTAGGGTTTCCAACTCAAAACCATTTATAAACAAGAAAGATGACTAATCTCTGCCTATATTGTGAAGTTCATCTAAAATTAATAACTTCATTAAACCATGATGAAATAAGGATGTTTCACTCCCTTCAGACTTTGCTTGCACCTTATCAACCATCTTTGAAAGACTCCTATGCAGATAAAAAGGTAAATCAAGTGAAATTTTACAAGTGAAGTGTAGAAGCAATTTGAAATGATATGAATAAACCTTGTGATATCTGCCTTCACAGGTAAAATATTTCTGAATGTTGAGCAGCAGTTTTGAGTAGTTATCTTTGATGCAGCTTCTAGGGATAGCATTATTAAGGTCCATGTCTATGTACTAAGGCTTCATGAACTCTTTATGCTTCTCCATATCAAATTTGAAACTTTTGAACTAGGTTTCTTGACCTCTTGGTATCTCAGTAATGGTAGCAATGACTTCTGGTTTTATAGACACACTTAGCATCCCGACCTTAGTGGCTGCTCCATTGAAATTCATGGAAAATTCCTTGGATACCTGTGTGTGGCAACCCTGCAAATTCTCACAAAAACATAGGCAACCTACTCTTCTGAATGCTTCCATGACTGCTAGGTCTTCAATTGTTGCTTTCATGTCTTCAAGTTCATGCCTTAAGTAGTGTCCTCCTCTGTGAATTTTCTTTTATTTTCCATGTTCTTGAACAAATTTTTTCAGCCTCGCTTGAAAAAATGTAACAATAGCATCGCTTGAATAATTGTAACAACAGCCTCACTCGAGAAAATATCAGCCTCGCTTGGTATGGGTGTAGTAAAACCTTTATATGAACTAGCCACAGGTTTGGCTTGACACTCAGAGCTCAGAAATTTCGAATGGAGGTAAAAGGGAATGAGAATGAATAATTAGGAAAGATTTTGAAATTTAAAATGTCCTCTCATAACTGAATGATGCCTCATTTATAGCCTATAATAACAATGATGATTACAAATGTGGGTGTGTACATCGAATTTCATCATTACATGGCTTAACATGCCACTATCCTACCCTTTCCCAACTGTTTCTAACATCTTCCAACTCAACTGATAAGACAGTTACAAAACCATGCTATCGTAGCGCATGTAGTGTACTTTTTCATGTTTGTGCTATGAAACTATCAGCGCTTTCATAGCACAAAACGAATTTTTTCAACAGGTGGCGATACAAAATTGCGATTTTTCAACTAATTGAACAGTTTTGACACAAAACTTTGGGAAATGAAATACAAATGGAAAATGATGAATATTTGACATGAAAGAACTTTAAATAAGGCTTTATTTGAGCCTTAGGATGAGCTTTAAACTATACAAAATCTAAAACCTACCCTTGATCAAACCTAAATTGACTCCTAAAACCCAATTTTGATCCATGAAATTTTGTAACCTTGTAAAAATGATGTTTTGAAATTTTTTGGGTGATAACACTATATATCTTGCACCTTTTGCATGATCCAGGGGCACTACAACTCTAGTTCCATTTTTCTCAAATACCATGCTTCTCCTCTTAAGATTTATGATGCCATCCATATCAATAGCCCAATCCAAACTCAACAGCGCAGGATAAGGATCAATATCATCCACAATCTGTATAACTTCGAAATCTGCAAGAAACTTAACTCCTTCAATATCTAAAACCCGTGAGAGTCTTCCTAATGGAATGATTTTCTGTTGATTCACCATGCACAATTGAATAGTAGACCACACCAATTAGGCTCTCCCATGCGCTGCCAATTTTTCTTAGGTAATACATTTGCATCAGATCCTAGATCCAAAATGACCTGATCCATCTCATAAGCACTGATATGAGCAGTTAAGAGCATATCCCATCCAGTTCTTATTTTTTTATTATAGATCTTGTTGACAAATTTCTGTTCCATCCGAGGTTGTTCCTTTTCTGCGCAGTTATCTATCAATGCTTGAAGATTCTCCGCTGCCTTTTTATTGTGCAGTAGTTTGATGCAAGTCTACGGGTCACATGCAAACCCGTAGACTGACAAATTGCACACCATATTGTAGGTGTCCCACTGAGTCCAACCATGCTCTTAAGTGTAATTGGTCCTCCAGCGTAAAAATAATCATTGAACACATGACATTTATCCTTATTATGCTAAAAAACTTTACATCGTATGCACCATACATCTGCACACACCTCCTTTCCCTTATCCTCGTGTAGGTTCTGAATGTCCAAAATTTTCATCTTTTCTAAATGACTCTAAATCTGCTGAGTTCCAATGACAATGGGTATCGATGCAACTTCTAGTTTTATTGCAATTTCTACAGCCTCAATCTACGTGGAAATTTTCTGTTGACTCAAAGGCTTACGCAGATGCAAGAGTAACATAGAAATAAACCATTCCTTGTGTTGGGTATCATCGATAGTGAATCCATCGTCTTTGATAGTGTGATTTAACCTATGATCCGCATCCCATATAGATTCATTCAACTCCTGGTGAATCTCTTTCAATTCCGTGACACATTGCGTATATGATTTTTTGAGGACATTCTTCAGATCATTCATAGTTGTATTAGGGTTTTTCGATACATATCTTATATACCAATCTAGTGTGCAGCCTTGAAAAGAAGTGGCTAACTACAATTTCTTTACATAGTCACTATTAACCTGTTTTTCTCTCCATACAACATCAGTGACAAACAATAATTTCTCCGTATCTTCATTCCCAATACCTATGAAATTAGGCAACTTCGTAGACACATCCATATCTACACCTGGTGGAGGTGGAGGTGGAGGTGGAGTGGATGACTTGTGAGATGAGTTTGGAAGTGGAGTGAATGGGATCTGAACTATGGTCAACACTCCTTGATTATTTTGATCTTGTGAGACTTCTTATTCTTTAGAGTGCATAGATTCACTAGACAACTAGTCTCTAGTTCATTGTCTCTATAAGATCTACCCTTGAGAGGACTGTAAATCAAACCTTCTTCTAGATCTATGTGGTAAATTCTTCACGCGATATGTTCACACAGAGAACGCTGTTCACACTATACCATCTTAATACACTACTTCAAAGAGCACAAGAACTTACCTCTGGGACCTTTGAAAAATCTCCTTTCCACTTCAGAATAAGACACAAACTGATCGATAGAAAAATCAGTTACAAATCCTCCCAAAACACGATTGATCTAAGGATCTATTATGTAGGTAATTGTATTGCTGTTCTTTCTAACTGTTGTACCAATTCTGGAGTCCATTGAGTGACTGTGTCGTCTTTCGCGTAGGTATTCAATTCATTCAATTGAGACAATGACTTATGAATCTTAGTTGCAAAGGAAGAAAATAATATCTCGTGGAATTCTATATAAATATACTTTTGAACCCAATCTTCAACAGATAGTTTAGAACTTCAATTCTCTTGGATCACGAATTCAAGGATAGCTCTATCCAGCCAACCTTGTAATTCATTCTGCGTAGGATACCAATACATCAATTATCCCTCAAAATGATCCTGGTCCTAGCAATGGAACCATTTATTGGCTTGAGGGGTCCTGACCCAGGTTTAGATTTATTGCGCAACCAACAAACCCTCCAACTATTGGCCCTTTCGGCAATGACCTGCTTGCGCAAATCAATGTATCAGCCGAAGCAGTATGGGGGGGTGTTAGAACTAGGTTTCTACACCCTGAGGAAGAATTCAATGTGGTGGCCCTAAACAGACTTATATTAGAAGTTATCACAGATAATATGCAGATGCGCGTGTTATCACTCCATTAGATCTCTGAGGCTGAGAAGAGACCATCAAAGGTAACCACAGACCAATATTTCGCCAAGTAGCTAGCCCTACTAGTAAGGAGAGGGCTCTCTCCATGAGATCACAACCAAGATGACTAGATAAATTAGATTTTAGGCAAGGTATAGTAGCACTAGGGTTTTTTTGATTTAATTTGAGGTTTTGGATGGTGAATAGGTCAAGGAAGCACTAGGTGAGGGCAAACACGGATCATAATTGCAAGGATCTTATGGGGCAAGGTAGGTAAGTAGCTTAACACATTAAGGTATCAATATGGAATGGTTTAGAATACTATGGTTTCAAAAAAGAGAACTGGAAACATGAATTCTTTTCAATTAGAAGAAATATGAAACAAAACTACAACTATTCCTCCAAAACAGAGCATAAGCTAATGAATTGTGTCTTTCTTACTTAGAAATAAATTACATTTAGATATGGCATGAATATGAATATCAAAATATATTCAAACATTTTCAAACATAATAAGAAACAATGTCAAATCACATTACCACAGGAATTCCCATCAAAATAGTTGCAACTTAGTCTGTTATTTCTTGCCAAAAGTATGATTACAATAGTGTTCAATGATCAAATTCTACAACATCCAACCCTTGCAATGAGAAAGGAAATGAAAGATACATGCCAAAAAATACTTCTACCACTCTCAGGGGTCGAATCCCTGACTTGTGGATTTGATCCCTAAAGTGCTCAACTGGAATCGTAATGATTAGGGAGGTTATCCAACTCAGCCCTACCATTCATGAAACTGATTCACTTTGACCAAAATTACATTTTTACATGATGTATCTACCCATAGTAACTATTTATGACATAATTAAATTTAAATTTCACCATTAAATCAATAAAATGTCATTGAATCCATCCATCAACTGAGAAATTTTGAAAATTCAGGAGAAAACATAAAACTGCAAAAAGTGCAATGTGCTTAGGAAAAAGCGCAATATGTGCCTTGAAACTGATTTTTGAGTGTCTTCCCGAAGTCCAAATTGGGCCCAAGATGTCTCATTGGAAATATATTCCACTTTAGTTGTCAAAACTGTACTCAAGCATTGAAATTTTTTGAGTGAAGTGCTTCAAAAATTGAATCTCCCAAGAATTCTCAAAAAGCGCAGCGAAGGTCTAAAAAAGGAGGCAGAAAGGTGGTTTTTGAGTGGTTTTTTTCCATTTCCACCTGTCAAAAGCTCTATTTTCTGAGTGCCATTAGTAAAAAATGTATTTACACATCACTTTGAATCCAAATATGTAAAAAATTTCTCATTTTGAGGCCTCCACAAAAAGTACAACGTGGCCCACGCTGCACTTCTTGTAGGCTGACTGTGCAAAAAGTCTGTCAAAATTTGCAGAAATGCCAAAAAACTTGAAAAATTGCCCAAAATTATTCAAAATTGGTAGATGTAGTGATGATGAGGTGTCTCAAGAAATCAAGGAGGCATCAACAAGAATCTCAAGCTTTTCCTCCTCCTTATGCTTGATTAGGGTTTGCTTGATTTTATCCTTCAACTCCTTGATCCTGATGTTCCAAATCTTGTTTCTAGTGGTGTACCTGTTGGAAATGTGTCTGAGCATCTCATTTTCCTTGTTGGCCTTATGGAGGAGCTTCTCAAGGTGGATGTTAACTCTGTCAAGCCACACTTCTCTATCATCATTGATTTCTTTTGCAATTCTTTCCTCAAAACTGAGCTGCTCTACCTCATGTTTCTCCTGCTCTAAAGCTCTCTTAAGACCTATTGTTTCTGGTCTTATCTTGGTGGTTTGAGTCTCATCATGGTCAGACTCACCAGGTGCCATCATTGATTTACCTTTGGTGTCTTTTCTCTTTGCATTTAGCAGCTCTAACTCCATGAGTACTTGTTTGTCTTTCAACTGCTTGTTTTATTGTTTAAGGAAGGATATGAAAAATTGTTCTCTAGCCATGTTTTCTTGCAGCTCTTTGATTGTGGCATCCTTCTCTTTGATGATCAGGTTTGAGGCCTCATGATCATCTTGGACATCCAAGTTCACCAAGTCAAACTCTCTTTCTTTCTCATGAAGATGTTCATCTTCTTGAACAACTGCCACTTTCTACTTTTGATTTCCCTGGCTTTTTGATGAAGAAGGCAAGGCCCCTTCCACAATCTGTAGATAGAAAAATTTCCTAGTTCCCCTCTGGTAGGTTTTGACCTCTTTTTCCTCTTTGAATTCTTTGGTTTCTTTCACCATAACCTTGATATATTTCTAGTCTTCTTGTGAGGCACTGATGTTGTTGGTGGAATAGGTCTAGCAGGTTGAATTGGTCCTGCATTGAAGACATCAGCCTCAATGAAAGTCTCCCATTCTATGTTCAATAGATTAATTTGGTGAAGGAGAACAATTTTAATCAGAGATTGATGAAAGAGAATGTTCATCTGAAGCTCAAAATCTCTGTTTTTCACAATGTAGGTGATTTTATCAATGCTTCTATATAAGTAGTAGGGGAGGTTGATCAATTTCACCCTAGTGAAATGCAGGAGAAACCTAATGTGATAGTTGTATAATCTAGAGAATCTATGCTCACAAGTGAAGTATTTCATGATGATTTTCATCATGGGGGAAAATTTGTCCAAAAACTGATCAAAAGGAAATACCTTTTTGATGTTATGTTTGTAAGTTGAATTGAGGTAAGGCTCATACAGCTGGGCATCCAAATCCTTAGTATTAAACCATTTTTCACCCACATTGGGCATACCTATTGCTACTACAATTCTATCAGCAGAAATGGTGAAAGTCACCCCTGCTATAGTCACTTGGTTGTTTTGGAGGTTGCTGATGAAAACCTTGGTCAAAGTAGGATGACTTTGGACTCTTTGTACCATCTCACAAAATTCAAAGCAATCTACATGCTGGAAACATATGACAACTAAGGGTGATGCCATTAATTCACTAGTGTCTGTTGGCTCTAATATTAGAATCCTCCCTCCTTTGTTATATATTTTCTTATACTCTTCTGTGGCATTTATTTCCTCCTCCATTATGTTTCTTTCTTCCTCCATTATGCTCAATTTGTCTTTTGAAAACCCTAGGGAAGAAGGGGAAGGGAAAGGGAGTAGAATTGTGGGGTTAGGGGATTGTGATGTGTGAGGGAAAATTTGAGGGAATTTATGAAGGGATTAGGGAGCTTAAGGAAGTAATGGGAGGGTGAAATATTTATGGAAATAGGGTAGGAAATTGTATTACAAGGAGGTATCAAGCTGCCTAGGAAAGCACAAATAGGGTGGTAGGGTTTAGGAAATAGGTCTTGCAAATGAAAAATGAGTGAATGTAATGGTAGTGGGGGAGTGAGATAGGGTGTATGGAAGGTGAATGGGTCCTGGGGAGAGTAATTAAGTTTGCAAATTATTATCTAGGGTTTCAATTTTAGTAAAACATGGCATAAAATGTAAGGGAGGGTTTGCACCACAAAATTGACACCACAAGCTAAAAGGAGGGGATATTGAGGTGCCACTTACTTCAAAGTAGCTGTAGAAACCCTGAAATGATGACGAAAACCTCTGCAACGAATATTAGGGACTGTGGATCCGTTCTGCAAAAAGCGTAGTGTATAGAGAAAAAGCATAGTGAGCAATTGGAAAAAGCGCAGCGTGGTCTCTTGCAAAAGCACAACGGCTTTGGAAAAAGCACATCGAATGAACCATAATTCGATTTTCTGAAGGAAAAATCGTTTTTTTTCTTGGGAGGCTGAGAGCTCGATGCTTTGAAGATGCAAATGAATGTCTTCTTCGTCTTGGGAGCCTTTATACTTGGAGAAATTTCATTAAACAGACTTGGGACCCAATTTTTCCTTTCTTGAAATTGACTTTACATTGCTCTTTATCTTTAATTTATGAATTAGATCATTGTCATCTTTTGATGAATTAGGAATACTGATTGAATTTTTGGAACTTTAGCTTATCTGATGATGGAAATTTGAGAGTGCAGCTACTTGGAACTCTAAGAACTTATTACAAATTAGGAAAATAAAATTAGATTTTTCTTTGAAATGAAATTTATAAATCAAACTTACTAATGAAATTTCTTTATTGGCACTCCTTCACCCGCTGGGCTTTTATGCAATAAAATGGTTATTTAATGACCTTGGAAACCCTAAGACCTAATGGACACTCTGACTAAATGAAACCATGATAAAAATCACTGAAATGGTGATGACAACTCATGATTGATGGTACACTCAACAAAGTGGTGAGATGAGCCAGAAAGTTATAAAATTTTGAAAGGAGTGAGATCAAACCTAAATATGCACCAAGTGACCAAATTTTTGCATGATGACCTAATGGAATGAAAAAAATTTCAAAATGGGACCCAAACATGAGATGAAAAGAGTTTATTTGATAACTAGTGGAAGGATGCAAATAATGACACTAACAGTGCACAGCTACAGAATGGCAAAACAACAGATCAACTCTTCGCAGATTATTCCAAAATTTTGTATATACTTATGCGCAATAAACAAATGTATTTTAATTAGATCTATTCATCAACACAATTCTTCACACATAATATACTTCAATCATTCACGCAGATGCATTTGATCATAAATAGAAGTAAATATAACACATCACAAAAAAAAATCCGATCTCAAAGCAAATAATTGATAAATACACATCATTCGCATAATAGTCTCAAGTTTTCCAAAACAATCTTCTATATTAAGAGATACAATAGTTCAATATATTCAGTTATTCAATACCAATTACCCTTATGCACACACAGCCAGCAGAGTCCGCACATATCAAGGACTAAGGTCTCCACACACACAGCGAGCAAGAGCCTTTCGACCCAAAATCCCTGACTTAGAACAAAATATTTAACAAAAATTCATCATAAAAACATATGATATCTTTACTTGACTTGATCTATCGATATTTATAATAATATCAGCGCACAGATACCATGGTCTCAAACCATGGTTTGAGACTCATGGTTTTCCCTTAAAATCCATTTACATTGAATAGGAACTTTGAACTGCCCAAAATCCCCTTTCACTCTTCCGTGCAGTGCACACAACAAAACATATGAAAAAAATTATCAAAATTGACAAATTGACCCTAGGGGACCCTGCTCCAACGCACCCCTATGCTTGCATCAGCTACTGGTGAAGCTTTCAACTTCATCGCGATCTTCAGTGCTTTAGCCTGAGTTGCGATCTTCTGTTGTGACAATGGAAATCTAAGATGTGGAAACAACGTAACAATAAACCACTCTTTATGTTGTTCGTCTGAGATCTTAAAGCTAATATGACTCAACAATGTCTTAAATATCTGATCTACCTCCCACACAGTCTCAATATTCAACTACTTAATCTCTTTGATCTCAGTGATACAATGGGATCGTGAATTAAGTTTCTTGAATTCAGTGTTCAACGTGGTCTTTGTTTCAACCAATGAAGAATTTTAATTCATTGTAACAAACTTCATGTACCAGGACAATGCTTGATCTTGTAGCGTAGTAACCAACTACGCTTTCTTCATATCTTCGTCTGTAACATTCTGCAAAATCCATATCTCCTCTACTACAAACCAAAACTATTCAAGGTCATCTATTCCCTTGAATACATGCATATTTGGTGGTTGGGACATGGGGGGAGGTGGAGGTGGAGGAAAAGAATGGGATGGAGTGATGATGGGGGTGGAAGGTTAGTGAATTTCCTCAACACTTTGCTTACTTTTAGATGTCAATGACAAAATTTGCAAAGTAGTGGGGTTACTTTCTCCTTTCTCAGATTCAAACAATGGTCTATATTCAGTTTCAATGTACATACCCCAACCTGTTCTGAATTGCTTACCACTTCGTGTAGCACCAAGTACTCTTTCTTCAACCATCAATTTGAGTGCGATCACAATATACCCTTGTCACACAAAAGCATTTTAATCTAGAACTTTAGTGAATTCAGGTACTTACCTTGCATGACTTTGAAAATTTTGCAGTCTACTTCACTATAGGACACTTCGGTCTTGATCGTGAACTCAATAATGAATCCCCCAAGAATTCTATCAATCTATTAATCAACAACTCTTACGATATCGTTATCGGTATTTTTCAGTTTCTCAATCAGATCTGGGGTCCACCCAGTAGGTCTATTATTAAAATACCCCATTTTGATAGCTAGCCTTGATATCCACTCATGCAGATCACTAGAAAATGATGCAAAGAAGAGCTCATACTGATCTATATAGATATACTTTTGTAACTAGTGTTTAGTAGAGATACACAAACTTCTGCTTTCTTGTGCAAAAAACTCACATTCTTTTTTATCAACCCAATTTTCAATCTCTTCCTTAGTCAGATTCCACATCCATCTATCCCTAATTTAGATCCCTATCCCAAAAATAGAACATTTGGTGGCTTTATGGGGCCCTGACCTAGGTTCCAAAAGTCTACATAGTCGAACAAAACCCACTATTACCGGCCCTTTCGACAACGATCTGTTTGTGCAGACCTAAGCTTGACCCGAGGAAATATAGGGGGATGATAGAACCAAGTTTTTTCATACAGAGGGATAGAAGATAGTGGATTTAGGGATTTTCCTTCTTATAAGAGCTCTGCAGATCATATCTATCAATATTACAAGCGTTGTTCAACACAGCTGTTGAACTTTCTCAGAGACTGCGCCATCTTACTTATTCATGTAATAAACACAGTAAATAACCATAATACAGATTGCGATATTTAGTTACAGAAAAAAATCCTATTCAACATGGACATTCATAATAGTAAAAAAGGCAACACATCATTATAACTCAGATTTACTCAATAGTTCATTCATTAACATCCAGATCTATCTCATACATCCACTTTCCACCTTGCGCATACAACTGCAAGGGCCTATGCACACAACTGCAGACTTTCCTAAGGTCTATGTGCATACAACTATAGGATCCCTTTCCTCTAATCCAAACCACAGACTATAACTCATTCTTAAATTGAAATGAATTGTGTATCATCAATCATAACTTGCATATGAATTCTATTTAGAGTCCTTATATAGATTTGGATTTTACAATACCATGGTCCCAACCCATGGTTGGAGTCCAATGTTCACAAAAGGTACCATCCCGTTACATAATTAAGGGGCTTTGACCCACCCCAAAGCCCCTAAGACCAAAAATATAATTCGTGTTGCGCGCTCCGCGCCTTGTAGGGGGATCCCAGCTCCAACATAAATTTTACATCCCTTTGCAAAAATTTCATTTTGAGGGATGGAAAATACACACGGTAGTTGTGTGGAGTTTCTATGTAACCCACAAATACCCCCAACTCTATTTTCAACTCTATATTCTTCCTAGCATATTTGGAGACATGGCAATTGGAAAAGACTCTAAAGATCCTGAAGTGTGACACATCCAACTTTATCCTTAAGAAATCCTCCTCAGGTGTAATCATTCCTCGAATCCACTGAGGAATTTGGTTCTACAAATATATTTTTGTGTTGCATGTTTCAACCCACCAGTGCAAAGGTAGGCCTTGGTCATGCAACATCGCCTTCACTACTCCCACAATTCTATGGTTCTTTATCTCGGCCACCCCATTTTGTTGTGGGTTGTGGGGTGCTTTCAACTCTCGTTGAATGCCTTCTTTTGATTTTTTTTTTTTAAACTCATTCAACATGTACTCACCTCCATTATTTTTCCTGAAAGGTGACTGTACTGATCTCGGTCATGTTGTACCTTCCTTTGTCCCCCATCTCAATTTTCATGTACAAGTCTTTCTCCTCCAGGTCATTGAAAAAATCTTTATTCCCCTTCATATAGAATGAGGCACCACTGTCCAAGTATGACATGATCCCCATAATTGTGTTGGCTATGCATGTAATGGGGATAAAGGCTAGCTCGAACTGTGAAGCTAAGGCTTCACCTGTTTCTCCTCCTGAGGTCTTCTTGCTTTTCTTCTTATGTGGAAACTTTGTGGCATGTGCCCGAATTCATGAAAATGGAAGTATTTAATTTTTTATAAATATTTATTCTTTCCCCCTTGATTGGATTCTGGTTTGGATTGAAATTTCTTCCCTTTTCCCTTCTTTTCCTTTCCATCTAATGCACAATTTTCTTCATCCTCACCCTTAGATGAAGTTCCATCTCTGGTACTCCACATTATTTCCTCTTGTACCAAATCGGACCATAAGCGTTCCCAATTTGGTAGTTTCTCCCTCCCATTCACCGAATCTTGGTAGCTATGACAGCTCTTGGAAAGGCCTAGAAGGGCTAGGGACAACAAATCCTACAAATTCATCTTGAAATTGTGTGAACCTGCTCAGATACTGCTGGATTGAGTCATTCTTTTGCATCTTGATAATTCGAAGTTTATCCTTGAGCGCCAATTTCTTGTGGTCGCTACTATTATATCATTATCAATGAATTCCTTTAGTCCATTGTCTTATATCACTTCCTCCACGCGGCCCTTCCAAACAACATAATTCGAGCTTCCCTCAAGGGAATACTCGAGTCTTAGTACATTGAAAGCCATCCTTCTAGCTTTGAAGAATTGATCCTGTAAATTTGATCTTCCTGCATCCAACTTCAAAATTCCTTCTATACTATGAATCCTACTCTGATACCATGTAGAAATTATTGTGTAGATTCAAAAATTCTTATGAAATTTACTAAAACACAAGACTCAAATCTACTCTACTTATTTGCAAAATTTAATTCACGATCAAGAACACATAACATCAACATGCAAAAGAAACATCACACATGCACAAAGATTTATCTAGGGGAAAGCAACTGCTCAAAACCCCTTCCTATCTATATTTCATTAGTCAAAGAATAGAGATGAAATACATATGCTGCTCAAGCCTGAGCACAACCTACAAGTTTATAGTCTATCCCTCTGCTTGAATGACTGACTCTGGCCAACACTTAGCCAATTTTTAAGCCCTCCAAGCTCCTATTTCCTTATGTTGTTCCTTGAGGAATTAGCCCCTATTTTTTAGGAAATTTCCTTAATTGGATTGCGCAATTCGTTTAGGCTCATTCTCTGAATGCATGCACCACCTGCACAAATGGGAATAGTCTACAACTGGCAGTACACTGTCTTGGAATCTCCATCTCAAATGGGTAACTCAAATTATCTGCATGCATCAATTATTTTGTGTCGATTGTTTATTTAACTGGTTGATCATTGAGTGTGACTAAAGTCTCACTGCACAACTTTACCCTCCACTATTTCATCCAATAGTTGGAACTATTTTAACTGACCATAACTCAAATTAATTGAATTAGATTGCTACAAATTAGAAATCAATCATACTAAATTGAACTCAAGCTTCCCCAACTTGAATTAACTGAGTGACAAGTGCCATGTCACCTCATTTAACTACCTCCAAGATTTTGCTGATGTGGAAATTCAATTTTTCTCTAGTTTGAACAAGGCAAGGTCAAACTGAAATTTTCTTGCTACATTTTCAACACTTTGTATGTGCACTATTCACCTTATGCATACTATCACTACTAACCAATTTTACTTTCTAACCATTACAAGTAGAGTAATTGGTTGTCTTTTACTTTGAAATTTTGCACAAAAACATAGTTTAAAACTAGGAGGAAAGTAAGTGGTCCTAATCCACATATATTTTTTACTTATTTTTCTCATTCCAATTCACACCACACCCAAATTAACTAGGAGAGTAAGTGGCCCTAAATCCACACATTTGTTTTACTTGTTTGCTAATTAAAGCCATTATTTCATTTTATTTTGGGACTAAGAGTTGATGTTAGTAAAAAGAGAAAGTAGACACTTCCCCCTTACACCCTTGTGGCGAACCTGTGGGGACCGTATCTGAAATCATTCTCAAAGCACTAATTTTTCCATCTCCCTATATGAAAGTACATAGAATAATTAAGAAAGAGTAAGTGGCCCACTGTCCACGCATATTCTATTTTATTGCAAGGAATAAACATCAAATAATGTAATTAGGTGAATTTTAAAGGATTGTTGCATATCCATATCATTGCAATTCAAACTTTGTATGTTCACAATTTCACTTGCACACACATTCACTCCACACACTAAGGTCACTTAAACTTGGTATAAAGGGTATCCTCTTTTGGAATATTTGTACTTAGTTTCTTTGAGCTTACAATTTCCCTAGGTGAAGAAAGACTCTCAGGTCTATGCATGGAGTTGGGTTACACTTTTTGGCAAAGTGAGGGCGTGTTTTGGTGAAAAATGAAGCTCAATCAAGCCATTTTAAGCACTCAATCGAGTAATTTTTAATTGCTCGATTGAGTTGCTTAAGGGATTAAACATATCTCGATCGAGTGTTTGAACAAACCCTCGATTAAGCTCATATGTAACTCGAGTTAGGAGCTTGATTGAGAGTTGTGGCTCAATTGAGTGTTAAGGCTAGATCGAGCGTTAGGGCTCATTTGAGCCCTTATTTCCTATTCAAAACTTGGACGCGGTCTGTGCAATCCATTTTGTGCAGACCACGAGGAAGAAGGAGTTCGACGAAGGATTTATATGCTCGATCGAGAAAGAGGAACTCAATTCAGATGCCCAACAACCCTGCCAACGACCCAAATGCTCAAGCCAAGGTAGGATTATTATCTTTTTTGTCTCTTTTATTTATTTTTTCTTGCAAAATAAATTAAATCAATTTGAAATAAAAACCAACCATTCAAAAAACACAAAAAAAACAACGAAAACCACCATGAAAACCACAAAAAAGCACCAAGAAAACCATTGAAAACCACAAAAAACAATCTAGAAAATCAATAAGAAAACCCTTGAAAACCACAAAACAAACACTATAATTTAGGTTATAATTAATTAATTTATTTCATTGTATAAGTTTTTTGCAATGGTAGCATGTTTACTATGAGTTTTTTTTTTCTTTTTCTTTTTATATGGTAAATTTTTTTTTTTTAATTATTTAAAGTTTTAATGTTTTTTCTTAGGAATTTAGTGAAATAAATTTTCAAAAAAATTGATTTTTTTTTTAATCTAAAATGTGTTTTAAATTTTGAACAAATTTGACCAAAAATATGTTAAAAAAAACTCCAAAACAGAAATCAACCAAACTAAAACCAATAAATATATAAATTAGCAGCTTGAAATTGATATGATGAATATGGTTGCTCATGGTGAACCTCTATTTATCAAAAAATAAATTTTGTTTCATTTTTTATTTATTTTAAATTTAAAGTAATTTATATTTTAAATATTTTTTTAAGAATAAATATAGTAATTTGTTTAAAAAAATTAATTGTAATTAAATAAAATATTAATTGAATTAAAAGTTCAAAACTAATATATATATATATATATATATATATATATATATATATATATATATATAACATAGTTTCATAACTATTTAATGTAAAGTGCTCTTCATAATAACATAAGATGGGTGATGCTCAACAACTTTTTTAAAACTCGAGTTTATCTATATCAACTGCAATTTTCCTTGAAATTTCCACTACTCGTATTTGTAGAATTATTTTATTTAATAATATGACAAATATATATCTCTTAGTTCCCACCCTTATTAAATTTATTAGTTGAGTAATGATTTTGTCACTTCTTATATTAACAATAGATTTTATTTAATTATTTATTTACATATATTTAACTTACACTTCCTATATTTTATTTAACTATATAACATAACACACCATAACTATAACATAACATACCATAACATACCATAACTATAACATAACACACACATATAAAAGTTCAAGTTTCAACAATGCATCATTGATACATACATTAAATCCATGATGAAAATGCATTTAAAGTGAATAAAATCATTTTGACTTTTTTCTAATTTGCACCATATTGTTTCATTATGTAGTGTGTTGTACCATAAACATTGTCTTCATGTGCTTGCACCTAGTACATGTCATGTGTCAAAGTCAAATATTATAAGAACTTGTCTTATGGAGTATTTGGTTGACATGAAATTTTCTCAGTTTTGCAAATAGGTTTATTTCAATTTTTTACATATATTACATGTTTATGCTCTATGAATAAAATGCATTATTTAGAAATGGAAAAAAGTGTAAGTTAGATTTGATGACTTCTTTCTATTGTGTCTACATGAAACTCAATAGTTTGGTTGATAATTTCTCAAAAAACAGAGTCTAAAGTTTAGGACTTCATGCTAGATTATTCTAGTTGGGTTTTGTTGACAACGTTGGATCTTGCCAACATCCAAGGGATTTCCCCGAAATGAGGCCCCAATTAGACCTCACACTGTTTTGTGTAGGAGTCCCATCTAGAAATGGGGTCCGAATGATTTAGAGGTATGCCTTGGTTATAACACATACAGAAGAGATTATAACAACTCTTTGGGGTAACAAGTACGTACGCTTTGTGTGACACTAAATGTAGAATGCAGAGGAAACTTCAATGGCTGTAAAGAGAGATGAGCCTCCGATTAGGGAAGTAATAGTATTATCCTAAGAGAGATCCATGAGTTAAAGTGAAAAACTTGTTGATTAACTTGCAAATTAGTTCACAAGATAAACAACAATCATAAAATCATAACGACACTCATTCAAAAATATCCATATCTAAGCAACGAAATAGTTCATTAATCATAGTATGTATTACGCCAACATATACTGCAAACACATCAAGGACAAACTTACTACATTCATGATACATGCATGAAGAAGTGTTGGCTTGAGTAACTTATGATTATTAATGAAAGGTTCCAAGTACACTGTTACATAGGTGAGGCACTAGATCCAGTAGTGGAACATGAAGCCACAACTTGCTTCTCCAAATAATGCTTTTCCTCCTATGAAATACAAGAGAATCCAAGGCAAAATTATAAGAACCAAAGCCCCTTACTTGAGTTACGAGGAGATATTTATAACAAATGAGAATTAATTTAGAGTTTCCTCGTGAGTTTTCAACTTCTATGACCTATGGGATTCCATGCAACCTTTCACATTCTATATGTGACCTTTTACATTCCACATGTCTCTTTTCACATTCCACATGTGTCGCTTGGAATCCATTACATTAAACTTATTACAAAAGAAAAATTACATATATGACAGTGGTTATATAAGACACAACTTCTAATAGGAAAAAAATGCTTTCAAATAGATAAGTTAGTTGCTTCTTCATGGAGCTCATTGGTGATGTATGAATTCCATGCTCTAAATTATGTAGCAATGACTTTGATTTAGGCTGACAAGTATATTGTAAACCGCATATTTACCTCCAATTCTTCTGTCATTATGTATTTGGAGCTAGATTATACACTATTCCACAACCATGACAATTTCATGTGAGGTTTAGTTGGTGTAATGACATACTGTATAGTAATGTTCTTAGTAATCTCCAAGCCATCTTGCTTTGATGATTGTTTGATTTTCTCAATGTACTGCTTCACTTCTTGTAAGATGATATACATGCATCTTGTCTCTCTAAGTGATCCCAATGAGGGAATTTGATGTTTTTGTGCTAGGGACTCCAAAAAATTGTGCAATTGACTATAAATAACAATAGTGTTAGTTGACTGTTCACTGAGGTGGATGTAATTCTGATCATGAAGTCTCAATTTTTCCCTGACCACTTCATCAACATTCATGCCTTTACTGATCTGTTGTTGGAGAACCTCTAGATATTTGGCATCCCATTCATGTATTTGATTGATAACTTTGTTTTCCACCTTTAGGAGTTTCAAGACTTCTTGTGCTTTCTTTTGTATACTAAATAGGGGTGCCACTACCTCATGTATAAGTATCAATTCATCATACAACTATGACATGATGTCCTCCATTGGCCCCAATTATTCCTATATGGCTAATTTTCATTCTTCTGTGTTGAGACTATTGGAAGATAATTGTTGATATTCTGAAGTGAGATGCTCCACTTGTTGCTTTACTACAACCAATTCTTTCCTCAACCGTCCATTCTCATTCAAAATGTACTCTGAGTTATCTTGTGTTTTTATGACAAAATCAACGTTAGCTACCATGATTTCCTTGGGATTCCTCCTAATGCTTACAGTTATCACCTTCGTAGTGGATACAAAGACTGGATCGTAGGGATCATTTGGGAAGAATATTCATATTTATTGCACGATCCTTTTCTTCAGTTGATGAAATGTAACATTACATATGTCCATGACCATGTATTCTAGTGGAGGTGTGATTCCCATCTCATCGAATGGGATATGTCCACCTGTAAGAGGAGATTTTGCTGGAGAACCTCATTCATCATCCATGGGATTGATGACATCAAATTCCTCCAATTCTGCTTTTATTTCCTGAGTCATCTATTCTTCTTCTAGCCTTTGTGCTGCTTCCTCCTCCTATGAGTGCCTTTGTTGTTCTTCTTCTATTCTCCTTCTTTCTTCTTCTTATTCTTTTTTATTTCTAAGAAGTTCATCCTGCTTCTTCTTATCCTCTTCCTCTTGCTGCATCTTTTCCTCTAATTTTCCTTTTTCTTGTTCAACCTCAATAGCGTCTATATTCAATGGATCAAATTTCCAATTTCTGCTACTTTTTACTACTGGATCATGATTTATATTTTTCCTAGGAGTTGTTGTGCTAGCTTGTACAGTTTTTGCTTGTGGCTCCTCCCGCATCTGTGCATCGGGAATTTGTGGAACTATGGATGTTCCTGCCTCATCTTCTGGATGAGTCTTCCTTAATAAACTGTACCACATTATCACCATTTTATCATCTACAATATTCATTGATACATATCCCCAAGCATACCCAATCTTGTCACAATGTTGCTTGCACTCCTTCCCAAGGTCATACCTATGAAAGTTCCCAACTCCAAAGTGCAAGAGATATATCTCTTTTATTAAAGCATCTACAACGTTGAGGCTCTTTAGCTCATACATTCCAATTATAAAAGGGAAAGTGGGCCGAGGGGCCTTATTCCTTTTATTAAGAACCCCTGACAATCCATTATTCAAGTGATAAGCAAATTCTTGCAGGACTACCTTTTTAGTCAAATATTATGGGATAAAATGGGGAGAAATTTGGAATCCAAAGCATCTAATATATGTACCATTAGGTGTGGAAAATTAATATAAAATATCATGCAATGCATCCTTCACCTGTTTTGTTATGCAAGGAGGGTTGATCTCATAAATCATGTGAAATATGACTGCAAATAAATGCTCCACCAATCTGTCATATGATCCTCTTAAACTTAATTATGACAAGAAACTTATATTTTGGGGTTCAGTTCCAATAAATCCCTAGGAATTCATATTGAGCACATATCCCATCTAATATATATGTTGACATATAAAACTCCGGTGCTTGGTTTTCTCTTATATCTACTTTGGCCTGCACAATATGTCGCTACAATGCAAAAGAAAGTATATCTGCTCAATTGAAGATTTTTCCTTGAGTAAAAACCAAGTTGAGCATGAATATACAATTTTCTTCAAATAATTCTACATCGTTCCTCCCATGGAGCCTACAACACATAGCAATAAGGTATTGGTACACCTCCCTCGAAATCCTAGATGGGTAAACTACACTCTAGCAGTGTGGGAGTTTGGTAGGATCTTGACACCAAGAATTGATGATATCACTTGTGTTGATATTGTCTAATCGAGTACATAATATTTTTTTGGAATATTATTTTGGTTTTCGCATCTTGTAATAAGTATGCATGTCCTCTCCATGGTAGGTGGAAAGATGACCACCACTTTCACTACAAGGCACTAGATCTGAATCATCCATATGTGATAGGATCCATTCAATTGCCTCTGCACAAGGCATCACTGGGAACCTACATGCAATCCTACGTATCCTATACCACTTGATGTTGATGTATACTTCCTTGTCTTCCAAATCCTTAAGGAACTGCTTTGGCATGAATGTGTCTTTAATTTCCTTCCACGTGACCTTAGAAGATTTATCTATAAAAAATTGTGTGTATTTAAGGATAATAATCGTGGAATTTGAAATTTCCACTAATTCTTCAATGAATGATTCTAGAACTTATTTTGAGGCCACATGATAGGTAGTGGGAGGCATCGTTCCAATAGATGAAGAGAGAGTAATGAAACTAGTAGCTGGAACACCTGAACGTGGAAGCACATTCATGGCGACAAAGATTAGCTTTAAAAAATCCTCTATTTATTATAATCAATAACTCAACATATCATGTTCAAAGATCCATCAAGTGTTTCTAAGAGCGTAAGGCTATCAAAGACGGGACAGGGTCATTGTTTGGGCAATAAAATTTCATCAAGACAAAGGAGGGTACATGTTGGAATAACAGTGAAAGGTCAAGTCTTACATGAGGCTTCAAGGTGCAATATGTTCTCAAGAAAAATGAGAGAGAGACCTAAAGGGAAAAGCATGAAAGTATGAAGCATGAAGGGGAATCATTGTTGGTCCAAGGTGTGTTGTGCACTCAAGGGAAGCCAAGGAGGGATCAGGGCGCAAGCCTGAAGAATGAAGGGGTTATGCTCAAGCCTTCCCTCTGCGTTATGTGCTCAAGGAGACTAAGGAGGACACATTGCAAAAGTATGAAGGATGAAGTTTTCATGATATTTATTCATAATGCACCATGCACTCAAGGATGGCATGGTTTATGAGAGAAATGATGGCTTGATGTTGTCGAGTGTGCTTAGGAGGAAAACTTGGTTTTCTGGGGCACAAATTTCCAAGACAACAAGGACTTTGTTTCCAAAAGTGTACTTTATCTTGAAGTGGATGAAGATAAGATTAAACAAGTCTAGCAACAAGATAAAATGACTAGAAATATAAGAGGAAGGATCAACAAATACTTATATATTTTTTCGCAATCATGACTAGAATGTGAAGAGTTACATAATTCGTATAGTCACAAACTATGACAACATAATGACAGTTGTACTAGAAAGAATGGACTAAAACACCAACAAAGAAATGAAAAAGAGTTGAAATGCCAACGAAGAAAGCAATATTGATTAAAAAAACATCAAAGGAAAGAAAAATAGTCAACATGTTAAAACTTACTTGGAATAAAGATTGATAAAGAGCTCCTTGATTCAAAGAGCTGCGCTCAAACTAGATGAGAATGATCATGTAAAAAATTGATTAAGTGAGCTGATTATAAAGATATTACATGTAAAACAAATCCATGCTTGCTCACCACTTATCAATGGATAAGTGATTAGTTAAATGAAGTGAAGTGGGCTCCTATTTTCTAGGAGTGCACCCACATGCAATAAGGAAATCACATCCATGAGGATGAATAGGGCACAATCTATTGAGCCGAAGGAGTGTGCTCAACTGAAGGGCACACTCACTAAGCCTGTTATGTCCCTCTAATACTAGTGTATCCACCTTATTATTTTTGTTAGTGTATCCCTCTATTGTTATTGTTGTGCCCATGTATCCCCAATATTGTTATTTTTGTGCCCCATAGAAGCCCACTATTGTTATTTTTGCGCCCTTACATTATTATTGTTATGTAGACTATAATTAGATTGTGACCCCTTAGACTCCTATATATATAAAGGAGGTCTTACTATTTGAATCATCCAAGGATTCTTCATTTATGTGATGTAAAGGAGGTTTAACCCTTGAAGAAGCTAATTTTTAAGTCGTTTCTATGTCTCTTCTTCTGTTTTATGATCTGGTTGCATAACATTTGGTATTAGAGCTTTGGATTCTAGGGTTTTTTTGTTGTAAAGAAGAAATCTTGGAATTTTCACTATAATTTTTTTCTATGAAGGTGCAGATGCTGAAATTGTGACTAAGTGGATCCGAAATCTTGATGAATTCGCTGTAAAAAGTTCATATCTTGGTTCTCTATAGTCTCTGAGATATAGTCTAAAGAAGTTATGGTTTTTGCATGCTCCATAATTCAGTCTCAAACAGGTGACATTGGGAAAATCATCATAAATTCCTATACATGAATCATATTTAAATTTCGTAAAACATGACTGAAAGTGCACAAACTATAGTTTATTTTGTATAATTTTTAGGGCTGAAGGTTAAAACAGTGACGTGTGGTATTCCTTACAAGTTAAATCTACTGAACTAGTCCATAATCAAGTCATCATGGGAGATTGGGCATAACATTAGATTGAGTTATCCAATTTTGGTATGACTTAAGCCATTGGAAAGATGACTCATAGGGCTACCATAGGCTTGAATTTCAGATCTTGTAGAGAGAAAATTATAGAGATATAACAATATCTAGCTCCAAAAATAAGAAAAAAGGGGTGTATAGTTTTTTAGTTTGCATATATATATATATATATATATATATATATATATATATATATATATATATATATATATATAGTTTCAAGTAATTAAAAGAGTGAAGAAAGTGGACACAAAAAAAGCCTCAAAACAAAAAAATGGACACACCCAGTAAGCAACCAGAAATATCTAATATGACACATGAAGAAGAGGAAGAAATGCAACATGATATATCAAAGTTACAGTACCAAGTGCAACAAATTTCACTCTCCCAAAGAGAAACCAAGAGTGAATTAGGAGTGATGAATGTTAAGATGGACGATTTATAGAAAAAAATAAAAGGATACATAGAAGTTTTAAAAGCATACATGGAGAGTTTGAAGGAAGGTTTAATGGAGTTGTTGCAAGAAAGGATTTCTAGTGGTGACAAGGTAATCCATGAAAATCATGATGAGGAAAAAATAAATATGAATTATGATTTTAGAGACTCCAATGTTGGGTTTAAGGCCTACCACATTCCAAAGATATATATGAGGAAGTTTGATGGCAAGGATCTGATAAAATGGATACTACATATATACCAATATTTTTATCTCCATGATGTGCAACACACACAAAATGTATGCATTGCATATTTATATTTAGAACCCAATTATTTTGTATGGTATCGATGGATTTTTTCTCGTAAACCACTTGTCACTTGAACAATTTCTATGGAGGATATGATAGGAAATTATGAGGATACAAAGAGAAACACATTATTTGGGCAATTGATAAATCTCAAACAAAAGGGTTCAATGGCGAAGCATATTGAGGGCTTCCAAAAATTGATTATCAGGGTAACTAATATTCTAGAGGAGCATACTATTGATTTCTTCATAGTTTATTTAAAGAATAACATCTAACATGAGGTTACCCTTTGGGAATCTGATTAATTGGAGAATGCATTCAAGGTGGCAAGAAAAGTTGAAAGAAAAATTATGGAAATAAGGAAGTCTACCACTCACAAGCATATATATGGAAGTGTTTCTACTCCTATCCTTCCACAACCTACAAGGTTGACACTGCAACAATTGGAGGAAAAAAAGAGAAAATTTGTCTTTATTACAGTTGTGATCGAAAATACACTAAAGGTCATAAGTGTGCTGAAAATAAATTATTTTACATAAATTGTGAAGAGGAGGAATAAAAGGAACACAAAACATCAAAAGAGGAGGATATACACCAAGAACCAACATCATAGAAAGAATAAATAAATTTGACCATATCTTGTAATGCATTGGCATGAATTACCACTCCTCAAACTCTCAAGATAGAAGGATGTATAAAAAAAAAAAAGGTAATAGTGTTGATTGATTTAGGTAGTACCCATAATTTTATTCATTGTAAGATAGCCAAGGAATTGAATTGCTTCTTATATCTAGCGCCAAAGTGTCAAGTGATGGTTGCAAATGGAGGAACTATAAATTTCTCTGGAAAGTGGCATAATATAAAGCTAACGATGGGGGATTATTTATTTAATAGTCCATTTTTTTCTATTCCAATGGGTGGTGTTGATGTTGTACTAGAAGTCAAATGGTTACAATATTTAGGGACGATAACTTTTAATTTTCAAGAACTTTTCTTGAAATTTTGTTGGGAAGAAAATGAAGCTGAATTAAGGGGTATTGTAGGGAAACCATGAAATATAATCAACTCTAATGGCATGGAAAATATTCTGAATAAAGAAAAACATGGTGCAATTACACAATTATTCTCACTAGAGGTTCAAAAATTGAAATCATATATTTCTCAAGATCTCCAAAAAGTTTTGGAAAACCATTCCAAGGTATTTGAGACTCCCAAAGGCCTCCCACCTATTCCTGATCATGCTCATGCTATTCATTTGATTGTAGGAAGTGTTCCTCCAAACATCAAGCCTTACAAATATCCCTATTCCCAAAAGAGTGAAATTGAAAGTGTGGTTGCAAAAATGATAGAGGTTGGTATAATTGAACCTAGTCAAAGTTATTTATCTACTCTAGTAGTATTGGTGCACATGTAGGATGGATCATGGAATATGTGTATTTATTATATGGAGATCAACAAGATCACTATTAAAGATAAATTTCCCATTCCTGTCATTGTTGAATTGTTGGATGAATTACATGGATAAATTTACTTCACCAATCTGGATCTTCAGTAAGGATATCATCAAATTAGAATGAAGACTGAAGACATCCTGAAAAAAACATGCAGAACTCATGAGGGTCATTATGAATTTTTTGTCATGCCTTTTTTCCTTACTAACGGACCTTCCACATTTCAAGTTTTGATGAATTCTGTTTTCAAACCCTTCCTTAGAAAACACGTGTTAGTATTTTTGATGATATACTAATCTATAACAAGTCTTGGAAGAATCATATTCAACATGTTGATAGGGTGCTCAAACTATTGTAGGAGAAAAAAATATATGAAAAAACCTCCAAATGTTTCTTTGGAGTACATGAGGTGGGTCATATTATATCTCATGAGGGTGTTAAGGTAGACCTTGACAAAATTAAATCCATTAAGGAATGGAAAATCTCGAAAAACATAAAGAATATTTGAGTTTTTCTTGGGTTGACGAGGTATTATCGCAATTTTGTTAATAATTATGGGAGAATAGAAACACCTCGAACAAAATTACTGAAGAAAGATGCATTTTTTTAGACTCCAAAAGAAACTAAGGCCTTTGAACATCTTAAAGAGGAAATGTTTCAAGCACCAGTCTTAGCTACGCCTGACCTCACAAAAACCTTTATTATGGAATCTGATGCCTCAATAAATGGAATTGGTGATGTTTTAATGAAAAAAGGAAGACCCGTTTCTTTTTAAAGTCATCCAATCAAAGGAAATTGTTTACACAAACCTATTTATGAAAAGAAAATAATGAAAATACTACATGCACTAAAGCAATGGAAACCTTACCTAATGGGAAGAAACTTTGAGGTAAAAGAAGAACATGCTATTCTTAAATAATTTTTGGAGCAAGGATTATCCTCAGAAGAGCAGGAAAAATGGGTCAGAAATATGTTGGGTTATGAATTTGAAATCATCTACCAAAAAGGGAAGAAAAATGTTGTTGCAGATGCACTCTCAAGAAATGACGAGGATGTGGAAGTATTACTTTGTGTCATTTCTATTATCCAACCTAATTGGATAAATGAAGCAAGGGATGAATCGAAGAATGATGAAGTGGTGCAGACACTCATTTAAAAGTTGCAGTAATATCCCAATACATATGATACATTTAGATGGAAAAATGATTCATTATGGTACAAATTTCACTTATATTTTTGTAAAAATTCCCAACTCAAACAAAAGTTTATTTTGGATTTGCAAACCACCCCTTAGGAGGGAACTCAAGATTTTAAAAAACTTACCATAGTGTTAAGCCCCTATATTAATAGTGTGGTCCCTTATTATGTTAGTCTAACCCCACTTATTGTTATTAGTGTACCCCTGTAACCCCCATATTGTTATTATTGTGCCCTTGCATTATTATTGTTAGGTCGGTTAGGATTACATTGTGGCCCCACTAGGATTATTGTGCCCCCATGGACTCCTATATATAGAAGGAGGTTTGTTCATTTGTAGCATCCAAGAATTGTTCATTCATGTAATGTATTGGAGGTTCCCCCTCAAAGTGGCTCATTTCTAAGGCGTGAATATCTCTTTTCTTCTCTTTGGACGATTAACATTTATTGTCAGAACTTTAGGATTCTAAGGTTTCGCTGCTCCAAGCAGGGTCCTTCGTGGAATTTTATTTCTCCAAATTTTTTTCCTAAAGCTTCCAGGAACAAATTGCTAAGTTGACTGAAATCTTGAGGAAGGATGTCTAAAAATTTCAGATCTTGGTTCGCAATATTTGAGGAGATATCATCTGTGGAAGTTAGGTATCTTTTCAGGCTCATAAACAGGTCATCGTGGCATTTGCGCTATAAAGTTTTTTGTACGAAGGTTCAGAGTCTGAAATTCATATGGTGCGAAGCTGAAATCTTGAGGAAATTCGTCAAAAAAATTTCAGAGCTTGGTTCGCAATATTTTTGGAGATATGATCTGTGGAAGGTAGTGCTTTTTCAGGCTCCTGAATTGCATCTCAAAGAGGTGATCGTGGAAAAACTTCAATAACTCTCTCTCTGGGCATTGGATTGAAGTGCCGTAAAAATTGGTCGCAAGTGCACAGACTGAAGTTTCTGGGCTATCAATTTCAGAGACAAAGGACAAAACAGTGACACGTGGCAAGTCGTACAAGTTCGCTCTACTAAACCAGTCCAGAATTAGGTCATTGTGGGAGATTGGACACAACTTTGTCTTGGAGAATCCAAATCAGGTCAGACCTGTGGCATTTGAAAGAAGCTTCATAGATCTACTACAGGGCTGAATTTCAGATATCTAAGATTTTCAATTACAGAGATAATTCAATTTCAATATCGAGCTCCTTAAAGCAAGTAAAAGGTGTGTAATTGTTTTTCCGAATTGCATAAGTATTGTTTGAAGAATCAAGTGGAATTGATTCCAAGGGCATATTGAAGAATTTTTATCAGTAATGGGTTTTATTATGCATCCAAAAAATAATTCCATACCCATTAATCCCTCAGAAAGCTATACTATGACGCATGAAGAGGAAGAATTGCAGTATGAGATATCAAAATTACGGTACCAAGTGCAACAAATTTCGATCTTACGAAGAGCAATTGAAGATGAAATAGATGATTTAAAAGCAGAAATGGAGGCTAAGTTGGGTGGTTTGAAGGATCAAATAATGGCAAATATGGATGATAAATTAGTGGAAGATCACATCGAGCATCAACAACAAGTTCTCCAACTCTCAAAGGATAACCTAACTTTGGTGCAAAAATAAATGATACAACCGGAAGATCAACATCACATCAAAAGAAGTTCTGAAGGAGTCACAGAAACAAGAACGCGACAAGTACAATCAATTTCAGATTTTCTCAGCAAGTGGAAGAACTTTCTTGTAGAAGATTCCACATGGGAGGATGAAAATTTTATACAGAAGCATCAAGAAATAATCAAGCGTTGAGGACAACACTTGTTTGAAGGAGAGGGGCATGTTAAGCCCCTATATTAATAGTGTGGTCCCTTATTATGTTAGTCTAACCCCACTTATTGTTATTAGTGTACCCCTGTAACCCCCATATTGTTATTATTGTGCCCTTGCATTATTATTGTTAGGTCGGTTAGGATTACATTGTGGCCCCACTAGGATTGTATTGTGCCCCCATGGACTCCTATATATAGAAGGAGGTTTTGTTCATTTGTAGCATCCAAGAATTGTTCATTCATGTAATGTATTGGAGGTTGCCCCCTCGAAGTGGCTCATTTCTAAGGCGTGAATATCTCTTTTCTTCTCTCTTTGGAGCTGGTTACACAACACATAGGGTCAAGAAGGAACTTTTTTGGGATGGCATTAAATTTTATATTCAGAATTTTATAGTAGAATGTTTGGTTTTCCAATAAATTAAAGTTGAGACAGTTAAGACCCTAGTTTTATTACAACCTTTAGCCATTCCATGTCATCATTGGGAGGAGGTCTCAATGGATTATGTCATCGGTTTACCCAAGTATGAAGGAAAGAGTGCCATCATGGTGGTAGTTGATAGACTTACCAAGTATGCACACTTTTGTGAATTATATAATCCTTTTAAAGCCAGTACACTTGCTACTGCATTTATGGAAACAATTCACGTTAATCAAGGTTGTCATTGATGTCAATATGGAATTGAATGAGATGTCAATATTCTTGAGATGACTGGTTCTAGATGATGATGCCAAATTCTATGAAGAAGTCTTGTCCTAAATTCCTATTGATCATAATGCCCTAGATGTCCATGAAGGCACCTTAATCTTGTGAATAAGGCCTACAAATCATGACAATGTGCTTACTCTTGATGAAGAAGCCTAGAAACCGGATGATGTCCTCACCCTTGATGACATATGGAGTCATACACTACATGAATGACCACAATTGATGATGGAACTTGATGAAGGATTAGATTATGGCGTTGAAGATATCATTTGATGGTTGGAAGACTATTTTGAAGCTCTCCTAATAATGTTGCACTATGACATATTACTACACTATTATTGAATACATGATGCCTTCATGACAATGCTAGATACTATCATGATGACATGGATGTCCTACATAATGACGCAATGATCCTATGATTGATAAGCCAAACAAAGGAGAAGCCAAGCAAAGGAAAAGCCATGTTTTCCTATTCACCTTATGCACACAAAAATTAAAGACAATCACAAAGAAAAAATGTTTTTACCACCTTAGAGGAATCCTTACAAATTGACTCCTACACCATCTTATAGAGTATATTTTTTCCTTTTCAACGAGCCTTTACTTGCCCCGAAACTCCCAACGATCGATTAGATATTGAATATTTAAGTTAAGAAAAATATATATTTGTAGGCTAGCCGACCTACCCTTTGACACTTATGTCGGCCTACATCTTAAAGACGCGTCCCTTCATTTTTCCTAGCAAAAAACATTATATATATATATATAGTTTGGACTACATTGATCCTCAAATAATTTTGGTGATCATCACAAAAATACTACAGGAGGAAGAGGAGGAGAATAAAAATAGTTTGGGCTAAATTTTGATTGGGTTATAGATCAAATAATTAAAGGAGAGCTACAGGCAGCCAATAATACCTCAGACCTACTGTAATAAGTCTTGGTGCAGCTCATTTTGGACATATCAGTGCAATATTGAAGGAATTTTGGGCTATATTTATTACAGAGAATGGGAACAAAATTCTAGGGATTGACAAACATTTATTGTTGTCAATTCTGGATCAAAATTCAAGGACCTAGGCCACATTTATTACAGTATGACAGGCATAGAATTAAGAGGAAATGTTGTACAATTTTTAAGAAATCCAACATGAATTTCTGTGTGAGTTGGGCATGATTTTGGAGGTTGCTGAGTGATATTTCAGAAAAAATTGTGCACAAATTTCGAGATAATGACAGAGAGTTAATTGACACGAATTTATGAGCAAGGAGCACAAAAATTGAGGCAATCAATCGAGAAATTAAAAGAGAAGCCAGAAGACTTCTTAGAGCTTATAGATAACTTGCTAATACTCAGTTGTTGGAACATGCTTGAAGGCCTTATTTGAGAATCTCTTGAAGCGGTCCTTTGGGCATTGTTTGGAGGATAATGCTTTGGCATCAAGGCATACTATTGAACTGCCATTGAAGTAGGATACATGAGTATACAAAAAAGGACTTGAATCCTTGAAAATCTTGAGCATGTATTGATTTTATAGTTAAGAGGAGATTTTGGGCTTACTCTTAGACAGGACTAGGTCTATTGAAGCAACCAGTGACCTCTTGGGAGAAGACTTGAAGAATAGATTTTTGGAAGACCTCATACTAACCTTGTTGAACTATAGTGGAGAAGGCCTTGAGATTGAACCGGTTTTAAGTACTCTTGAAGGAGATTTTATTTTGAAGACCTTTTTGGAGCAGGCTTAGTGTAGTCTGGTGAAGGCATATTGTTGAGACACCTTGTCTAGTTGAAGACACCATGATGCATTGTTGAAGGCCCTCATGATGTAACCTTGAAGAAACAAGTGTTTGGGTACCAGGAAGAGCTATGGTGACACCTTCATGTGAAGAACAAGGTTGTCATTGATGAAGTGACGTGGAGATCAAGTGAATGCATTACTGAATATTTTCAGGGCTCATTGAAGAAGACTTTGATAGCCGTGAAGAATAACCAAACATATTTTGACAAAATGAAGTTGCAGGTTGGAGCCTCATAGTGACAAGGTCAGTGCCTTGGAAGATAGGGTTGGAGCCCTAGAGGATTGGAGTCCTCAAGAAACCAGGTCAGAGCCTGTATTAGAGATAGGGTTGGAGCCCTAGAGGTTGGTGCCTCAAATTGACAAGCTTGGAGCCTTCGAAAGACCAAGTCGGTGCTTGTCACAATACATGTTGGAGCCTAGAATATTGGAGTCTTCATCAAGGGTTGGAGCCCTATATCATTATTGTACTTTAATTATTGTAAAGAAGAAATTAGTAAAAGTATCTATTCCATCATTATTCATTTTGTGTTCTAAATATAAGTGATCTAACTGGTAAAATTAACAATTGAAAAGAAATATTGATTCACCCCCCTCTTCGTCTTTCCAAAAATTGGTATCAGAGCCAATACCTTCACTCAAAGACTAAAAATTTGAATCTTGATCATTAGAACACAAATGGCAAAGCCAAGGAAGAAAGTCTCCAATCCTCATAAAGATGTGACTTCCTCAACCATCGACATTTAAGTCGATCAATTTGTGAAGGCTCCATTGTTCAATGGAAATTTTGATATATGGGAGGAAAGAATGAGGAATTTCTTGAAGACTCAAGGAATTGAAGTTTGGAAATCAGTGATTACTAATGAAACGATGGACGAAGAATCCAAGGAGTATAATACAAGAGCAATGAAGGCAATTTTTAATGGGTTACCAAATTTTGTGAAGGCCAATTTTGAAAATTTTTTGTCAGCAAAGGTCATATGGGAAAAAATTCATGATATTCACTCAAAAGGAGTGTTGACAATGATCTGTAGTAAAGAAGATGATGGAAAACAAGAAATAAGTCTAGAATCCATCAAGGAAGCTGAAGATAAGAGAGATTACAACAAGGCTAAAGAAGACCTAGAAGATGAAGAGAACAAAAAAGACTTTGAAAAAGATCTCCTGAATAAACTTATGGATTCAATGGAAGAGATTAACAATTTGAAAAAGGAAAATGAGGAACTTAAGAAGAAAGTTCAAGATGGTAACAAATACAAGACAAGGAAGGAATTTGAATTTGTCAAGCTTCAAGTACAAGAAAGAGATGAGGAGCTCACCAAACTTAAAAAGGAATTTCATCAAAACAAAATAAAGCATCATGAAGAAGTCATCTATATGAAAAATCAATTGGCTAAGGCAAAGAAAAGGGAAGAAACTTTGCCAATCCACCTTGAACAAAGACTTAAGAGCTTGAAAAATCTTGAAGGAGAGATTGGTCAATACAAGGAAGAGGTCTCCTCTATTAAATATCAACTAGAAGAAAAGGATGAAGAAATCTTCAAAATAAAATCAGACATCAATCTTCTCAAGGCCGAAACATGTGAAGATACAAGAATAAAAGAAGAAATGGAGAGAAATATAGCAAAGGAGAATGAATAAATCTTCATAATGAAATCAAATATCATCTCCCTTAAAATTGAAGCACACGAAGCAACAAGGATGATGGAAGAAATGAAGAAGCAACTAGTCATGAAAGATGAAGATTGTGAAAAATTGAAAGGAGAAATTGTCTCTCTTAAAAAGGAAGTTGACTTGCTGAATAAGAACTTGAAGAGTTCTCAATCCCTAGATGACATCCTAAGTCATCAAGTATCCCCCCTTGATAAATCAAGTCTTCGCTATGCAAGTGAACCCTCAAGAAAGAATGATAATGCTTTAAACAACAAGGATGTGAGGAAGCCGGGAAGAAATGATACTCCCAGTTCCGGCAAAGGCAAGAGTCAAGATGACATTAGAAGAAACCCTACTCCAAGGAGATTTACAGATAATGTCAAGAATACAGAAGGAAATGAATATCATCAAAGAATTCCAAGGAAAAAAGACTTCAGAAGTACTTCAAGGAACTCTTCATCTCCCAGGTACCAAAGTATATTTCTTGGTTATTGCTATTCTTGTACAAACTTTGGGAACATGGAAAAATATTGTAGGGCATATCAAAAAGACCAATATAATGGTCCCCATCAATCTCCTAGAAGAAATTTTGTAAGAAGTCATGATCTATTATTCATGAACAAGATAGAGTGCTTCAATTGCCATAACATTGGACATATGGCATGTGATTTTAACTTGAATTGGGCCCCTACACAAGGTAGAACCATGCTAGAGAAGAAAGTTACACAAGTATGGAGAAAGAAGAAATTTGGGTCCGAAAGTCTCTTGAACACTCCAACCAACAAAATATGTTGTTGACTTGATGAATTCATCATTGATATTCAAATTATTTGATGGTGGGACTCTGCCAAAATTATACCATATAGTTAGGGGAATATTTGTGATTCTTGAGCTTATGATTCTTAAGCATCCTTGCAAAAGCTATCCGTGAATGGGACTTATGAAATCCTTGATGAGTCAAACATGCACAATCATCCTTTGATATATAATCTCTTAGGAGCAAATCCATTGAAGAAATGTAGACACATATATCATGGACCTCATTTCCGGAAGGAAGAGCGCCACGACAGGAGGAGTAACATACCCATGAAGAACTACTATTGATGATGAAAATAAGAATCTTGATAGGGGGAGTATTTGGGAACGCCATTTTACATTGATGTCAAAGGGGGAGAGAATATTGGAAGGGCAAGAATATTTTCATCAATAACAAAGGGGGATATTTTTAATCAAGGTTTTCATTGATGTCAACTTGGAATTGACTGAGATGTCAATATTATAGAGATGATTGGTTCTAGATGATGATGCCATGACTCTTGGTTGACTAGGAGACCATTAATAATTATTTCAAAGTATATGAAAATATATTTTCCTAAATCCTTATTGATCATAATGCCCTAGATGTCCATGAAGGCACCTTAATCTCATGAAGAAGGCCTAGAAATCATGACGATGTGCTTACTCTTGATGAATAAGCCTAGAACCTGGATGATGTACTTACCCTTGATGTCATATGGATTCATACAATACATGAATAACCACAATTGATTATGGAACTTGATGAAGAATTAGATGATGACATTGAAGATATCATTTGATGGTTGGAAGACTATTTTGATTATGACATATTACTACACTATTATTGAATCATGATGCCTTCATGAAAATTTTGGATACTACCATGATGACATGGATGTCCTACATAATGACACAATGATCTTATGATTGATAAGCCAAACAAAGGAGAAGCCAAGCAATGGAAAAGCCATGCTGTCCTATTCACCTTATCCACACAAAAATTAAGGATAGTCACAAAGAAAAAATGTTTTTACCACCTTAGAGGTATCCTTACAAATTGAATCCTACACCATCTTATAGTGTATATTTTTTCCTTTCCAACGAGCCTTTACTTGCCTCGAAAATCCCAGCAGTTGATGAGATATGGAATTTTTAAGTTAAGAAAAATATATATTTGCAGGCTAGCCGACCTACCCTTTGACACTCATGTCGGCCTACATATTAAATATGTGTCCCTTTTTTTGTCCTAGAAAAAAGCACTATATATATGCAGTTTAGACTGCATTTCTCCTCCAACAATTTCGGTGATCATCACAAAAATAATACAGGAGGCCGAGGGGCAGAAAAAAATAGTTTGGGCTAAATTTTGATTGGGTTATAGATCAAATAATTAAAGGAGTGTTACATGCAGGCAAGAATACCTTGGGACCGCTATAATAAGTCTTGGTGCAGCTCATTTTTGACAGATCAGTGCAATATTCAAGGCAGTATGGGCTACATTTATTGCAGAGAATGGGAACAAAAATCTAGGGATTGACAGACATTTATTTTTGTCAATTCTCGCTCAAAATTCAAGGACTTGGGCCACATTTTTTATAGTTTGAGAGGCACAGAATTAAGAGGCAATGTTGTACAATTTTTTAGACAACCAACCTGAATGTATGTGTGAGTTGGGCATGATTTTGGAGCTTGCTGAGTGATATTTCAGAAAGAGCTGTGCACAAATTTCGAGAGAATGAAAAAGAGTTAATCGGCACGAATTTCTGAGCAAGGAGCACAAATGAGGCAATTAATCGAGAAATTAAAAGATCAGCTAAAAGAATTATTAGAACTTGTATATGGAACATGCTTGAAGGCTTTATTTGAGCATCTCTTGAAGCTGTCCTTTGCACATTGTTTGGAGGACACTGCTTTGGAATCAAGGTATACTATTGAACTTCCATTGAAGCAGGATATAAGAGTATAAAAAGAAAGGACTTGAAGCCTTGCTTGAGCATGCATTGAGTTGATAGTTAAGAGGAGATTTTGGGCTTACTCTTAGAAGACTAGGTCTATTGAAGTAGCCCAGTGACCTCTTGGGAGCAGACTTGAAGAATAGATTTTTGGAAGAACTCCTAATAACCTTGTTGAAATATAGTGGAGCAAGCATTGGGATTGAACCAATTTGAATTACTCTTGAAGGAGAGTTGATTTTGAAGATATTTTTGGAGCAGGCCTAGTGTAGCCTGGTGAAGGCATCTTGTTGAGAAACCTTAGCTGATTGTAGACACCATGATGCACTATTGAATACCCTTGTGATGTAACCTTAAAAAAACAAGTGTTTGGGTATCATGAAGAGTTGTGGTGACACATTCATGTGAATAAAAAGGTTGTCTTTGATAAAGTGACATGGAGACTAAGTGAAGGCATTGCTGAAGATTTTTAGGGCTCGTTGAAGAAGACTTTGGGAACCGTGAAGAATAACCAAACATATTTTGATGAAGTAAAGTTCCAGGTTGGAGCCCAGGAGGTTGGAGCCTCATAGGGACAAGGTTGGTGCCTTGGAAGATAGGCTTGGAGCCCTAGAGGATTGGAGTCCTCAAGAAACCAAGTTGGAGCCTATACTAGAGATAGGGTTGGATCCTTAGAGGTTGGTGCCTCAAATTGACAAGGTTGGAGTCTTGGAAAGACCAAGTCGGTGCTTGGCACAATACAGGTTGGAGCCTGGAATATTGGAGTCTTCATCTAGGGTTGGAGCCCTATATCATTATTGTACTTTACTTATTGTAAAGAAAAAATTAATAAAATTATATATTCCATCATTTTTCATTTTTTGTTCTAAATATAAGTGATCTAACAGGTAAAATCAACAATTGAAAAGTTATACTGATTCACCCCCCTCTCAGTATTTCCAACAATTCAAAAGTTACATGGAAACCCAAAGCCTTTATTGTAAGTGACAAAGATACCATTTTCATTGGAAATTTTTGGATGGAATTGTTTTCTTGTATTGGTACTCAATTATATCATAGCTTGTCTTATCATCCTCAATCTAACGGGAAAAATTAGATAGTGAACAAATGTTTGGAAGGATATCTTCGTTGTTTTGTATTTGATAAACAAACACAATGGGTAGAGTGGCTACTTCTAGCTAAATGGTGGTATAACACTGCCTTCCATTATGGCACTTTATGGATATCATCCACCATCCATCACATCATCTTTAAGAGAAAATTATAATGTTTAATCAGTGGAAGATCACATCGAACATCAACAATTTTTCCAACTCTTAAAGGATAACCTCAATCTGGTTCAAAATCGAATGAAATAACAGGAAGATCAACATCGTAGTGAAATAAGTTTTGATGTTAGTGACAGGGTATTTTACAACTACAACCATACAAAAAATGTCCCTCAAGAAAGCTAAGAAGGATAATAAATTACTACCCAAGTAATATGGTCCTTACAAGGTGTTTCAAAATATTAGTACTATGGCATAAAAATTGGATTTGTGTGCATCTCTCTAAGTAAACCTAGTTTTCAATGTTTCATGCTTAAAAAAGGTTATCAATGACAAGATCCTAGTTCAAACATTGTTTCCAAAACTTGACGAAGAAGGAAAAATCATTCTTGAGCCTGAGTCAGTCATGGAAATAAGAACCCGATAGCTATGAAATCGATTATTTTTAGAGTATATCATTAAGTGGAAGAACTTTCCTGCTAAATATTCCACATGGGAGGATGAGAATTTTATACCGAAGCATCCATAACTACTCAACCATCGAGGAAAATTGTTTTGAAGGAGAGGGGAATGTTAGGTGCCTCTAATAGCAATGTATCCCCCTTATTGTTATAGTTATTTTAACCCCCTATTGTTATTATTTTTCCCATGTATCACCCATATTGTTATTGTTGTTCCATATAAAAACCCACTATTGTTAGTATTGTTCTCTTACATTATTATTGTTATGTAGGCTCTGATTATATTGTGACCCCTTAGAATCCTATATATAGAAAGGAGGTATTATCATTTGAATCATCCAAGAAATTTTCATTTAAGTGATGTAAAGGAGGTTCCCCCCTTGAAGAGGCTAATTTTGAAGTTTTTGATCTATATTTTCTTCTTTTTTATGATCTAGTTGCATAAAAGAGCTTGAAGGAGTGTGATCCACAAGGGTTCAATTGCTCAGATCGAAGGAGTGACCTGAACTAGGGCACAATGCATGTCATCTTGGAGTGCATTTTTTCCCAAGGCAAGAAAAATTTCATTCACCACCGCCTCTTATAAATATTGTGTGAAAATAGTGTGTTGTTCTTAGAAAAGTTGTGCTTTTTACCTCTTTTGTGTGTGTGATGCATGTCGAACAAATATTATTACTAAGTCGAGAAATCTATGCCTTTTCCTAACTCTGGATAAGATGACGTAAATGCTCCTAAATATGAGGTGACGAAACTTATAAACTTTGACTTACTGGGAGGTGGAACTTAGGGATAAAACAATGATAGTCAAGAAAAAATCGTGATGAATCTGGGTGGCTTGGAACAATAGTTCATGTAGGCTCCCAAAATAGATTAGGAATAAATTTTGGAGGGTCATTGTTGTAGTGACAACACTTACCGACACACTGGGAGAACCCTAGATTCTTTATTTTGGTTTTCATTTTATGCACAAAGTCTCAATTTTTGAGGAGGTATTGATTCAATTACCGATTCACCTCAGCTCCCCATTCTACCCTGTTAAATATATAGTATTCCTTATTTCATTACTCGACATAACACAACATAAATCTATCCATATCATAATTTTTTCGATGAGAATAAGGGTAGTATAGAATCACGATTTTAAAACTAATCAGAGTATGATTTTTCATCTTTGGTGTTGCTCCATTTATAGTAGGCCTGGAAAGTACCTTGGCAAAGTCACTTCGGGAGCAAAAGCATTGCTTTGCTACCTGTGATTATGGAAAATACCCCACCTAAGTCACTTGCTTCACCTACATGCACAAGAATCCTTTCTATTCCTTCACCCTTTATTTATTTAATGGAATTGTGCTTAGGCACTTTTATTTTTTAAATGGAGCGGAAGAGGGATCCCGACTTATTGAGAGAAGAAGAGGTTGCTCCTTTAGAGACAGGTTTATAAAGCTCTGATAGTTAGCCCGCTAAGTATTTTCCCCTTAACTTTCTCTACTAAAATAGATAGGCAAGAAGAACACCATAATAAACAAACTAAGTATAGGTATGAGAATCCTAAATAGATACAAGCATCATGGTTCTACTGATGGTTTCTCAGCTGAAAGGATCATATTTTCCATACAAAAGTAATTGACTTAAAATATATATAAAAAAAATAAAATAAGAGGGTAATAGGTTAGCCAAGGGTTGCATGTTACCACAAATTTCATTTCACAAAACGTTATCCACATCATCTTGAATCTCAAAACCAACTCTCATGCAAGGTTAATTAGAATTGAAAAAAGACGAAGCATGGAAAAATTGAAACTCGAAGGAAAGAATGAAATTAATCTAACTAAATGCAACCTATCCTAAAATTAACTAATAGTTATAGGGTCAGTTTAAGTGCTATGGAACTTCCAATGCAGCCATAGAATATGATCCCAACTTTTGAGTCGAAAGACGTGTTCGTGCAAAATCAATGTGAGATACAGTGCAGTGAAAAATATAAACATCCAAAACATCCACACTAACACATAAAAGCATAAGGTGAAAGCAGAACAACGTGACACACTTGATTTCTCTATCGAACAAATAAATACGCAACAACAATAGTTCCCAGATTCATAGCCATATAGGAATCGATTGAATACATGAAGAAACAAGTTGTGGGACACTGGTCCTAATTGATAGGACACTTCGAGCCAATCTGCAATAGGATCATGGAAACAACCTTTTGGAACACTTTGATAAGAAATATTAACCAAAGACATATCCATATTATAAGAAAAATAAGTATCTGATACAAATTGACCAGAATCCATGCTGGGTGTGGGTTGAAATTTTTAATGGATGATGAAGAAGAGATGTCAGATCAAAGGATTTGACAATAATTAATATCTCTCTTTGTTTCTGCATCACAGGTCAGAGCTTTGCATGAAGAGGGGCATAACAATTAAAATATAAATGTCTGATTAATATTTCTAGCTTGAGATTTTAAAATTGAACATGCAAAAAATGAGAATCCCTCAAGAAAGAATCAACATCCCATGAGATGATGTTAATAATAAAAATCTGTGATAAAAATTTAAATTAACTAAATTCACAAGTTGTGTCAGGATAGTAGGAACCTAACATAACCATCGACATGGGTTGAAGTGTCCTATTCACCTGGATAGACTCTGATTTCTTGAAATATTGAGAGTTAAACTAAGAAATCATGTTCAACTGCTCATCCAAACAAAATTCATTATTCAAATCGCAAGATTCATAGAGAAATTGAGGTCCATCAAATATATTTTCAAGAATGAAAGAAAAATCCTCAATAATAACCATGTCATCTTCTTGAAAATAAGGAGGTATACCTGAAAGTAAATATTCAATGATTGCGTTGGACTCTATTTGAAATTTCTGCAAATCATAATCTTCCCATGGGAACAAAGATTCATCCATAAGACTTGAACAACAACCATCATTCAATTTAGAAGAAATGAGATGATCAGGATAATGTTTTTCTAAGTATTCATCTTGATAAATGAGTTCAGAATCGACAAGGATATTATCAAGATTAAAATATGATTGATTAATAGGATAAATAAAATCATCATCCGAGGGAAGATTTGAAAGAAAAATTGATTTCTCATCAGCAAGTTGATCTTCCGTCTTACTGATCAGAAAAGGCTCAACACATGAAACATAAAAAGGAGGGGGACAATTAGGAATAAAAGGAATATCTAATTCTTATTTAGGACATTGAAATTCATTTCGAATAGGAGTGCATGATGAATTTGATTCAAAATATTTTCTTGAAATCCTAAATAAAAAACATAAATTTTCATCCAAAAATTTCCAGTCAACATCCTCATCTGGAAATTTATAGAAAAGATGAAGAAACCCGTTAGTAAATTTCTAAAGAGAATCATTTGATTCCATCCCATGCTGGTTGATTTCATTAAGAACATATTGATATTCATACTTGTCAAAAACACAATGAATCTCATTAACCAATTTCTTAAAAGAGGAGATAGAAGCAATGGGTAAATAATAACAGAATTTCTTAACATGACCATCCAATGTTAGGGTGAAAAATCTTGCGAGAATATCTTTAGAATAAACATCACTTGAAAAAGAAATTTAAGAAACAAAATCATTTAATCAAGGATGGTTGTTGTACCCTTGCCATCGAATTTGAGATGTGACAAGTTATGTAAAAAATTCACATGGATTGAAATATCTAAAGCTTTAGAGAAACATCTTGGGATTATGATTCGGGAAGAAGTCATTTACGGTAAGAGATTCAAATAGACTTCGTAGTCTCAACTTATCATATGCCCTCCTTCTAGTGCAATAATGTTGACAGTGTTGGATCCTGCCAACATACAAGGGATCTCCCTGATATGAGGTCCCAATTAGGCCTCACACTATTTGGTGTAGGATTCCCATCCAGAAATAGGGTCCAACCAACACTACAGATGGTTTAGAGGTACGCCTTGGTTACAACACATACACAAGAGATCATAACAACTCTTTTGGATAAAAAGTACATAATATTTGTGTGACATTGAATGTAGAAAGTACAGGAAACCTCCACGACTGTAAAGATATATGAGCCTCTAGTTAGGGAAGTAATAGTACTATCCTAAGGGATACCCGCTATAGAAAGGGAAAGACTTGTTGATTAACCTACAAATTAGTTCACAAGATAAACAAAAATCATAAAAGCATAGCAACACTCATTCAAAAATATCCATATCTAAGCAACAAAATAGTTCATTAATATTAGTATGTATTATGCCAAAATATATAGCAAACACACAAAGAAAAATCTTACTAAATTCATGATACATGCATGAAGAAGTGCTAGCTTGAAGAGATTCTGATTATTAATGAAAGGTTCCATGTACACTATTACATATGTGAAACACTAGATATAGTAGTGGAGCATGAAGCCACAAATTTATTCTCCAAAGAATCATTTTCCTCTTATGAAAGACAAGAGAATCCAAATAAATAGTTGAGTTATAAGGATATATTTATAACAAATGACAATGACTTTTGATTTTCCTCATGAATTTTCAACTTCTATGACCTATGCGCTTCCATGCAACATGTATAACCCTCTTCCCACATCTATCCATGTAACCGATCAACCAGGTTAAACACGTGACAAGAGGCTACTAATATGTTATTCAACCTCATATGTGAATTTGAGGAAGTGGAACTGACGGAAACATGAAAAACATACCTTACACTGCATCATTGATATCCCTAGGAGGTAACCCAACCTTCTAGGGCCCTATTCCCTGAGGGGGAATTGATTTTTAAACCATTTGAGCTTTGATGCGGGCATGTAAGGGAAAGGGAGAGGCTATATACCCTTAGCCATAGTCTTGAATTGTCAAGGCCAAGGTTATGGCCCCAAAAGTTCAATACTATGCCTGCAGATCCAAGATTGTGCCACATTTTCAGTCCCTGAGCCTAGGTCACTGCCCAGAACTTCCTGTAACTTCATGAGAAGATAAATAACATCAAAAAAAATACATGGAAGCAATCACATCATTAGGAACTCATCCGACCCCATTTCTCCAGGATTTACCGTACATCCCATCCTGGGATTACTAGGCCCAACGGAGAGAAATCCACCTCTTGGCTTTATCGTATATCCTGCCATTCAAAAAAAAGGATTCCTGGGCCCACTAAGGCACACAATATGAATTTACCACAACCCTCAGTCTGGCTCAGGGGTTACTAGACCAGTTTCTTTATTGTGATCCATAGTCTGGTTCAGGGACCATAGCGCCATGGGTTTGTCATTTTGCAGATCCACCCCGGTTCAACTTCAAATCCATGCGGAAATCTAGCTCCAATGAAGCATGAGAAAACCACAACACCATGGCTCTCCAGAATTGGAAAGGCTAAGATGATAACATTTTCAAACCTAGAAAAACCCATGCTAAGACAGAAAAGAACCACTTGCAATACCATGCATGCCGGATCTGGCAAGGAAAACACACATGCAAATCAATACCTGCAAGAAATATTGTTGTAGCTGCTTGATCCTGCTCTTCCTTGATTTCTTTTCCTTTCTTACTCCAATGCCAAAGTGCTCCAAGGAAACTCTAAGTTTCCAAGAGTAAGAGAGAGAGAGATAATAATGAGAGAGCTTCAGAAAATCTGAGCAAAAATCTTGCTAAATGATCCTCATAAGCATTTTTATCAATGAGGCCTCTATTATTTTCATTTTTCATTATTTTCCTTCATTTTACTCCTCACATGCAACCTGTGAATTTTCACCTTCCTTTTCTCCTATTTTCCATTATTTTCATAAATAAATGTGCCAAAAGTACTTTCCTCTCCAAAGCCTTTTCCTTTTCCTTTTCTAATTTACTTTAGCCATAATAACCGCAATGAACATCCGCTAGGATGTTTTTCCCACCATTCAGCTTGGAATAAGTGTCCCATCAACCGTGGTTATTATTTTTAACTTTTATTACATGGAAGTTCCACCACGGATGTTACAGAACCCTCCCCCTTGGGGGACACCATCCTCGATGTTTAGCCACACATATACCTCAAAAAAACCATTGAAAAGCAAACATACTTCCCATGGAGATTTATAACTTAGTTATTTGAAGTATTTACAACGAATAGCCTGCTCAAAAGCAAAAATAATCATGAAAATCATACTGTGTACTAGAGCTTTATAACACAACTCATTACGATATTTACAATAGTATACAAATTTACACATTTTCTCAACCAACAAATAAAATGCTACGATTCATGTATCTACAATAAGGGAATCCAAAGGCTCACACCTCCACCCTTAAAGTAATACCAGGATTAAATTCCTTCCCAAGAAGTCCAGAATCCATTGCCAAAGTCAAAGTCTGCATCTAATGTCTAGTGCTAAAATCATGTGCTACTGTACCCTCAGTGAAGTGTTATTGGCTCATTTTTCTAGGGTACATGATGGGCCTCTAAATTAGACATAAAATAAGGCCCATCTAACCTTTCTTATGCACATCTACCTTCCTTATGCACATGAATATATATATATATATTGAATCTCTCCTTATGCACTTAATAATGTTTTCTTATGCTTTAATATTTTCTTAGGAAGGTTTAAAGGTAATTTCATATTTGTGCTTAATATTGGTTATTTTTGTAGAATATTGTGAGAATATTGGGCATATTATGCAGATTTGGAGAAGGAGATAATTTAGGGACTTGCTCCCTGTCACTGGAGGATCAAGATTGAAGAATAAATTATCACAATGCCAAGAAATTATGGAGAAATATTGGAGAGATTAAAGGGGTTTGTCCACCCTCCTTAACTCTCAAAGTTAGCCAAAGGATCCTCATGAGATCCCCTCCAACAGTTCAAATTCCAGAGGCAGCTGAGCAACTCGATCTTTGTTGACTTGGAGTTAAGTGGACTCAATCACCCCAAAGATTCTCTCTAGCAATTCAAGTTCTAGAGGCAGCCAAGCAACTCAAAGAGGAGAGCACTCAATCTATGTTTACTGGGAGTCAAGTGGACTCAATCACCATTTTCAAGGGAGCTGTTGGTAGCTACCCTGTAGAATAAATAGCGTAGAGCTAGACCTAGGAAGGAGTTAGTCAGTGAGGGAGTCAATTCTTCCATTCCATTCTTCGAGTCCATTCTGTTCCATTCGATGTAGCCCATTCCATCCCATCCTATTCCATCGATTTTCCATTCTATTAGGCTTTTACTGTTTAAGACCTTCAGGATGTAATAAGATTTCAATTTTAATGCAATGAGTAGACATACTCCATTTTACTGATTTAATTTCAGAGAGCTAGGCTCGTGGGTTAGAGCCCATTCAATATATGGACATTAGTGTACATATGAAGAACATCACTCCATCTTTCCTTCCCAACTTCCATGAAATGAGGACAAAGGATCCGAAAACATTTCTCTTTGAATTTGAGATATTTTGTAGGTCTTATGGCTACTTATCACACACTCAAAAACTGATATTGTTTCCTGCAACATTGAAGGATATAACTCTTAAATGGTTCATGAGTCTAAGTACTAATTCAATAAGATCATGGAATTATATGCAGAAGATATTTCTAGAAAAATATAAAGGTCATGATCTTAGAGAAGAAATTTTTAGAATGAACTAAGAAGAAGATGAGAACCTTGAGGATCTAATAGAGAAGTTCATGTATAATGTTAAGAGGGAAAAATTGCATCATTTAGGATTTGACACACTAAAAACCCTCTTACTTAGAACAATTAGGGATGATTGGATTGATCTCCTTAATCTCATGAGTAGAGGAGATGTATACGGCCAATTGTCATTTGAAGAGATTTGTGAAACATGCAAGAGCATATCAAGAGGAAGGGAAAGATTAAGTAAGTCAACATCAACATTGGTAAGGAAAAATGAACTTGGAAATTTTCTTGATAAATTTAAAACAAAAATTCTTAGCAATCTAAGTGAACAAGTAGAAATGTTAAGAATGCAAAATGAGCAAAAATAAGATGCTGATATTTTTTTTATCCATGAAGAATCTTATGCTACTAAATGTTGTTCATCATTCCCCAGGTTTAAAGAAGTTTACCAAGAAGACAATGGAGCAAGGCAATCACCAAAGAAGCTATGTTATGTAGCTCCAAGGATACCCTAGAAACCTAGTCAACCTGATATGATGCAAGGAACCACTTCAAAATTTCAAGCTTATTCACATCCATCTCAAACTAATTGGGACACACTCCCTCCTTGGGCAACCTTGGCCATATCAACCCCAAAACCAATATTGGTAACATGGTTGGCATGGTCCTTATTGGGAAAATTCTCAACATCCTTAATATTTCCCTCAATATCCTCCATACCCAACTCCATGCTATCCCTACCATCCACCTCCACCACAACCACAACCACAACCTCAACCACATCCATGTCATATATCCACCCCCACTGTACCACCATTTCCAAACCCACACCATGAAGTATCTCAACTCACTTACAATGCTGAGGTACAACACTACCAAAAATATCCTCTTGATCTAAATGGTCTGCATCTTAGTTCAAGAAAGGTATTGAAAAGAAGATATTTTATTAATATCATTGAAGGAAAACATCAAGAAGAAGAACATCCAAATGAGGAGATCAAAATATCGAGGGTTGCACTTGATGAAGAGTGGAAATCAGAATCAGATGTTGAGAAAGTTCCCTCATGTTTACCAACATTTCCTCCATGTATTCAAAAGAACAATTAGCAAAAAGAGGAATATTTGACTGCCATAATAGAAGAGGACATCCAAGGTGATCCAACTCAGCAAGTGAAATAAGGGAATCACAACTATATTGACATATGGTTCCAAATAGTCATTAAGTTGCAGCAACACACTCTTCTCCAACATTACTTCATACAATCCCAGTCAAAGAAATTCATCTCTCCTATTCAGGTACATGTCAAAGCATGTATTCCAAGTGTGCACATGATTTTATATGTCATATTAATGTGTACATGGATCCATTGGAAGTATTCCTATACTTGAAAAAGGTTTTGTTTTTTCAAGTAGAGTAGGAAAGTGAAAATAGAAAAAAAGAAGAAAAAAAGGGAAAGAATAAAATCTCAGGTGAAAACCTCTTTTGAGGCATTTGAGATTGGCTCATTGATTGAAAAATTCCATGAGGCGGTCATTGGGTTGAAAAAATAAGATCCTAGGTAAAAACCTCTTTTGAGGCGCCTAGGCAGACCTACTAGTGGAAAACCTCATTGAGGCAGCTAGTAGGCCTTAAAATAATAATAATAATAATAATAATAATAATAAAAATAAAAATAATTTTCATTTCTCCATGTATCTCTCTCTAATGGATGCAGGTGCTATCCAACCTTTGAAAGTTGGAAAACAACAAGTTGGCACAAAAAGAAAATTCGGTCAACACCCTAGTTAAAGGTAGTAAAACTTGGACTTCCTCCTCCTGTGCTCAGAAGCTCCAAAAGGTCCTCAAGAAGATTATCACATGCAGCTTCAGAACCACCGAATACAACTTCAAAAACCCTTTCTTCGAATCTATTTTAGCTTAATAAAACATTAAAAAGTGTGAGAAGGAAATTTTTTTATATATATCCAAAATCAGTAGGAAAGAAACCTCGGCCTTATCTAGCAACTAGCCTCACTTTTTCCACCAGGAAAAGGAACAAGACAAAAGTAAAAAGGACTTGAGAAAGTGGAAAGTAAGCAATTTATTGTAATAGAAGACAAGGAGTGCCAAGGGATAACCAATGGTGAACTCAGTTCACAGAAAAAAATAACTGTGAGTTTACTTTGCATGCAATAAAAAAAAGAACAAAAAAAGAAAAAATCATATAAAAGGCAGATCCACCACCTCTTGGCATGAAAAACAGATTTTCTTAAGGCATCTGAGGAACTTGGTGAAGCACCTACAAGAAGAATATAAATAATATTAGCAGGAGGAGTGGCACATGGGCCAATAAAAAGAAAATTAAATAAGCCAGCATGCAGGAAAAACCATAAGGCAAGGAGGATGAATAGGTTTCTCAGAGGATGAGCAACAGTTTCAGTAGGGGGGTGATGATGGGCCTCTAAATTAGACATAAAATAAGGCTCATCTAACCTTTCTTAAGCCCATCTACCTTCCTCATGCACATGAATATATATATTAAATATCTCCTTCTCCACTTAATAATGTTTTCTTATGCTTTAATATTTTCTTAGGAAAGTTTAAAGGTAATTGCATATTTGTGCCTAATATTGGTTATTTTTGTAGAATATTGTGAGAATATTGGGTAGATTATGCAGATTTGGAGAAGGAGATAATTTAGGGACTTGCTCCCTGCCACTGTAAGATCAAGATTGAAGAATAAATGAGCACAATGCCAGGAAATTATGGAGAAATATTGGAGAGATTCAAGGGGTTTGTCCACCTTCCTTAACTCTGAAAGTCAGCAAAAGGATCCTCATGAGATCCTCTCCAGAAATTCGAATTCTAGAGGCAGCCGAGAAGCTCAATCTTTGTTGACTTGGAGTTAAGTGGACTCAATGAAGCAAATAAAATTCCTTCTCAAGTTAAATGCTCCAAAAGACTTGGAATATGAAAATATCCATGAGGATACAAATATTATATTAGGTAGTATGGTGAATGATTAGATGATTGAATGTTACAAGTGAGGCCTACTTATATACCTACGTAGGTGCCTCTTCACGAAAGGTCATGTCTCATCAGACATGGCCTTTTAACCTAATTACTAATTAACTAATTAATCACTATTTACATTATTTTATTAATTACATTTCCTTCCCCTCAAAACAATCTTTGTCCTCAAAGCTTATCAATGAAAGGCCTCGATTTCTTTTCTTGCTACGAACATCTTCTCGTCTTGGGGTAGTCATCCTTGTCGATATAAGTTGATATGATCCTCTAAGTGACAAACAAAATTGTCACACCAAGAATGGATCGGACCATCCTAAATCAATCTTCTATGGAATCTTACGATGGTTGGCAACTTGTGATGATTTGTTCATATTCTTTGGAATATCATCTTGTTTCTGTTCTAAATACATAGCTCAGTCTAGTTGTCTGCTCCCATGATTTGGATGTCGATAGAGAACTATTTTGGTTTGACCTCTTTGATTTTTGCATGGCGAGGATGTTATTGAGTTGGTTACAAAATATTCACTTAGAATGTTCCTTGTCTGAATTGAAACATCTAGGTTTTCATTTTCTGCAACTTGCTTGTCTTCTTCTAGAGTTGTGACACTTACTGTATAAATGTTCGTTTTTTCCTTAATTTGAACTTCTATATTTGAAGATTTCGATGCTTCATTTTCGACAAGTTGTTGCACCTTGTTTTCCAACGACTTCTTGTGTTTCTTCAACTTCTTAATTTGCGTTAGTAATTTATTGTTGTGATCCTTGAGGCGAGCAACCTCTTCATTTTTGTTAGTGGATATTTTTTCAATTTCCTTTTGCATATTTTGTATCACCTTTTTACCTCCTTGAGATGTTACTTTTGAAATTTCTTGAATGTCTTCAGGTGTCACTGAATTTGGTTTTAAGATAACGTCCTATAGAGTTATTTTCTTCTTTTTGTAGGAGAATGTTAAAAACTACTTTTTTGTATTAAGGATGAATGACCATAGTGATTCCATCCAGAGCGAACCCAGAACTATATCACTATTATTGGAAAATAAAGTTTTAATAGTGAATTGCGAGACAAGGGAATACTCCCCAATACTTAGGTGTAAATTCTCTATGTTGTATTGTTTTTCATTTGTGTTAAATGAATTTTCTTCCTTTATATTTGATTCCAGGATCACTAATTGATTAGCACATTCAGTACTAATATAATTATTCTTTCGAGTAAAATCGATAGATATGAGAACCTTTTTTCCCACAAGTGACCCTTTGATTTCAATTAGCACATCGACACATATACAATAATTTTTAGGAAATCTTCCTTCTTGCATTTCCGATTTAGATGTCATGTTGCTTGTTGAGATGAATTTTCTTCAAATTCACTCTTTTTACTTATAATCTTCCTTGCTTATGATTTAAAAAAAATAAATAATACTAATATTTCCAATTCGAATGGCTATAATAGAACTTCAATACTTCACTTTTTAATGGATCTTTTATACTTTAATAAAAGGATATTCTTGAGATTCCTTTTACTTATTTTTTTTCATATAAGTACTTATTATTATGTAATATAACTATGTAATATAAAAAAAATTGTGTTTTGTGTATTAATCTCACTAACCAAAAATACCCAACCATACAAATCAGCGTATGTCCGTTGATTTCTGACCAGGGACACGTTGTTGACCAAATGGCACGCCTTAACGTGGAAGTTGACTCGCGCTGATGCAAAGATAAATCAGGTTATGCGACTAGTTCGAACTCGGGAAGGTGACAATGAAAGGCGTGAAGGATGTGACAAAGGAAAGTTTGGTCTTCTTTCAGAGAGAGTAATAGAACTTTGACTTCCTGTTTCAATAGAAATTTGGCCTTCTGGCACAGAGAAAAAAGACAGAACAACTCGCCCTTTCCAAGAAATATGCCACAGAGAAAATTCAGTTCTTCTAAGAGACTCGTCTTGACTTCTATATGTTCGATATGCTCATTGACTTTCTTCGTATGCCAAGAGATATATAGCTTGATGCTCAAAACAAATTGTGATTGGAGAGGAGAAGGATTGGCGGGGACGATGACTGTCATTGCAGGTTGGCCTATTTGTTGGCTGCAACGCGATGGTAGTTTGGAATGGTAGTGGTGTTGGAGCGGGCTGTCAGGGCAGGTCAGCCATCCAAGGAGAGAAACAAAACAACGTTGACATTACTACAGTGGTCTTCCAGCTTTAACAGGGTTCTCGACACTCTCTCTACCCACGATTATCATTTCGGCCTTTTTTATATAGTGTATTTTTGAATATTTTTTTAAATCAATAAATTCTATTCGATTTTATTTTTATTCTTTATATATCTTTTCCCCTTTTTTTTTCCTAATGTATCGTTTTTTCTCTTTTTTATTTAATAATATATTTTTTTTAATATGCTTTGACTTATTCCTTTTATTTTTATTATTATTATTTTTTAATATTTCTTCTTTTTATTTTAAATTGGACTGATTTTTATTTCCTCAGTTTATTTATTTATTCTAATATCTTTTCCCAATTTTTTTTATATTAACTTATTCTTCTTTTAATTTTAATGGCCAAAGGCCTACTGACAAGCTAGAGAAACTCCAAGTTCTGGTAGCAAAATGCTTCGACGGCAACAACGTTGACGAATTTTTTATGGCCAGAGGCCTGGATCGAGGAGCGTAGCTCTGTGCAGCAATGAATGACCAAAAGATCAAATTACTCTGATACCAAATGAAGCGAACAAAGTTCGTTCTCAAGTTAAATTCTCCAAAAGACTTGGAATATGAAAATATCCATGATGATACAAATATTATATTAGATAGTATGATGAATGATTAGATGATTGAATGTTACAAGTGAGGCCTACTTATATACCTACGCATGTGCCTCTTCACGAAAGGTCATGTCTCATCAGACATGGCCTTTCAACCTAATTACTAATTAACTAATTAATCACTATTTACATTATTTTATTCATTACACTCAATCACCTCAAATATTCTCTCCAGCAATTCGAGTTCCAGAGGCAACCAAGAAACTCAAAGAGGAGAGCACTCGATCTATGTTTACCGGGAGTCAAGTGGACTCAATCACCGTTTTCAAGGGAGCTGTTGGTAGCTGCCTTGTAGAATAAATAAGAAGAGCTAGAGCTAGGAAGGATTTATTTAGTGAGGGAGTAGATTCTTCCATTCCATTCTTTGAGTCCATTCTGGTGCATTCGATGCAGTCCATTCCATTCCATTTTCATTCCATCCCATCCTATGCCATTAATTTTCCATTCTATTAGGCTTTTTCTATTTAAGACCTTCGGGATGTAATAAGATTTCATTTTTAATGTAATGAGTAGACAAAATCCATTTTACTGATTTAATTTTAGAGAGCTGGGCTCGTGGGTTAGGGCCCAATCCATGTGCCTCATCTTCTCTGCTGTTACCATTTTTTCCTTTCTGCCATTAGTTCTGCTTTAATACTTTCATTGTTGTTTAGTTTTGCTTCCAGAATGTTACTGTAGTTCATTTACTTGTGAGTAGTAGAATAGAGGAAAAACTCCAAAAGCTGTAGTCAAGCCTCCCCCTCTCATCTTTGTCAATAGAGTTCGAGTAGGGTAGACCTTCCACAGGCCAAAAAAAAAATTCTGTTCGAGTTTAGGGAAGAAATTGCATTACCAATTCTGAGTCTCTCTTTCACTATTTTTATCACACATTTTTATTTGCTTTCCGTGCATGAATCTGCAGGTGTGTTACACTTATGAGCACTATTGGTGCGCCTCCATTCCCTCCTATTTTCCACTTCTTTTTACTGCTGCACCCAAATTTTATTCCCAAAAACACTTAAAAAAACCCTTTAGCCTGCCTCATTCCTTTGTATTTTGTTATTTGCGATTGCCTTACCTTCTTAACGCAAAACACTTGAAAGCCTTTGAAAGTTGACCTCCGCCTGTTCTCCTTGAAATTCTTGCTATCACACTTCGCATCTTGCATGACCCTTCTCTCCTTGCTTTGTTGTTCTTCAACGTTCTTACGATTTTCTCTTTTACCTTATCTTTATCGATCATTGCAAAAATATTCAAAAAACCTCTGGAATCAACCTCTCCTGATTCCTTCGTAACTTACCGCAATTCCCATTCACAAATTGCAAATCACACTCACATGTGATTCTAGTTAACACTTACCGCTTCCAAATTCCAATTGCAATAAACTCTGCCACATTGCAATCGCACTTTGCACCCCTTTCCTTTTTCCTTTTAAGACTTACCACTTGTCTTTTTGTCGATTATGATATCGCGATATCACATAATGCAGATCATAATCATTTCCATTTTTCCTTTATACTTTCCACAAATTCCATTTTCTCTATATCGCAAATCGCTTTTTCCATTGATCCCCCGTTAATAATCCACTCCTGAAACTCTGATTGCGATGATATATTCCACAACCCGATAACCTTTCCGCCTTATCTTTTCCATTTATCATCGAAAAGTCTCCAAAAAAGTTAAAGTTTGAACCTTATTTGCAATCATCACATTTCTGCATTTCGCAATCATCGCATTATCACTCATTCACACTTCACAAACACCATTAATCAGATTATCATTCATTGCATTATCGCTCATCGCATTTTTGCATTATCCACCCAACATCACATTCACGACTCCGCTAACCTTGCGATATTGCGAACTGTGAAATTGCATATCGCATATCGCATCGCAGTACTCCAATCACACTTCTGCCATCGCATATTTGAAAGCCTCCCACTCCAAATGAATTTTGCAATATAATAAGGTTTTAATAAATCATAACCCCTCATTCACCTTCAAGCCTTGCCTTCATGTGTTTATCCCTCCATTAGAACCTTTAGCCCTTTCTTCTCCAAGCTGCAAAACAACACATTTTCAAGTTTAATTAGGTCATACATGGTTGCATGGTTAGAATCATGGTAGGTAGATTAGAGGATAACTAGAGTGCATTTAGCCATCTGGCCAAGTTAAGTGTAGTTTAAATTAGTTTCCTTTCTGAAACTTAAATTAGTTTCCTTTCTATCATTTCTTTTCAGCAATTTAGATTTGTTCCCTTTCTGTCATTTCTTTTTAGCAATTTAATTTAGTTTCCTTCTATCATTTCCTTTCTGCAATTTAGTTTAGTTTCATTTAAGTGTGACAGACTTCACTGAGAACCCCTAGAATTAGAACCCTTTCGTAAATCGGAAGAGGATGCCATGAACATAATGCATCTGATGTGTATATAGCACTATCACCTCCAAGTTTGTATGAACCCAGGTTTATAAAGTAAATTAGGGTAGCCCCTGGGAGTTGTAGCACTCTTGGTGCAATACCAGGGCTCACCAGTACACTCTCAATTTGCATCTGATTCCATTTGGAAATGATAATTACAATTTTTTTTTCCCTGACCTTCCCTTCTCTGCTACACAGTCCCTTGGGAAATTCGTCCATCCCCTTTCATGCGGTCACCCACCTTCCAAGTTCCCTAACACCCCCTATCCCAGGCGATCCATCCCTTGAATAGGATTCCTCACATCGGAAGATATAAAAACCAAGGCATATAACTGCCTCCAAACCATCATATTGGTCATAGCATGCTCATGGTAATAAATATACACCACTGGGTATGAATACCCATAATGTCTCTGTTCTTGAAGTGCTTTACCAACATATTGCTGCATGTTCCTATTCATTTTTTTAACGCTGCTATTTTTAGCATTCAATTTCTACCACCCAACTGTGCATTGCATGCTTCCTCTACCAAACACATAATTCCCATTAGATTCAAAATAAATTGAAATAACTTCAAATCATACCTCTTTGGTAGCCCATCAATAAGGTACACTTGCAATCCTGTTTACTTCCTGTCATAACAAGTCAAACTGGCTATTTGATCAAATCATCATGTATAAATATATCACTTTTGGTTAGCTCAAAACACAACCATCATACATTAAATCATGAATCACATGAAACCACCATAAACCATGATCATAAATCATAGGTAACCATGATAAGTCAGAATAATAGATCACATGCATAACAAGACTAAAACAAAATACTGATACCTATCCTTCATCGATCCTTACTTCTGCCTTTGTTATTTCTGTACACACATCAGATCGATTGCCACACCTGGAAAACACCCAGTGCCCTTGCTTCTCTTCAAATATGTACACATACACATAGTGTACAACACGTACATCCACACAAAGTGTGAAACACCACACGATACATGCACCCACACCAACATACAACATATACACCTACACCTAGTGTACAACAAAACACAATATATATGCCTATATCCAGTGTACAACACAATACATTTACATGCACATACATCCTATGTACAACACAACATATACACCTACATACGACATACAACAACAAACAAGACATGCACCCACACCGACATATGACACATACACCTACACTCGGTGTACAATACAACATAATACATATACATATACATATACGTACACAAAGTACAACACAACGAATACACATGTCGTGATACCATGACTAACAGTACCACATGCCCTCAACACAACATGTACACAACACCACTTGTACACAACGCAACCTGCACAATGTGTGAAAAACATCACATGTACACAACACCTTCTGCACAACGTGTACACAATGCCAAATGTACACCACACCACATGGACTACATGTACTGGACACCACACATACACAACACTACATGCACGACATGTACATGACACCACCTGCACACAACACCACTTGTACAACATGTACACAACACCACATTCATACAAAACCATATGTAAAATCATATACACAACACCAAAAGTACATAGCACCATATGTATGTCACACACACAACACCATATGTACATAACACTACATATTCAACATGCACATAGCATCATACGTACACAACACTACATATCTAGCATGCGCACAACATCATATGCACACAACACTGCACATCCAACATGCACACAATATGATATGTACACAACATCGCATATCTCATATGTACATAACACCATCTATACCTAGCACTGCATATGCAATATACACAAAACACCATATATACAACATACATACAACATCATATGTATACAATAATACATATGAAACATTATACATCACCATAGGTACAACGACTTAATATACAACATGAAAAACATATACACAACAATAATACTGCACATCCATAGACCACACACTGACCCCACAAAGCAACCCTACTTATCCATGCTTATCTTAGCATGCCGCCAATCACACTACTTTCACTTATTTGATGTACCCCTCAATAGTACTTGTCCATAACATAAACATATACATGGTATAATCACATAATATCAAATCATACCCACATGGTACTGACCTTGTAGATCTGTCAGGGTTACTCTTCCCACTTGAGTCCTCATATCCAGGAACTTCTTCATGCCATTCACTTGCATAAGCAATCATTCCTCCACAAGAATTATCTCTGGCAACCCTGTCAGATAGTGACATAGGTATATACATACATATATAATCATTACCATAAAAAAATCATCATCCATGACGACCCTGTCAAGTAACGACATACATACATACATATATGTATACATATATAAACATCAACATATTCATGATCGCAAGACAATTTTTAGATATCATAAGGTCAAGGTTAAGAGAACTTCCTTTGAAGATGAATGGTTCGGATTATCCACAGTGTTGAAAGACATTAATTGACGTTTCAAATTCCAACAAGGATCCATCTTCAAGACATAATTTGAAGAATGCTTGAAAAAGGTACCAAACCAATAATAAATAGTAGCAGAACGAAATAAAAGAGTCGACCATTCTTTAAATTATATTTAAAATTATTATTAATGAATTATCCATAAATTATTAAGTACCAATTAAATGAATTATCTAATAATAATTATTTCTTAAATTAATTAATTAATAATAAATAAATCATTTCTTAGTTTAATCAAGATTTAATGACTTAGTTAATTAATTTATTTTATATTGTTATTAAGATTAATAATTTTTTAATTATTAAGAAATTTAATTGTTACAATTTTTTTTTTATATAATAATAATTATTTATTACTTAATATTTACTTTATTTAGAATAATAATTTGTTAATTTAATCATATATTTTATTTAATTATTATTATTATTAACTATTTATTTTTATAATTGAATTTTTATTATTAATTTCGACCTAAATTTTCATATATGCGGAAACTTATTAATAACTATTAAATAAATTAATTCTATTTATTTATTGTTAAATAAATAACAATTAGTGTGAAATATTTATTAAAAATTGATTGTTCAAATTAATTATTAACTATTAATTCATTTTTATGCTTATGTTTATTAATATGTCTATATTGTTGTTAATATTATTTGTAAAGTTTAAACCCTAGAGATAAAAGATAAAGAAGGGTGGACGTACCTGATATACTATACCTGAAACAACGATGAACCAGAGAAGAAAATTTTTCTGATTAAAGGAAGCCAACTATCACTGATTTCACTTCCTCCATCTCTATTGAGATTATGAGGGTGCTTAATAATCTCAAGGGCTTCTCTAATTTTTCTTCTCCTGTAATTCTCCTCTCTGGCGATGATTTTTGCTTCTTCTAAGCACATGTAATGATTAGTCTTTGAGGTGTGTTCTGCCAGGTCAGAGGTGTGAGATCTCCCATTCTTAATAAATGCTCCATGCTCCTTCAATATTTTTTGTAGCGAACATCTGGTTTCCTTTATCTACACACATCATCCACATCATTGAGAACAACAATTCCCAACATAGCCAAGACATCTTGACCCCTCAAATCCATTTACTTTACCTACTCTACCACTATCCATTTACCCAATGCACTCAACCAATCCAACCAACTGTCATATTATTACCTTCAACTGCGCTTACTCATGCACTGAGCTCCATCAGTGTCTTTCATTACTTGTTGGGTACCACACAACTCTCCCCAAGCTCCATAAAATTTCATCTTTCCCAAGCCAGTTCCCAAGACTCAAAACATAACATACAAGGACATGAAACAAACAAGAGGAAAGCCCTGAAAACCCATAACAATACGATGCAACGAACAATGTGGCAAGGCTTGCACTGGACTTAAAAAAAGATGCAAATCAAGCGTATACAAATCATAAAAGACAAAACGAACAAGACTAGCAACAAACACCATGAATCAATCTCCCATGGCTTCCATACGCTTCCAAATGAAATCTCAACTTGAGCCTTCTTCAAGATTTCATGGCAGTCTCTTTTTCCATGCAATCCTTTGCATCATACTGCCATAAACACATAATTGTCAATGCATAAATAAATATAAAACATGTTGATTACCTTACCTTGTTATGCCTGCACGCTGAGCTATAACTGAACACACATGTCAACGATATGTACCAAATATCAAGAAAACATATATATCCATTTGGAATCAACATATACCAAGTCTAAAACCATGTCATAATAAAAAAGAAACTCACAATCATCAGTCATAATACATAATTCTACAATATCACCTACTTGAACTCAAGTACATATCAACTATATCAACACATGTGTGTTAGAACAATCATCTTAAAAAAAAATCATTACTTCATGCAATCTTATAGACACATTCTCATATCATGCGATTAATCAAACATTCTACAATAAATAGACAACATAATAGACACCAATGCTCAAACACCAAATAGATGACATAATCAAAATTCAAGTACTAAGTAGATGACATAAGCAAGCTCATACCTTAAGGTACCTCAGGGGAGGATATCTTGTCTACACAATCAATCTAGATTATCACGATATAACTTCACAACACATTAGCTCAAACAAAAATAAGATCATGATATCCATAACAGTAACTAGCTAACATGTTCTCATCATAAAATCATAAAAAAAATTCATTCATGCATAACAATCACAAATGCATAGTCAACCTAGATTAGTATGACATAATATCACAATTAAATCGACTCATGCCTAAATGTCATAACCCTAACCACCTACCTAAGCCAATCCAATTTAGCACAATACATATAACATCAACATGTTAATGAAATAACCATAATCTCGAAGTCACTAGCATGTAACAAAAACAAGTTATATACTATTCTCATCAACAACATGTAACCTAATCATCAAGCTAACTATCATACAACAAAAAAATTTAACCCATAACATGCTCATCAACAACATATAAGTTATCTAACATAAAACAAAAATAGCAATGAATACCACAACACTTTTCTATCATTCATGACTATCTAATACATGTACATATAAGTGCACTAATCAACTAGCATCTATAATGTATGTAACAATAACATCAATAGAATGAAAGGCATAAACATAACCATTCTGCATATGACTACACTAATCAAATAGAATTTATCACATATGTAACCATAATAACAATAGAATGGCAAACATATAAGTAACCCTAATGATTACAACAACCATGAATCACATACATGCATGCCAAGCATACAACCTTGTATGACGATATGCTTTTACTCCAAAGTCCATTGCTACAACTTTAGTTTAATGGTATGCATCTCATGCTCTATCTTAGCCAAAACATTAGCATCATAACATAACAATATCATCATGATGACCTAATTTCATACAGTAACCTTTTGCATAATAACCTCAATCACACCAATGCAAACTTGACCATATGCACCCACTTGAAATGTATAACCAATCATGAATGAGCAATGCATGTTCAACATATGACATCACACAAGCAAGCATACACGGATAACACCACAACATGACCAATATTTAACCATAGAATAAGCAAGCGTCACATGTACAATATGTAAAAATACGTAAGCAAGCGTGCACAAACAATACACTAGCATGAGCAACACATAACCAGTCATACACTCATGACAACATGTTGACAACAAGACCATCAACACTTCCATAGTGACACTGTTAGCCACCTATAAAATTTTCCATATCAAATGGTAGCTAAATCCCTTTTAGCCTTCAAGAAACAATTCATGTCCAAATTGTTAGTTCTTAAAGTCTGATGAAGATAACTAACCTTTGAGTTAATCTTCACTGCTATTTTCCTCTTTACCCTAAAGAATCTGCTGTTTGCCAAGAGAAAGACTGCTTAATACCCCATTTTTCATCATTTTCACTCCTTTACTCATAAATAAACCCCATTTTCATTCTCATTTCCTTCATAAAAATTCTCTATAAACCTTCATTTTAACTTTCAAAATCATCAAACTCCCCTTTAAAACCTTATATCTCTCCTTTATTTGGTTTTTAAATCCCTTCATTTCACCTATCAGAACCCTCAGTGTGGCTTAAAAACCATGTTTTTGGCCTAAAAAGTAATCTTCTGAAATAAAATAGGTCTTAATCCCCCGAGGGCTTAATTCCTTTAGCCCCTTCCCTCACGCGACCTTAAGCCTCGCAATTGGGCGCTTAAAAGGCCTAAAAACTCTCTCCGAACCCTTCTTTCCTTTGTTTTTCACTACCCCGATGTTATGATTTTGCAATAGATCTGGATCGTTGATCTATACAGATCAACAGCGAATGGGCTACCCGATTTCTGCCTGATCCGCTACCTTACCTTCTCCTCCATTCATATAACCCCGCTCCATATTTCAATCCTAACCGTCCATTCAAAAGATCAGACGATCGGGATTTAACCCGATGAACCCGATATCCTATTACGCCCATCCACTACACGACAAAAAACCACACGTCATCGTAGGGCCCACTTGTCCTTCCGCCCATGCATCTTGTCCTCCATCGCGTGCGATCTGCACCGTTGGATCTGCTGCCCCTCATCCAACGTCTTAAACTCCATATCACATAATTTTTGCGCCCAAGGGTTAACACCAAAAAATTATGTGAAATGGGCGGTATTGAAAGGATGCGTGTCAGTAGCTGTATGGAATCACGTTATTTTTGTGAATACCGCCTACCCCTCCAGAGCCCGCGCGAAAACCATTAATGGTTTTCCGCCAAACCACTGTCCTCCGCAATGTTATTTTCTGCTTAAATCTTAACCGTCGATCTCTGAGATCGGACGGTCCTGACTTAATTTGACCCTCGTGCACTTGCCATCCATCTATTTTCCCAAGCAACCGCACCGATTAATCCCAACTGTCGATTATTTTAATCCAATGGTTCTGATTTTCTCTCGCGCCCAAACCTCTAAAGTAGCTGTTAAACCTATTTTTGTAGGATTTTCATAATTTTTGTTTGTTTTTTGCAGGTTATATGGGTTTTTCCCATAGTTTTAAAAATAATGCGAAGGCCAGGGATGACAATCCACAGGCCATTATTCACGAAGAAAGGAAATCTAGAGGGTTCAATTTATGTTTTTACTCATGCCTCATGAGCATTGGTGATGTCATGACACCCTCTGCACACCTGTAAACATGCAAACATAGTCAGAATCCATTAATTGAAGAGTATCAGTGTTAAAGACACAGGATGAAAGCATAAAGTGAAGAAATAAATATTTTGATCAGAGTTTAAAGGGATTAAGGCAAAAATTCAAGAATCAAAGGCCTAATCCACAGTCAGCAAGGAATAAAAGACCCGAAGATGAAGATCAAGGCTAATTAAGCCTAAACACAGACCAAAAGTAGATTAAAGGTGTTTTATGGAAAAAAAAAGAAAAAATATCAGTAAAAGAGGCCTCCACTGCCACATTAGAGGCCATTTATCCTCTTCAGCTACCAAAAGTGCCAGCTGCAGCACCAATAAATCAAATGAAGGTAGAGTTATTGCCCAGTCAGAAGATATTTGCCTAAAGACAGCTGAACAATTATTTTAAACAAAAGAAAATATTTTATACTGTCAGTAAAGTTATTGTAAAAGATAAAACAAGCTTTAAAGTCAATATTTTCATCCACTAAGCCTAAAAAATAGAAAACAGAGTTATGAGACAGAGTTCTAAATTGGATGCTTTCCTGCCTTAGGCCTTGCATGGTTTTCAAGGCTAGGAGTTGCATTTAACATAGCATTAATGATATTCAAGTCCCATAACTCTTCCACCTCCTCATTTCTTCTATAAATACTTTAGAAGAAGATGAGAAGTTGGTTGGTTGGTCACTAGTTGTAACACTGAAACTCTTTGAAATAATACATAGTCTGTCTGAAGTTGAAGTCTTGGAAGCTGGATTATGTTTTGACATGCTTGTTCTTGAGAAGGCTTTATCATTGGATCCCTGAGCCTGGCTGTTGGTGATGTATTCTGAACTGTCTGCTATTTTTCCTGTCTTCATTATGTTTCATAAACTCTTACTACAGTAGGATGAAAAGTTTAGGCTAAGAAAGGACTCCTGGAAGCACCTTAGACATGTTTATCCTTCACTGTTTTATGTTTTCTTCTGCTGAGGTATTTTAGAGTCTTTAATATTTCTCTTTAGTCCTTATGCTTGTTTATTTCTCTAATAGTTCAAATATTTGGTTTCAGCATGATTTATGGTTTTCCCTGTTTGTCTGCTGCCACTTAAAAACTGTTTTTGAAGTCTCCCTTTGAAGTACCATTGTTTACAGTTGGCCAAGGAGGTTTGTTTTGATCATACCCTTTGCCACTACTTGAACAATTTTTTTAAAGGTCTTTATAGTTGTAATCATAGATGTTTTAGGTGTTCCCTCTTTTATGATTGCAATTATCAGTGAATATTTAATGTTTTCTAAGTCCTTTCAAATAAAATATTTGAGGAAATAGGATGTGCTTCCGAATCTTAGATTTCATTTTGAAAGTTGTCTTGAAATCATTATTTGCTTAAAGTGTGGTTTGTAGAATTCATGGTTAGCCTTGTCTATCAAATACCTCTTTATTGTTCAAGTTATGTTTTTAAGTTCCCTTTGTTGAGAATTCAAACTCTTTTTTCAAATCATTGATGTCCATCTCGTTCACAAAAACTAAAGGATCCTGTGGCTAAATTAGATTTTCCCTTTGATATCCCATATCCATTGATGAGCTTGTCATAAACATCTTCTTGACTCCATTTCCCAATGAAACTGACACTTCTTCTTTCTATCTATACTACTTAGACCTTTCATGTTTTGCTATACCAGTTCAACCAAACAAACAAACAAAACAACTTGCAGTTAATAAATAGTCTAAAATCAATACCTAAAAGCAAACAAGATATACCTTTTCAAACAAATAATTTGAGAGATCCCTCTCTGAGAACAGGAGGACTAGATCCTGGAACTCTAAAGATTAGTTCTGATGTTGCCTTTTCTTTTGGTAAGCCAATCTATCAAAACATAGGACCACAACATAATGGCCATCACGGTGGGACACTGAGTAAAATCCTTAAAACAAAACACTCACTATCCAGTATAGTATAAGTAGCTCTCTTCAAGCACTACCAAAGAAAATGGTAATTATTATAGGACTTATTTGAATCAGTGACAAACTAAGTAAACCTTAGGATTCTCACAGAGCCTTATCAAAACTTGAAGGAATCAGCTAGCTAAGCCATAGGAGTAAACTCTGTTTGTCTCATCACCGTAGCTAAGTGTTGAAACAGATTCAGGACACTCTCATAACCCATAGGACTGTAAAAACTCAAAAAATCTAAAAATATTTCAGATTGGCTTCATAATAAACATGGTGGTGGAACCATAAAACATTTTACCTTCACAAAAAGCTAAAAATTTTCCACCTGGTGACTCCACAATCCTAAATAGACCTAAAGACTCCACTGGGAAACCCATTACTATCATAACATCATACAAACTCAGTTAAGAAGACTTTGAGGATTAAATTTTTCTTGCTAAAGATCAATTAGCCTACTGAAGATTGTCATATTTGGTTAAACTTTTCTTGTTGTTGGGTCTTAAAACATAACATAGTGGCTTCTAGAAGAGTTCATACTAGAGCATATCCTGACTCAAACCCTCCTGAGATAGTTGATAATCCTGAAAGCATACTTAGGAAGTCTTCTAAGGCTCAAGCTTCAACTATTGTCAGACCAATCTAAAGAGCTAATTCTGTTCTTAAAAACCTTACATCTCTACAAGATTCACAATTTGACTTAAGAAACCCATTCAGAACTAGGTCACTTGATGATATAGATCAGATAGATTTTGAGTCTCCACCTTCATCCTAAGATAGAGGTGAATATCCTGGTAGCAGAGAAACTACTCCACCTGATTTACATTTCCTTCATAATTTTGGTTTCTCTCATCCAAGATCTGCTCAACAGTCTCTTGCTGGTCCATTCACATCTATTATTCATACCACAACTGTCCAAACCACTCCATTCCAACCCACTTTCCCTCTTGTCAATCCACCCCTTGTAAATCCACCTTTCCTTCCAGTTATGGCAACATGGTATGCCCCTCTAGTCCTTCCTTTACCTTTAGTCAATCTGCCACAGGACTATTAGTCCAAGATACCATTATATGATACCAGTGGTGCTACTACTGCTTCAAAACATGTGGACAAGATGAATGACTATTTTGACAGAAATGAGATTGATGATGAAACTGTCAAGCTTAGATTTTTTGCTCAAAGTATAGGGGGAGAAGCAAGGAAATGGTTCAAAGGCTTAACCCCTAATAGTATTAATGACCTCCAAGCCCTTCATCAGTTATTCTTAAACAAATGGGAAATTAAGAAAAACCCTCTCCAAATACTTTCAGACTACAACAACCTCAAAAGAAACACTGGAGAAAGTGTTCAAGATTATTGCACTAGGTTCAATAGTGTTTATAATGCATTGCCCCCAGACTTGAAACCTCCACAAGGCTCAACTTTAAACAAATTTCCTGAAGGATTTGATCCTAAAATGGCCTATCAACTGAGAGAGAGAGATCCTTCGACTTTAGAATATATGCAGAAAGGAGCCTTAGCTGTGGAAGTAAATCTGATTGAGAAAAGAGCCAGTATGAGGAATGAAAAGAAAGTATCATTTAGGGAGGAATCTACACCCTCCACGTCTAGCTCAAAAATGGAAAGGATGATGGAAGAAATGATGAAAAAGATGAGCATACTTGAAAAGACACTACCAAGAGACAATCAGAACAACCCCTAAAACAGAAATAGAAACTAGAATTATAGAAGAGAAAAAAATCAAGATAGGTAAAGAGACAATGACCAACAGATTAGACCTCCCTTCCAACAAAACTATGTAGATCAAGACGAGGAAGAGAGGGAGATTGAAATATTAGGAGAAAATCATGTAAATTTGGTTGGATCAGACAGTGAGGATGATGTCTTCCTCACTGAAGAAGAACAAGGTTTCTTCTCCTCAGAACAAGATGAAAATGCTTATGAGGATTCTGAAGATTATAGGTTGGGGTTTGAGAATGCAATCATGGAGGTACACAAACAATATGATCTTAGAAGAAAAGGAAACCTAGATAATTCAAAAGATAAAAACACTAGCATTGCTGTTAGGAAAAATGCAGAAAATCAGCCTAAGAAAACAACAGAAAAAACCAACATTTTGGCTAAGAAAACAGATTCAAACAAAGTGAAAAGCAGCCAGCCAAATGTTGAACAAAGTAGCCCTAGCACTTCAGCTAGTGGCCCTAACAAAATTGTCCCAAATAGTAGTCCAAACAAAGTTAAGCAAATCAGAATTGCTGAAAGGAATTCAATTGAAAAAATAGATATAAATATGAAAAAATCAATAGTTCCTTTCAGCCTTGAGGGAGAGATTGCAAAGATAAAAATTACCATCCCTCTAGTTGAACTAGTAACCCAAGAAGTGTACAAAAACCAAGTTTTGAAAGCTTTGAACTTAGGAAGTGACACTGATACTTTAGACTTGATAGATGACAAACCTGAATTGTTGTTTGGTCCAGGTGTTGAAGGAAAATACCAAGAAGGAGATGTCCCTCCCTTCTATGTCAGTTTGAATATACATGATAGGATATTACAGAATGCCATGTTAGACTTTGGAGCTTCACATAATCTTATGCCCAAAGTAGTAATGGAAAGCTTAGGCTTAGAAATTACTAAACTATACAAGGACCTGTATTCCTTTGATTCAAGCAGGGTCAAATTCTTGGGTTTAGTCAAATATTTGTGCGTGAAATTATCTCAGATCCCTACCAAGAGTCTAGTTATGGACATAGTAGTAGTTGACATCCCCCCAAAGTATGGCATGCTTTTATCAAGATCATGGGGAGCCAAACTTCAGGGGAGCCTTCAAATGGACATGTATTATGCCACCATCCCAGTTTTTAACCAAAAAAGAAGATTATTCAGGGAATCCCACATGAAATACATGGTGAGCAACATAGATAAACCAAACAACTCTCCAATCTATTCCATTCAATCAAGTTTAGATTCCTTTATCTTGTACAATGAAGACCAAATCACTCAACAAGAAAAGGAAAACAAAGAGGAAATTAGTTTACCAGAACAATCAAAACTTCACTCAAATCGAATAAAAAACATTTGCAATCAAAAGCAACAAGAAAATGAAAATGAGGCAGAGATAATTTGGACAATAAACTTTGATGGGTCTTGTAATCAAACAAGTGCAGGGGTTGGTGTATGGATTCAAAATACAAATCAGGGTTATTCATATAAACTAGATTTTCCATGCACCAACAATATTGATGAATATGAAACCCTTCTCCTTGGCTTGCAATTGCTTAAACAATTAGAAGCCCAGAAAATATTAGTCCTAGGAGATTCTGAACTTATCATAAGACAAATCAAAGGAGAATATTCAGCTAAAAACCCAAGACTTAGAGAATATCGAAACGCTGCTCTTGATTTATTAAAGACCTTTGAAAAATATGAACTCATTTTTATTCCAAGAGCACAAAATTATCTAGCAAATGAACTTGCCTTCACTGCCAGCAATTGTCAAATACCTCAGATAAATGAAAATCTTAACATAAAGGTTAAAAACAGGCCTGCAGTGCCTGACAATGAGGAACACTGGCAAGTGTTTGACACTGAAAAACATATAGATGATTTCCTAAAATTAGAAAATGATTTTGCCTTACCAGCATTAGAAACCAGCCAAGAAGAAAACTGTTTGGATAATGAACAAATTCCCAAAACGGAAATGACATATTCTGCTGATATAAATCATTGCGAGAATATTTCTGAAGCAGAATTAATTGACAATGCAGACCAGAAAGACTTGGAAGTTTTACAATGCAAGAATGATACAATTCCAAGAAGTCTCACACCTTTAGAACACCTTTTTGATTTTAATGATGTAGCCAAAGAACCAAGAATGGAGCCTGTGGAAACAAATGTAGAAGAGCATAACATAGGCATCCTAGCAGAACCCAAGTTGATCAAACTATCCATCACTCTCCCAACCCATATAAAATTGCAATACATAGGGTTGTTCAAAGAATTTAGAGATGTGTTTGCTTGGTAATACAAAGATTTGAAATCTTATGACACTAGCATCATTCAACACAAAATTCCTCTTAAGGAAAATCAGAAACCTTTCAAGAAAAAACTCAGAAGGATAAACCCTGCTTTATTACCTTTATTCAAGAAATAAATTGAAAAGATGTATGATGCTGGGATTATAGTACCCCTTAGATATTCAGAGTGGGTGTCAAACTTAGTTTCTGTTAGGAATAAGACAGGGGAAATCAAGCTCTACATTGACTTTAGAAATTTAAATAGAGCCTCCCTAAAAGACAACTACCCCTTTCCAAATATGGACCATATACTTCAAAGGGTAGTTGGGTCAAAAATAATATCACTGTTGGATTGGTTCTCAAGTTACAATAAGGTGTTAGTGCTCCCAAGTGATCAACACAAAACTGCTTTTACTACACCTTGGGGCACCTTTATGTATGTCAAAATGCCATTTGGTTTGATGAATGTAGGGGCCACCTTCCAAAGGGCCGTGGACATAGCCTTCTCAGAAGATATTGGATATTTTATAATCATTTACCTTGATGACATAACTCTCTTCTCAAAGACTGATGAAGAACATTTGAGTCACTTAAGAAATTTTTTTGAGAAATGTAGGAGATTTGGCTTATCTTTGAACCCCAAAAAGACACTCTTTGGTCTCCAAGAAGGTAAAATTCTTGGTCACATAATTTTAGAAGAGGGAATCAAAATAGACCCTAAAAGGATTGATGGCATATTGAAAATCAACCATCCAAGAAGCCTCAAAGAATTACAATCTTTCATTGGAAAGATTAATTTTTTGAGGAGGCTTATCCCCAACCTTGATGAGCTATTAAGAGACATTACAAACATGCTTAAGAAAGAGGTATGTGTGAAATGGACTACACAAGCTAAACAATCATTTGAATTGGTTAAACAAGCTCTCACTCAAACACCAGTTTTGATTAGTCTAGATTTCACCAAAGACTTTTATATCTTTTCTTTTGCATCTGAACATACAATAGCTGCAGTATTACTTCAAAAGAATGGCTTGGGGCAAGAAAAACCAATATCCTTTTTTAGTAGGGCCTTAGGAGATGCTCCTCTCAAATATAACATCATGGGAAACAAGCCTTAGCATTGGTGAAAGCATTAAAGGACTTTAGAGTCTACATTTTACACTCTCACATAATTGCTTTTGTTTCACATACTGTTGTCAAGGATATTCTAAGTCAAGACCCCGATGGTAAAAGGGGAAAATGGATTGCTACTATTCTTGAATATGACTTAGAAATCAGGCCCACCAAACTGATTAAAGGGCAGGGATTAGCAAAACTCATAGCTGAGTCAAACTTCCAAGCACTAGATATGAATATGGAGGATGTGTTGGAAGAAAGAGAAGAATTCACTGCTCCTTTCATTGAAGAAACATTTTTGAATTCTCCTTGGTATGCTGACATCATTTTTGTGCTTTTATATCTAAATTCCCCTCCTTTGTCTAAAACTAAAGCTAGATTTTTGAAACAGAAGGCTTTGAATTATTTCATATTAGATGGGGTATTATATTGGAAAAATGTTGTTGGAATTTTTCTTAAATGTTTACTTGAAGATGACGTAGGAAGAATCATTCATGAGCTACATGAAGGAGAATGTGGAGGAAACCTCTACTGGAAGACTAGCAACAAACACCATGAATCAATCCCCCATGGCTTCCCAACGCTTCCAAATGAAATCTCAACTTGAGCCTTCTTCAAGATTTCATGGTAGTATCTTTTTCTATGCAATCCTTTGCATCATACTGCCATAAACACATAACTGTCAGTGCATAAATAAATATAAAACATGTTGATTACCTTACCTTGTTATGCCTGCACGCTGAGCTGTAATTGAACACACATGTCAGCGATATGTACCAAATATCAAGAAAACATATATATCCATTTGGAATCAACATTTACCAAGTCTAAAACCATGTCATAATAAAAAATCAACTCACAATCATCAGTCATAATACATAATTCTACAATATCACCTACTTGAACTCAAGTACATATCAAATATCTCAACACATGTGTGTTAGTACAATCATCTTAAAACAAAATCATTACTTCATGCAATCTTATAGACACATTCTCATATCATGCGATTAATCAAACATTCTACAATAAATAGACAACATAATAGACACCAATTATCAAACACCAAATAGATGACATAATCAAAATTCAAGTACTAAGTAGATGACATAAGCAAGCTCATATCTTAAGGTACCTCAGGGGAGGATATCTTGTCTACACAATCAATCTAGATTAGCACGATATAACTTCACAACACATTAGCTCAAACACAAATAAGATCATGATATCCATAACAGTAACTAGCTAACATTTTCTCATCATAAAATCATAAAAAAATGTCATTCATGCATAACAATCACAGATGCATAGTCAACCTAGATTAGTATGACATAATATCACAATTAAATCGACTCATACTAAATGTCATAACCCTAACCACCTACTTAATCCAATCCAATTTAGCACAATACATATAACATCAACATGTTAATGAAATAACCATAATCCCAAAGTCACTAGCATGTAAAAAAAACAAGTTATATACTATTCTCATCAACAACATGTAACCTAATCATCAAGCTAACTATCATACAACAAAAAAATTTAACCCATAACATGCTCATCAACAACATATAAGTTATCTAACATAAAACAAAAATAGCAATGAATACCACCACACTTTTCTATCATTCATGAATAACTAATACATGTACATATAAGTGCACTAATCAACTAGCATCTATAATGTATGTAACAATAACATCAATAGAATGAAAGGCATACACATAACCATTCTGCATATGATACACTGATCAACTAGAATTTATCACATATGTAACCATAATAACAATATAATGACAAACATATAAGTAACCGTAATGATTACAACAACCATGAATCACATACATGCATGCCAAGCATACAACCTTGTATGACGATATGCTTTTACTCCAAAGTCCATTGCTACAACTTTAGTTTAATGGTATGCATCTCCTGCTCTATCTTAGCCAACACATTAGCATCATAACATAACAATATCATCATGATGACTTAATTTCATACAATAACCTTTTGCATAATAACCTCAATAACACCAATGCAAAATTGACCATATGCACCCACTTGACATGTGTAACCACTCATGAATGAGCAATGCATGTTCAACATATGACATCACACAAGCAAGCATACACGGATAACACCACAACATGACCAATATTTAACCCTAGAATAAGCAAGCGTCACATGTACAATATGTAAAAATATGTAAGCAAGCGTGCACAAACAATACACTAGCATGAGAAACACATAACCAGTCATACACTCATGACAACATGTTGAAAACAAGACCATCAACACTTCCATAGTGACACTGTTAGCCACCTATAAAATTTTCCATATCAAATGGTAGCTAAATCCCTTTTAGCCTTTAAGAAACAATTCATGTCCAAATTTTTAGTTCTTAAATTCTGATGAAGATAACTAACCTTTGAGTTAATCTTCACTGCTGTTTCCCTCTTTACCCTAAAGAACCTGCTGTTTGCCAAGAGAAAGACTGCTTAAAACCCGATTTTTCATCATTTTCACTCCTCCTTTACTCATAAATAAACCCCATTTTCATTCTCATTTCCTTCATAAAAATCCTCTATAAACCTTCTTTTTAACCTTCAAAATCATCAAACATCCCTTTAAAACCTTATATATCCCCTTTATTTGTTTTTTAAATCCCTTCATTTCACTTATCAGAACCCTCAGTTTGGCTTAAAAACCCTGTTTTTGGCTTAAAAAGCACTCTTCTAAAATACAATAGGTCTTAAGCCCCCGAGGGCTTAATTCCTTTAGCCCCTTCCCTCACGTGACCTTAAGCCCCGCAATCAGGCGCTTCAAAGGCCTAAAAACTCTCTCCGAACCCTTCTTTCCTTTGTTTTTCACTACCTCGATGTTATGATTTTGCATCAGATCTGGACCGCTGATCTATACAGATCAACGGCCACTGAACTACCCGATTTCTACTCGATCCCCTACCTTACCTTTTCCTCCGTTCATATAACCCCACTCCATCTTTCAATCCTAACCGTCCATTCAAAAGATCAGACGATCGGGATTTAACCCAATGAACCTGATATCCTATTACGCCCATCCGCTACACGAAAAAAAACCACATGTCATCGTAGGGCCCACTCGTCCTTCTGCCCATGCATCTTGTCCTCCATCGCGTGCGATCCGCACCATTGGATCTACTGCCCCTCATCCGATGGCTTAAACTCCATATCGCATAATTTTTGCGCCCAAGGGTTAACGCCAAAAAATTACATGAAATGGGCTGTATTGAAAGGACATGTGTCAGCAGCTGTATGGAATCACGTTATTTTTGTGAATATCGCCTACCCCCCTAGAGCCCGCGCGAAAACCATTAATGGTTTTCCACCAAACCGCTGTCCTCCACAATGTTATTTTCTGCTTAAATCTCAATCGTCGATCTCTAAGATCGGACGGTCCTGGCTTAATTTCGCCCCCGTGCACTTGCCATCCATCTATTTTCCCAAGCGACCCCACTGATTAATATCAACCGTCGATTATTTTAATCCAACGGTTCCGATTTGCTCTCACGCCAAAACCTCCAAAACAGCTGTTAAACCTATTTTCGCAGGATTTTCATAATTTTTGTTTGTTTTTTGCATGTTATATGGGTTTTTCCCATAGTTTTAAAAATAATGCGAAGGCCAGGGATGACGATCCACAGGCCAATATTCACGAAGAAAGGAAATCTACAAGGTTCAGTTTATGTTTTTACTCATGCCTCATGAGCATGGGTGATGTCATGAAACCCTCTGCAGACCTGTAAAGATGCAAACACAGTCAAAATCCATTAATTGAAGAGTATCAACGTTAAAGACACAGGATGAAAGCATAAAGTGAAGAAATAAATATTTTGATCAGGAGTTTAAAGGGATTAAGGCACAAATTCAAGAATCAAAGGCCTAATCCACAATCATCAAGGAATAAAAGACCCAAAGATGAAGATCAAGGCTTATTAAGCCTAAACACAGACCAAAAGCAGATTAAAGGTGTTTTAAGGAAAAACAAAGAAAAAATATCAGTAAAAGAGGCCTCCACTGCCACATTAGAGGCCATTTATCCTCTTCAGCTACCAAAAGTGCCACCTGCAGCACCAATAAATCAAATGAAGGTAGGGTTATTGCCCAGTCAGAAGATATTTGCCTAAAGACAACTGAACAATTATTTTAAACAAAAGAACATATTTTAAACTGTCAGTAAAGTTATTGTAAAAGATAAAAAGAGTCTTAAAGTCAATCTTTTCATCCACTAAGCCTAAAAAATAGAAAACAGAGTTATGAGACAAAGTTCTAAATTGGATGCTTTTCTGCCTTAGGCCTTGCATGGTTTTCAAGGCTAGGAGTTGCATTTAAAATAGCATTAATGATATTCAAGTCCCAGAACTCTTCCACCTCCTAATTTCTTCTATAAATACTTCTGAAGAAGATGAGAAGTTGGTTGGTTGGTCACTAGTTGTAACACTGAAACTCTCTAAAATAATACATAGTCTGTCTAAAGTTGAAGAAGAAATTGAAGTCTTGGAAGCTGGATTATGTTTTGACATGCTTGTTCTTGAGAAGGATCTATCATTGGATCCCTGAGCCTGGCTGTTGGTTATGTATTTTGAACTGTCTGTTGTTTTTCCTGTCTTCATTATGTTTCATAAAATCTTACTACAGTAGGATGAAAATTTTAGGCTAAGAAATGACTCCTGGAAGCACCTTAGACCTGTTTATCCTTCACCGTTTTATGTTTTCTTCTGCTGAGGTATTTTAGAGTCTTTAATCTTTCTCTTTAGTCCTTATGCTTGTTTATTTATCTAATAGTTCAAATAGTTGGTTTCAGCATGATTTATGGTTTTCCCTGCTTGTCTGTTGCCACTTGAAAACTGTTTTTGAAGTCTCCATTTGAAGTACCATTGTTTACGGTTGGCCAAGGAGGTTTTTTTTGATCATACCCTTTGTCCCTGCTTGAAATTTTTTTTTAAAGGTCTTTATAGTTGTAATCATAGATGTTTTAGGTGTTCCCTCTTTTATGATTGCAATTATTAGTGAATCTTTAATTTTTTCTAAGTCCTTTGAGATAAAATCTTTGAGGAAATAGGATGTGGTCCCGAATCTTAGATTTCATTTTGAAAGTTGTCTTGAAATAATTATTTTCTTAAAGTGTGGTTTGTAGAATTCATGGTTAGCCCTGTCTATCAAATACCTCTTTATTGTTCAAGTTATGTTTTTAAGTTCCCTTTGTTGAGAATTCAAACTCTCTTTTCAAATCATTGATGTCCATCTCATTCACAAAAACTAAAGGATCCTGTGGCCAAGTTAGATTTTCCCTTTGATATCCCATATCCATTGATGAGATTGTCATAAACATCTTCTTGACTCCATTTCCCAATGAAACTGACACTTCTTCTTTCTATCTATACTACCTACAACTTTCATGTTTTGTTGTACCAATTCAACCAAACAAACAAACAAAACAACTTGCACTTAATAACTAGTCCAAAATCAACACTTAAAAGAAAACAAGATATACCTTTGAATTTTTTTTTTTTGAGAGATCCCTCTCTGAGAACAGGAGGACTAGATCCTGGAACTCTAAAGATTGGTTCTGATGTTGCCTTGTATTTTGGTAAGCCAATCTATCAAAACACATGACCACAAAAGACACCATTGCCACCATGGAAAACACAACACGGATGAAACAAAAACATATAGGCCACAAGCATACTAAAAACACATGCAACCAACATAAATGCATGATCAACACACCACCCATCTAGTCCGAGAGTTGAACCATGATCTAATACCACTTTGTAACGCCCTCTTCCCACATATACCCAAGTAACTACCCAACCGGGGTAAAAATGTGATGATAGGCTACTAATATGAGATTAAACCTCCTTAATGACTTTGAGGAAGTGGAATCAATGGAAACATGAGAAACATACCTTACACTGCATCATTGACATCCTCAGGAGGTAACCCAACCTTTTAGGGCCATGTTCCCTGAGGGGGAACTAATTTTTAACCCATTTTAGGTTTATACGTGGGCATGTAAGGGAAAGGGAGTGGTAATAGACCCTTAGTCATGGGATTGGCTTGTCAAGGCTGTGGTTATGGCCCTAAAAGTTCAATATTATGCTTGCAAGTCCGATATTTGTTCCACATTTTCAGCCCCTGAACCAAGGTCACTTTCCAGAACTTCTTGTAACTTCAGGAGAGGATAAATAACATTAAAATAAATACATGGAATAAATCACATAACCAGGAACTCATTCAACTCCACCTAACCATGCCATTAATTTCATCAAGCATGTCACAAACATTGCATATACAGGTATAAATATTAGATTTAAACATGGGGGTATCTTACAAATCTTAGAATAACTAAGAAACATTTCTCCAATACATCATAAGCTATAATACAATCTATTTTACCATAGATACATTTTGTATTCATTTCTAGGAAAAAACATAGATAGAACCATACATTATCACTGATCAAATACATTATTATAACCAACATCATAACAACAGAAATACAATGGATATAACAACAAATAAATACATACATAAAACAATACATTTGCATACTGAATACTAGAGGAATGATCTCTTCATTACTAAATGTAAAAACCAATCGGAGATGGGACTTCCACGTTCCACCCAACCATAGATTGGATGAGCTAAATCTCTTTTCAGCTAATCACCTCCGTGCCATATTCCAAGCATGAATTTGGGACTCATAACTAGCCGAAAGCATGGATGCTGCTGGAGTTCTCCACCTACACCGTGAGGAATTTGAGTGCCTCCTAGTCTCTCGGAATTTACTGTAACAGATAGTATGATACAGGGGTCACTAGGCCATACACCGAGACCATATCTCCAAGCTTTACCATACATACCATCCCAGGACTACTAGGCCAAACATAGATAAATCCACCTCTTGGCTTTATCATCTATCATGCCATTCATAGGAAAGGATTACTAGGCCCATTAAGGCACACAATCTGGCTTTACTACAACCCATATTCTGGCTTAGGGTTACTAGGCCAGTGGCTTTACCATGATCCAAAGTCTGGTTCAAGGACCACTAGGCCATGTGTTTTTCATTTTGGAGATCCACCCCACTCAGCTTCATATCCATCCGACAATCCAACTCAATCGAATTATGAGAAACCCACACCACCATGGTTATCCAGAAATGGAAAGGCTAAGCTAATAAAACTGTCACACCTGGAAAAACCCATGCCAAGAAAAAAAATAACCACATGCAATACCATGCATGCTAGATATAGCAAGGAAAACACACATGCAAATTGATACCTGCAAGAATCCTGTTGTAGCTACTTGATCCTAATCTTCCTTGCTTTCTTTGCCTTTATTTTTCCAATGCCAAATTTCTCCAAGAAAAATCTGTGTCCAAGAGTGAGAGAGAGAGAGAGAGAGAATAATGAGATAACTCCAAAAAATGTGAGCAAAAAATTTTCTAACTGATCCTCAGAAGCATTTTTTATCAATGAGGCCTCTATTTTCTTCATTTTCCATTATTTTCCTTCAGTTTCCTCCTCACATGCAACCTGTGAACTTTCACCTTCCTTTTCTCCTATTTTCCATTATTTTCATAAATAGATGTGCCAAAAATAGTTTTTCCTTTCCAAAGCCTTTGCATTTTCCTTTTCCAATTTCCTTTAGCCATAATAACCGCAATGAACACTTGCTAGAATGTTTTTCCCACCATTCAACTTGGAATAAGTGTCCCATCAACCGTGGTTATTTTTTTAAAATTTTATTACATGGAATTTTCACGAGGGCTGCTACACAACCTTTCACATTCTATATGTGACCTTTTACATTCTACATGTGTCCATTGGACTCCATTACATTAAAATTATTACAAAAGAAAAACTACATATGTGTCATTGGATATATAAGACAAAAATTTTAATAGGACAAAAATTATGTCAAATAGATAAGTAAGTTGCTTCTTCATGGAACTCATTTCTAATGTGTGAATGCCATGCTCTAAATTCCATCACAATGACTTTGATTCAGAATGGAAAATCTGTTGTAAACTACATATTTACCTCTAATGCTTCTGTAAACATGGATTTGGAGCTATATTGTACACTATTCCACAACCATGATAGTTTCATGTGAGATTTAGCTAGTCCAATGGAAAACCGTATAATATTTTTCTTAGTAATCTCCAAGCCTTCAAGTTCTAATGCTTTTTTGATTTGTTCAATGTATTGCTTCACTACTCATAATATGATATCCCTACTTCTTGTCTCTCCAAGTGATCTAATTTAAGGAATCTCGTGTTTTTGTGCTAGGGACTCCAAACCATAGTGCAATCAACTATAAGAAGTTATAGTTGTTACACCATTTTTTGGTCATCTAACCTATTATCATTAGATGGACCCAAGTACACCATGTAAGACCAATTTTACCATACGTAAAATTGCTTTCACTATGTAAAATAACTTAGTAAACCACATTTATTAGGTTGTTTATGGTCTAAACAGGAAACCCCAATAGGAAATATTAAACAAACCTATATTTGTATGATTTTCCTCATGGAATAATTAATTAAACCATAATTTAATTATTATTCCTAGTCATGTTTAACCCAAAACAAAGAAATCAATTAGATAAACCTTTATTTATCTTATTATTTTCTAGGAATAATTATTTAAATCTTATTTAGATAATATTCCTTGTTAAATATGACCAAATCACCCACAAATAATTAAACAAATCATTATTTATTTGATTATCTTTCAACCACTTCCTTAAAAAGATAAATAAATCATTTATTTATTTATTTTTGACAAATAAAGGGATTTGACCCAAGTCAAATGCTTTTTCCCTCCAACAAATATAATAAAATATTCCATAAAAGGTGGATCTAGATTTGGTTAACATTATTTTAATCATGCACCAAGATCTAGAATGACCCAATATTTTGTTATAAATAGGAGGGTTTTCCTACCATTCTTCACCTTTTGTTGCCTATTAGATCACTCTGGATCTAAACTCTTGGTCTGACTTTGAGCCATTATCATTGTCATATTTTCCATTATTTGTTGTGTGAGCCCCCTTTGAGTTCTATCTTTGTCTGGGTTTTCTACACCAACAGGAGAGAGAAATGCTAGATCTGAAGTGCTGAGGACTTCCAAGAACCCATCCCATTGAGGAGAATTGGAAACATCTTCTTGTTTTCCTCCCAGGTGCCCTTAATACAAAAAATTCTTTCAAAATTGTTCTTGTCTTGTCTATTGGATATATGGAGCAAACCCTTCTTTTTACTGCTTAATGTCTTTCTATGCATAGATCTGGTTTTTTGTAGCTCTTTTCTTGATCAACTAACTGCAGATCTGAAGATATTGGCAGCCACTTTTGATGTTAGGGCTATTAGTTATGCGTAGCTAAAGTGGTCTTTTTTCGTACACTTCGACAAAAGATTCATACTAACAAATGGCGACTCCACACGGGTTTTAAATTACGACCGTTGTCGTTTTTCATATTCCTGCATATCCAACTACTTCAGACCCTAGGGTTTCTTTTCAGCTGTTTATTTTTCCTATTTTTATGTTGTTTTTCTCACATAAAACCCTAAAACATTAAAATTTCTAACTTCCGTGTGTTTTTGGCCCTATTGCGCAGGTAAGCGACATCAGCCGCAACTGAGACGACAACTTTTCCGGAAATCTGCCGCCGAGACACCCGGAGCTTCAGGTCGCACTCCCACAACACGACTGTGGACCTCAGTCGCACTTTTCGACCAATTCTGCAGCTACTGCACGAAAACGAGGTTAGAACTGCGACTGCCAAATTTTTAAATTTGTTTTTAGATTTTTTGCGGGTTTTTTTTGCGGGGGGGAAGCACGTCGAGTTTTTCGACCTGCGCCTCCACTAGTTTTGACCTGTTTCTGATCTTATTTTGATCATCTAAGTGGGAACCTAGCCCCCTAGGGCTTGAGTACCCTCCACTTTTGGTGGAAGAGTTTTAGCTATTTCAGGTGTCTGATTTTTCAGAGTTTCAGCCTTCCCTTTTTCAGATCTGATACCTCATCCTCCGATCCCTTTAAATCAACTTTTATTCCTTTCAAATCACCTCTTGTAGTTTTGTTTGGACCTCCCTTTAGGACCTCCTCCCTGTCCCTTCCGCTTTTTGTTGATTTCCTCCTTTTTTCCAGCCACCTTGCCTCTGCCTCTTGGCTGTGATCTGCACCTCTTTTCAGTAACTTTCTCCTTTAGATCCCTATCCCTTTTGACCCTAGATCTATTGGCCTCTTTTTAGTGTGTTTTGATTAGATTTTTTCCCTCTTTTAGATTAGTTTTGAGAGACCGCCTTTTTGGGTTGAATAGATGCAATAATAGCTATTAATTTTACATTATTTATTATATACTATTCTCTGTGATTTATTTTCGATTCTGTGACACACTTTTTCTCTTGCTCTCAAAACGAAAAGGGTTTAAAAATTAAAATTAACGCACGCCACACACTCACCCTAAGCGAAGAAGAGCCTGGTTTACACCAACAGGCAAAGACTTTAAAATCAATTGACACTGCACCTATCTGCCCTTGTTTCGACATTGTAATCACTTGATTCTGCACCTCCGTGCCCTTGTGGTCGTTCTTCTTCCCCTTGTGCCGTGTTTGTGTTGTCATCATTGCGCTCCCAAGGCGCACTTCCCGGAGACTTCTTGGCCTTCACCCTCAGTTTCCAGTCGATTGACCTGCTCCGTCCTGCCGTCGTCGAGCCATTCCTCCTCCGAGTCCGCACTCCGACTCCTCTTCTGATTCTTTGGGTTCTCCTTTTCCTTCTGGTTCTTCCCCTGTCACCTTCACTATGTCTGGTCCAAGGCCTAACGCTAGCAGTGCTTCCAGCCCTAATGCCGGAACTACTACTAGCGGAACCGCCACAGGAACTACCTCAGCTGCACCCTTGCTCCCGTACATCACAGGCCTCAGCCTCCCCGATTTCAATCAGTTGATCAATGAACCTATCCGCCACGATGTTGGTTGGCCTGCCATGCCAACCAAGCTCCCCTCTGACATCCCTAAGTTCGAAGGCCTTGCTGGGGAAGATCCAACCACCCATGTCCGATCTTTCCACATGTGGTGTTCCTCCAATTCCATCACTGATGACTCCATCCGTCTTCGATTGTTCCAATGCACGCTTACCGGCGAAGCTTCTAAATGGTATTTTGACCAATCCACCTCTTCCCATACCACCTTTGCGACCATTGCCCAAGCCTTTTTATCTTACTTCCAACTCCCTCTTCGATACAATACTAGTACAGAGCTTTTGACCTCTTTCAAGCAAATCTCTTCGACCCGCCTTTCCACTCATGTCCAGGAATGGCAATGAAGAAGAAGCTTATGTCGAGCTCCCCCCTTCAAAGATTAGATCTATATGGACTGGTTCCTTCGCTCTCTCTTAGCTCCCATTAGCAAAGATGTCGCCTCCCATTTCCCTCAAACCGAAGAATCCGCCCTCCAAATAGCCTTGAAATATGACCTGATCTATGCTCAGTTTGGTTATGTTTATACCGTCCTCCCTGACCTCCCCAGGCCCGGTGGCGCTAACGCCCCGGGGGCATCTCATTCCACCGACGGTATCGTTGGAGCCCTTTCTCATCCGTATGCTCAACCGCTAGGGTTATGGTTCTCTGTGGAGGGGCGCACCTAGCACTCTTTCCTCCCGTAGCATGTATCCGTGATGTTGACGACATGCCTCCTCCTTTTGCCCAACCTCCTGCTTACCTCAATGTTGCCCAACCTAACCATTACCTTTATCCGTAGCCTGGTGCACCAGCTCCTCCAGCATATGCGCTTCCATCTCCCTTGCCTCCTTCAAACCCACAACAGCACCTACAGCCCCCTCCAGGGCAAGTATTTACACAGCAGGGCGCGACTAATCCCCCTTTTTCTCAAAGAAGGCGGAGAGGCAATCCAAACCAGTCTGCCCCTGGTACTCGGGAACCCAATCCTCAAGGTATTGACCCTAACACTACTAACCAGCCACAGGGCACTCAGCCCAAGCCGGATAGGCTGCTTCGCACAAATAAGCCTTGTTCGTGTTGTGGTGTTTACGGTCATTACACCCACGATTGTCCCCTCTTACCACAGATGCAGTAGATGTGGGAGTCTCAAGCCACATTGCAAGGACAACATGCCTCCCCTCATGCCCCCCCCAATGTGACCACCACTCAACCAGCTGTGTTTACTGATCCTTTCGAAATAGCGATTCGTGGGCGACCCAACCGCCCCATACCTGTGTCGCCACTCAACTTCCTTTCTCGTTCCTTCGATCACCAGACCCACAGATGAACTCTGATCCTTCCCCAACCGTCGACCTTCACCTTCAAACTCGGTCTCGCCAGTACCCCAAGCCTCCCGCTCAGTCTGCCCTCGAGCCTCCTTCTTCAGGTTCTACAGAGCCTCTTTCGACATCCAGTGGCCCCTTACATATCCCTCAACCCAAATTTGAGGCTCATACCAAGATTCCTAAGGGACCATTACGTCGAAATGCTACTTCTGGTCGAGCTGCTCATTCGTATAGCATAGTAGATGATTTGGCGTAATCTCCTGCTGCCATTTCCACACTGGAACTCCTCCAATCGTGCCCTTGCCAAAATAAGGCTCTACTATCTGCCGTGGGCGCTGTAGATCCTGCTGATGACCAAATGATTTTTTTCGATGCCCATCAAGCTGAACATCCTCCTCTCCCTGCTTCCGTCGCCTTCCAAATCCCAGTCAAAATCCGGAATGCCAACGTTTCTTGGTGTATAATTGATGAGGGGGAATCCACCTGTGTGATGTCCACTTCGGTTTGGAAGCAACTCGGATCTCCTGACTTGGCCCCTTCCACGATCACCCTTCGAGCGTGGGACGGCCACGCCTCCCAGCCCATCGGCCTTTTCCGTAATTGTCCTATCACCCTTGCCGGTAAGACTGTTTGCGTTGACGTCAAAGTCATCGACGCCCCTCTAGATTACAACATTCTATTGGGGTGAAGCTACACCTATGTCATGTCTGCTGTCCCCTCTGCGGTTTTTCGCAAGATGCCTTTTCCTCACAATGGAAAGATAGTCACCATCGACCAGTTGACTTATCATGAGCCAAAGTATCAGACCTCCCCTGAGATGACCATCTCTTCTGTAGCCAATAAGCAAACCGTCAATTCCTTGACCAGTGTCTCCCCCGACGTCTACAAAGATTCCTCCCTGCTTAGAACTTTTCTTGGTCTTCCCCCTCCTCACATCTCTGATCCCAGCTTATCAAATGTTTGCATGATGCAATCATCTCGGGCTGCCCTTAAGCGACCCGCTTCGGCTAGTCAGCAACCTCAGACTCAACCTCGCCCACCGCAACCCGCTCCTAGCGCTTCATCTTTGCCAGCCGGACCTCCTCCTTTTGGCCCTTCTCCTAGAGCTGGTATCCCTGAACCCCTTTATCCCCCTGGATCGGTTCCCCCAAGCCTTAACCACCTTGGAGTTGTCCCTCCTGGTCATTATCCCACTGGTCAGATAACATTCCTAGCTCCCCCTCCCGGAGTCTATTCGGTCCCCGTCATGGCCACCCTCTCTCTCCCTAAACTGACCCTAGGTATACCCGTCTAGTACCTTGACCCTCCAGCCGCTACCCCTCCTGGTCACCCCAAACCCTATATTGCTTTGACACCGGTTCAACCAGTCCCCCTTGCTTCCTCCATTGCTACCATGCCCCTTGCACCTCCCCAGGACCATACCCCTGTGGTGACAGCTCCAGGAAAGAAAGGCAAATCGCGCAAGGAGGCATCCAAAGACAAGGCCACCCCGACTGACCCTGCTCCTCCCCCGCCCACAAAGCCTTGTGCCTTGTGTGATGTCATCGGTCACGCCACCCATACTTGTCCTGAGTTGCCCCGCATTCAACCCATGGTTAAAGTCACGTTCCCTGAGTCTACGGTCTCCGAACCTTCTCTTCCGTCCTCGTCCGTAACCAAGAACCCAAAAACTATTCGCACTAGCAAACCCTGCGCTTTGTGCGGTATCCATGGCCATTACTCCCACCATTTTCCTCACCTAACGCATTATCGCGCCTCTTTAGAAGTAGTCCGAGAGTATGAGGTTGAACAAAATCAATCCGCCTCTCCCATACTTGCGCAGTATGCTTCGGGCCAGCTTGAGGATCCCCCCGCTCCCATCGACATTCCCCCCCCTGATGTTCAGATGACGGAGTCTACTATGCCCATTATTTACCTATCCTCCTCTGTGCGACCTTTAAAGCCCAGTCCTCTTGCACCCTCCCCTGTTTCCTCAATTGACCCCCCTTCAGCGACCACCCTTTACCCCCTCGTTTCTACCCATACACGAGATCACTCCACCCGTATCTCTGTTGATCTCCGTAGCCCGAGTCCCCGCCATACCTCTTCTAGCCCTCATATACCACCCTCTAGTTTATATATGAGTCATAGCCATCCTGATCATTACACTCCCTCCCGTAGTTGCCCCTCGATGTCTTCCGTACACTCACGCTACTGTCATTGTATCTCCACCCCCCATTTGTTGTCTTGTAACACCATTCCGCAGGACCTCCCGTCCCCCCCCTTTATCGGTTACGCTGATGGTGCAAGTCGTTACTCCCGAAATCTAGCCTCCGCAGGTTGGGCCATTTTCACCCCCTTGCATGCCCTTGTTCTCTCAAACGGGGTCTGCATTGGTACTGCCACCAACAATCAGGCCGAATATGATGTAGTGCGTGGTCTCTTAGTTGATGCCCTCTTTCATCGCATCCTCCATCTGCATGTTCGTTTGGATTCCCTCCTTCTTGTCATGCAACTAAATGGTGTTTATCGTGTGCATAACCCTGTGCTGTTTAGATGATATTTACGAGTGAAACTCTTGATACGTGAATTTGAAACCATAACTTTCAACCATGTACCTCGAGAACAAAATCACTATGTAGATAGTATTGCAAACCATGTTCTAGATTGGCATTTATCACATGCATTTCATACAAGACAATAACATTCATAATCATTAAAAACAATGCATATCCATAATATGTGTCGCACACCATGTGTTTAGAGTCCATCTACTCTGATACATATGACATGCCCATAGCATGTTACAAAAACTCAAAACTGGGGGCACCACCTGCCCCTACATACATACTAGGGGGCACCACATGCCCCACACCTACTCACTATCTGGCGGATCCCGAGCCAATGGCTCTGCCCCTACAGCCTGTAGATCACGTATGCCTTGACCGGCCATCGCCATGCGCCGCATGACACCTCGCCATTCCGAGGGAAGACCAATGCATGCCTCCACGTACTGGTCGTCTAAGTCTTGCCACCCGCGCTCTGAAACTCCGGTCAGCAACCTCTCACATCTATGGCGGATGTCCTCCAGAAGGGCATCCGCATCCTTATTGCGCGCTGCTCTCGACCCACTCGACCTTGCAGCTCCAGAGGCTGCCGGGCGTCCCATATATCCGGCCGGTTTTACCGGAGCTATATCTGCATACCAAAAGTACATGAATCAGTACCATATCTACTATTCAATAACTTTAACATGCCCATACAAGAATAGTAATCTGTCACTTACCATCGGGCCCCCATACTCAACCAGGCGGAAGTGGCAGGTCCGGATCTCCACAATAACTCATCCCACTATAGGGATAGTCGTCAATGTATAATGGCATCTGATCCCAATGGGCAAAGAACTCAGGTCGAAAATTTCCGTCCGACCGCCTTCCTCCTTCCTTTCTACATAGTAGCCGCTCTCATCGTGCTGGAGATTCCTGGTTTCCTTCAGCTCCTATCCTGGAGTCGTATTAACAGTAGGTCATAAGGTCGGGATCTTCAAAGAAGAAGGCGACAACAAAGTCCTATACGAGCACCGTGGTTCACTTGCTACTTGCGCAGCGAATAAATCGTCGTTTTAGTGACACCGCATCATTTGGGGCCTACCCATAGTAGGTCCCACTCAACACACTTCCAATCATCATCTGCCCCCCAGTGATGTGATGGAGCGCCTGGTTGCCCAGGATACGCAGCACCGCTGCGGCCACTGCACGGGTTTCTAGTCTCTCTAGATCCCCGATCGGTATCCGAGTCCCCTTAACTTGGAGACCCGGTCGACAATGTCACTCCACAAACTCCATGATATGCCGCCCCCGCGGTAATACTGGCTGCGTGTTTCCCACCATCCCCAGTGGCGGGAGACTCGTCAGGAAATACACATCCTGGACTATTAGTTCGATCCTGTGCCCCTGCACTACAAAGAACTCATGCTCTGGATCCCAGTAACTGATAATCCAGGCCAACAAAGGCTCTCCCGCTCTCATCAAAGGGTTCTCCAAAAACTTTAGAACCCCAAACCTGGCCAACACACGATGGACACCCTGATCTGCCTGGATCTCTGCCCGTAATGTACCCAGGTCTCTCTCTCTCCAGTTAACCCGTATATCTGCCATATCTGCACAAAAACATCATCTTTGTTAGCATACAGATAGGGAATACCATAACCAAACACAAAAACCCAACTCTTAGCCATAAAACAACACTAAAACCCCCTCATCTTCCAGGTCGCACTTTTCTGCCCAATTCTGGGATAGGTCGCAGTTTTTGCCCTGAAACCTGCTTCCCAGGTCGCACTTTTTGGCCCAAAAAGTGCGACCCGGCTGTAGAGATGAAGGAGGGTCTGTTACTGAGATTTTGGGCCCTAAACTGAACTTTCAATCCATCAAATTGAAAGAGTAAGGTTAGGCCTCTTACCTGCCACTGACGGATCTCGATTCCAATGGTCGGTTTGTCCGCTACGCTCGCCGCAAGATTTAGGGCCTTCTCTCCTCTCTACATTCACCACAGCAACACTAGCAAATGAGTGAATTTGGAGGGAAAACTGCCTTATTAAAAGAGAACCCTTGTTTCTTCTTTCGCCTGCTGCGACCATACCGTAGCCCCGTTTGACAAACCGTCTGCACCGTTGGAAAGCTCTCACCGAGCCCTCAAATGGGTATCTGTTAGTTTTTTGTGATTTGATACTTCACCAAGACACATTTTGTCCAAGATGGGTCACTTCACCTCTCCTTAAAATCGCATTTCTTCACTTACAACACTTGTACTTGGGGCACCACTTTGCCTCCTTACTTGTCTTTGTTCATGTTGATTTTCGTCGTGAGTTACCATCTTGTACTCATGTTTTCATGGTCCCCCATTGGACCTTTACTGTGTGGCAGCACCATCGAGTTGCCCTTGTTTAGAGCATCCAAGTGGAGTCATCATCGCATTCATGGAGTCTATCCCGAGTCCCTTTGTACCCCGCTATAGTCCTCCATCCCTCATTGCTTGGTTTCTCTCTTGTGTCACACATTATGGCCTTCAGTCCCACTGTCCCTTATCCCTGATGATATTGTGTCAGTCACTGCCATGTCATTCATGCCCTTTATGCTCTATCAAGGGAAGTCGTCCATTCGCTACTTAGTCCCCTCCATTCCACCATCATCATGGGTATTAGTCTGTCCGTCACTCTATTATTTTCTCTCGTGCCTTAGTTGAGGATCTCTCATTGCCTCACCTATGGCGGACCTCCTTCTGTCGACATCATCTCCTTCATTCCAGAAGATAGGTCTAGAGGGCGGTGTACCTTGGTTCCAGCTTCCACTCTTGTTCGGTGCCTCGGATCAAGCAAAGGGATCTCTCATTTCCCTTTGACTTGATTGTTTCTCCACTCCAGCTCCTTTCAGCATGATCGAGATCTGTATGCTTGATGGTTCAGTGATGCAGCAGCAGCTCTTGGTGATTCCCGGGTGTGTGTGAGATGTCTCAGCCCTCATGAGGGGGTGGCCCTGCAGGTAGCCCCCCACATGCCCGGATGACCTCTTCATTGCAACCTTCGTGCAGCTCCATATATTTGATGATGCCGGCCTTAGCCACTTGCAGCACCTCTTTGATTTGCCTGTATCAGTTAGATCTTGTGAGCCCTTCCCCGTGTATAGGGGGCATTTGGGTTGTATTTGTATCTCATGTACTCAGATATTATTGTATAAGTCCTGGCTGTTATCCCAGGCACAACATGTATGTGGGATTCCTCATTGTATTATTATCTGGCTCATGTTTATGCCGGTTGTACTTTATGGTTCGGTCCCTTGTTTATTGGACACACTATTCTTTTGTACTTTGTCTCGGCGGGCATAGGTATGCCTCCCCCGCCGCCTTTAGCACATGTACCCTCTCATAAAAAGAGACTTGTTGCACCTGCGAGTCTCGTCTCCTCAGGGTCTAGTTCTTCAGCACACTCGTCTACCTTACATTTCTCTCTCTGACTTCCCTCTTGATGTCTGGTGATTGAGTTCTTACAACGTACTTCGGTCACACGATTTGCTCCTAACACTCACACGCTGGGGGGCAATCTGTTACACCATTTTTTGGTCATCTAACCTATTATCATTAGATGGACCCAAGTACACCATGTAAGACCAATTTTACCCTAAGTAAAATTGTCTTCACTATGTTAAAATAACTTAATAAACCACATTTATTAGGTTGTTTATGGTCTAAACAGGAAACCCCAAAAGGAAATATTAAACAAACCTATATTTTTTTGATTTTCCTCATGGAATAATTAATTAAACCATAATTTAATTATTATTCCCAGTCATGTTTAACCCAAAAACAAAGAAATTAATTAGATAAACCTTTATTTATCTTATTATTTTCTAGGAATAATTATTTAAATCTTATTTAGATAATATTCTTTGTTAAAGATGACCAAATCACCCACAAATAATTAAATAAATCATTATTTATTTGATTATCCTTCAACCACTTCCTTAAAAAGATAAATAAATCATTTATTTATTTATTATTGACAAATAAAGGGATTTGACCCAAGTTAAATACTTTTTCCCTCCAACAAATATAATAAAATATTCCATAAAAGGTGGATCTAGATTTGGTTAACATTATTTTAATCATGCACCAAGATCTAGAATGACCCAATATTTTGTTATAAATAGGAGGGTTTTCCCTACCATTCCTCACCTTTTGTTGCCTATTAGATCACTCTGGATCTATACACTTGGTCACATTCTACATTATTTGCTGTGTGAGCTCCCTTTGAGTTCTATCTTTGTCTGGTTTTTCTACACCAACAAGAGAGAGATTCTAGATCTGAATTGCTGAGGACTTCCAAGAACCCATCCCATTGAGGAGAATTGGAAACATCTTCTTGTTTTCCTCCCAGGTGCCCTTAATACAAAAAATTCTTTCAAAAATTGTTCTTGTCTTGTCTATTGGATATATGGAGCAAACCCTTCTTTTTACTGTTTAATGTCTTTCTATGCATAGATCTGGTTTTTTGCAGCTCTTTTCTTGATCAACTAACTGCAGATCTGAAGATATTGGCAGCCACTTTTGATGTTAGGGCTAGTAGTTATGCGTAGCTAAAGTGGTCTTTTTTCGTACACTTCGACAAAGGATTCATACTAACAATAGTGTTAGTCGACTGTTCACCGAGGTAGATGTAATTATGAATGTGAAGTCTCAAATGTACCCTATCCACTTAAACAAAAATCTTGTCCTTTCTAACCAACTGTTGTGGAACCTTTGAATATGTGTCATCCCAATCCTGTATTTGATTGCCAACTCTATTTTCCACCTTTAGGATCTATAGGACTTCTTGCGCTTTCTTTTGTATACTAAATAGGGGTGCCACTACCTCATGTAGAAGTATCATTTCATCATAAAATTATACCATTATGTCCTCCCTTGGCCCAAATTCTTCCTGTATGGCTGACTACCATTTTACTATGTTGAGACAGTTGGAAGATAATAGTTGATTTTCTGCAGTGAGATGCTTCGCTTGTTCCTTTACTACATTCAATTATTTCCTTAAATGTGCATTCTCATTCAAAAGGTACTCTGAGTTATCCTATGCTATTGTGGCAAAAATAATGGTAGATTCCATGATTTCCTAGGGATTCCTCTTAGTGTTTAAAATGATCATATTCTCCCTGGATACATAGATTGGATTCTGGGGATCATTCGGGAATAATCTTCGTCTTTCTTGCACGATCCTTTTCTTCAGCTGATCAATTGTAAGATTACATACATCCATGACCCTGCCTTCTGGTGGAGGTGTGATTCCCATCTCATCAAATGGGAGATAGCCAACAATTAGAGAAGGTTATGCCGGATAAATTGCTTCATCATCCATGGGATTGATGTCATCATATTCCTCTAATTCTTCTTCTATTTTATGAGTCATATTTTCATCTTCTAGCCTTTATGTTGCTTCCTCCTCCTATGAGTGCCTTTGTCATTTTTCTCTTATTCTGTTTCTTTTTTCTTCTCCTTCTTGCTTATTTCAAAGCAATTCATCTTAGTTCCTCTTCTCTTGTTCCTCTTGCTACGTCTTTGCCTCCAATTTTCTCTTTTCCTATTCCGCCTCAATAGATTATATATTCAATAGATCAACTTTCCAATTTTTTCTACTTTCTGTTGTTGTATCATTCTTTATATTTTTCCTGAGAGTTTTTGTGCTAGCTTGTGCAGTTGTTACTCATGGTTCCTACTGCATCTGTGCATCCGACAATTGTGGAAATATGGATGTTCCTGCCTCATCTCCTGGATGAGTATTCCTTATTTCATTGTACCAGTTTATCACATTTTATCCTATGAAAAATTCATTGATACATATCCCTAAGAATACCCAATCCTGTCACAATGTTTCTTGCACACCTTCCTAGGGTCATACCTATGAAAGTTCCTAACTCTAAAGTGTCTGAATTCTAGCTCTTTTATTTCATCATTTGATTCCTTAAGGCTATTCAGCTCATACATTCTAATTATAAAAGGGAAAGTGGGCCAAGGGGCCTTTTTCATTCTATGAAGAACCCCTGACAATCCATTATTCAACTGATAAGAAACTTCTTCCTTGTTAGTCACATATCGTGGCATAAAATTGGGAGAAATTTGGCATCCAAATCATTTAGTATATGCACCATTCGGTGTGGAAAACCAATCTACGATATCATGAAATTCCTCCTTCACCTATTCAGTCATGCAAGGAGGATCAATCTCATAAATCATCTGAAATATGACTTTAAAGAAATTCTCTACCAATCTTTCATCTGCTCCTCTGAAACCTAACTTTGACAACACCCTGCAATGAAAATAGACAAGAAAATTATCTTGTCGGGTCCGGTATCAATACATCCTAATTAGGAATGCATACCAAGAATATATCCCATCTAAAAAACATGCTGACATATAATCTCTGGTGCTTGGTTTGCTTTCAAGCTTCTTTGGCCTGCCCAACATGTCACTGCAATTCAAAATAAAGTATATTCTCCCAATTGAATATTTTTCCTTGAGTAACAAAAAAGTTGAGGACGAATATCCAATTCTCTTCAAATACTTCTGCATTCATCCACCCATGCAAACTAAAACGGATAGAAATAAGGTATAAGTACACCTCCCTCAAAATCCTACTCGGGTAAACTGCACTCGGGCGGTGTCGAAATTTGGCGGGCTATTGACACTGAGACTTGATGATATCACTTATGTTGAGATTGGCCCGTCTAGTATAGAATCTGTTGTTGGAATATTCTGTGGTTTTCAAAATCTTGTAATAAGCATGCATGTCCTCTCCATGGTAGGTGGAAATATTATCACCACTTTCATTACGAAAGACTAGATCTAAATCTTCCATATGTGATAGGAACAATTCAACTGGCTATGCATAAGGCATCACTGGGTACTTACACGCAATCCTATGTATCCTAGACTACTTGATGTTAATGGAGACTTCCTTATCTTCCAAATCCTCAAGGAACTGCGTTTCCATGAACGCGTCTTTAATGTTCTTCCATGTGACGTCGGAAGATTTTTCTATAACATATTGTGTGTTTGTAAGGATAGGAATAGTAGGATTTGTAATTTCCCCTACTTCTTTAGTTCTTTCTTCTGAAACTTATTTAGAGGCCACTCAATAAGTAGTGGGAGGCATCACTCCAATAGATGATGCCAGAGTAATGAGACTAGTAGTTGTAACACCTGCACGTGGAAGCACACTCATGGTGAAAAATATTAGTGTTAAGAAATCCTTTATCTATTACAAACAATGACTCAACAGATCATATTCAAAGAGCCATTAAGTGTAGCTAAGAGTGTAAGCCTATCAAATACAGGATTGGGTCATTGTTTTGGAAAGAAAATTGCATCAAGATAAAGGAGGCCAGATGTCAGAGCAACAGTGAAAGGTCAAGGCTCACATGAGGCTTCAAGGTGCACTATGTGCTCAAGTAAAAGGAGAGAGAACCTCAAGGGCACAGGGAGCTTGTATAAAGCACAAAGGGGAATCAATATTGGTTCAGGGTGCATTGTGTGCTCAAGGGAAGCCAAGGAGGGTGCAGGGAACAAGTCCAAAGTACAAAGGGGTAATCCTCAAGCATTCCCTCTGCGCTATGCACTCAAGGAGACCGAGGAGGGCATAGGGTGCAATTATAAAGGAGAAATATTACATGATTTTTCTTCGTAATGCACCATGCACTCAAGGAGGGCATAGTTTCTAAGAAAAAGGGTTGCTTGGTGTTTTGGAGTGCAATAAGGAGGAAAAGTTGGTTTTATGGGGCACAAAATTATAAGGCAGCGAGGCCTTCATTTCCAGAAGTACTCTCTTGCTAGAAATGGATAAAGCTCAACTTAAACAAGTCCACTAATAAGATAAAATTACTGGAAAGCTAAGAGGAAGGATCTACAATTACTTATAAATTATGTCGCAATCATGACCAAAATGTGAAGAGTTATATAATGCAAACATTCACAACCTGTGACAACATAATGACACTTGTATTAGAAACCATGGATTAAAACTCCAACAAAGAAACAAAAAAGAAGATAAAATTACAACATAAAAAGAAATATTGACAGCAAAAACATCAAAGGAAAGAAAAAGAGACATGCAAAAACTTACTTAGAATGAAGATCGATGAAGAGCTCCTTGATTCAAAGAGGTGCGCTCAACCCATATGAGAATTATTGTGTGAAAGAATGATTAACTAAGTTTATTATAAAGAGATTACATGAAAAACAAAGCCATGCATTCTCATGAATTGTTGACGGATAAGTTAGTTAGTTAAATGAGGTGAAGTGGGCTCTTATTTTCTAGGAGTTCGCACACATGCAATATGGAAAGCACATGCATGAGGATGAAGAGGGAAATCTCTTGAGATGAAGGAGTGCACTCAACCGGAGGGCACAATAAATGAGCATGAAGGAGTGTGGTCCACAAGGGCACAACTTCTCAACTCGAATGAGTTCGCTAAACTAGGGCACAATGCATGTAATCTTAGAGTGTGCTTTTGCACAAGGAGGACAAAGTTTCATCCACTAGTGCCTCTTATAAATGTTGTGTGAAAATATTTTTATTTTCTTATAAAATATGTGATTTTTACCAATTTTGTGTGAGTGATGTGTGTCTAACAAAGCTGGTTACTAATTCAACAAAGTTATACATTTTTCTATCTTTGGATTATATGACGTAAATTCTCCTAAAGATGAGGTGACAACAATTAGAAACTTTGACTTAGGGGGAGGCAAAACTTAGTGATAACACAAGGATAGTCAAGAAAAAATCATGATGACACTGGGAAACTTGGAACAACAATTCATGTAGGCTCCAAAATCAGATTAGTCATAAATTTTGGAGGATCGTTGTCGTAGTAACAACATGTTTATAAATGGTTTTCTGATAATGGTTTTCTTGCCAACATTCTTTCTATGTCAACATATTTTTCTTAGATTAGTTTATATGTATTATATGTGGTAGTTTAGTCACCTTTTTTTTCTTGGATTAAAGTTTATATGTATTGTATGTAATATTCAGAGCCAATTCCCATACACCCCCCAACCGCAACCCGTCGAAGTGTTGGGGAATATTCTATATATGGTTGAGCTTGAGTTACATCACATAGCCCATCCAGAGTGCATGTTCCACTCATAGATCCTCCCTCTAGCTCCAGTAAAAGTTTCATAGGTAGTGTTTCTATTTCTGTTGATGATCTTGCTATCGATAGTGGACCTTCTTCACCTGTTTCAGGTACACTTCCCACATTTTAAAATCCTCTTTAAATTTTATGTGTTTATGTATTAAAATTCTCTTTAATATTTAAATCATAATTAATTGATGCATTTGAATTTAATGTGTATGTTATTATGCTTCTATTTTGCTATATATGTTAAACTATTTTTATGATGTGCAGACCCTTAGTTGGATGAAGTTGAGGATCATAGTGCAATGTTGATTCCTTTGTGAAATGATGCTATAGAAAATATTATAGTTGAGGATGTTAGGTCCCAAAAAATGTGGATCACATGAGATATAGGTAAAATATTTGTTAGTTCACCTATTAGGCATAGTTTGTATTTGATGTTGGATAGCATCACAATATTACAAATTGGCTAATTAGTTACTAAAAAAATGAATTTTTCATATAAATGACCATTTTTTAGTCGGTGACCAATAGTGGCTTACAATTTCTTGTAACATGAACAAATTTTAGTCGTATTTAGATTAGTCATTAATTGGTTGTCTCAATTTTATCATCTATTAGTATATTTATTCATAAATTTGGCCATTAATTTAGTCATTGATTTAGTCATTAATTGTCACAATTAATGACCAAATTCATAAAAAAATATACTACTATGTGATTACCCAAGAAAAACAATTAATGACCAAAGAAATATGACCAAAATGTTGGTCGTGTTATAAGATACTGTAAATTGGCTAATAATAGTCATATATATGCAAATTTTAGTCAATAATTGAAACCAATTAATGACCAAAGAAATATGACTAAATTTCAATCGTGTTATAAGATACTATAAATGATCTACTAATGGTCATATATATGCAAAATTTAGTCATTATTTTAATAAAAAAATTATCATTTACAACAGTCATTTATCATTTTTTGGTAGTTTCATATTCATTATATAAACGATTGATTTAGTAATTTATATTTTCAGTTCATTTACTTTCATTAACAATCATTATAAATGACTAGTTTAGTCGTTATATATTCATTTTATTTGTGTTCATCATTAATTAATATAAACTACTAATTTAGTAGTTTTAGATTGATCTTATGTGTTCATTATTAATCAACATAAATTAATTAGTATGATTTTACGAATAAATTAAAAACATGCCATACAAAGTGCATGTTCAACTAATATGAAAATGAAAAGTTACATTTGTTAATTACAATAATAATTAAATAATTTCAACCACATAAATTATATTATATGAAATGTCAAGTATTGCAATATGAGTTTCCAACTTAATAATTGTTGGACTACAATTTACACAAGAAATAATGTTTCATCACTTTGGAGCATTATCATTGTGTTTCCAAGGCATTATAGGTGAATCACCAACTCCAAATACTTGACCATCAATTTGTACGTGTGTGCTGCATTCGAGATATTGGCTTTAAGGGTATCACTAGACCGATTCTCTTCTCTCTCTCTCTTTTCCTTTGTTTCTCTAATGTTATTGTTCTCCTCTTTCTTTAATTCCTACTTCTTACCATCAATACTAAGTTCCTATTATGAAAATGAAAGAAGATACAATTTAGAGTATAAGACATGAAATATGGTGAACATTGGAATATAAACTAAAGTATACTATAAAATATTTATATGACATATACCTCAACATTAGCGATGCGAATTCCATTTTTCCCCAGAAAAGCAAGAAACTCGAACAAGTTTTCTTTATTTCGGAAATAGTGGCCATTATATGGAAAAATGAATTATATAAACAAAGAAAATAAAACATCACCATAGAAATAACACCTTCGGAACCTAGTATTCAACCTTCAGGAAAATATTAGGCACAATCATGCCAAATAAGTTACATGCTAAAAATATTAAGTTGTCGATAACTTGTGAAAATGACTTCTCCAAATGGTGTTTGATCAATACTTATCTATTGTGGTCTGAGTCAATGTTGGACCTTATGAAGCAGATAAAAAATCTAGAAATTGAATTAAAAATTTACCATATTTGGTTTATGCAATCCACACAACCTTGAAAAAATATTTTAAGTAGGATATAACAGTTCTATTCAAATTTTATTGTTTATGTTTCTTTGAAATGACAAAAATAAAACCCAAAAGAAACAATGTTATCAATGCCAACCATCCCATAAATCGATTAGATCATACAAGGGAAGCACTTTTCAACCCAAAGATAAACTCCAAAGGATTTTTTTTTTTTGAAATATAGTAATAATCGCACACCCTTGGAGCACTTAAACCAAGGTATTCAACTATAGACCAATGAAGAGCAAGGATGAATGAGTCAGACAAGACCCAAACTACCTCTAATAGGTGGAAAATGTGAAATATTTCTTGAAATCAAATGGGGCATGCTCAAAACAATGCATCTTTAAAAATCAAAATAAAAAATAGGCTATGAATAAGCCATTGACAACTTGGACAACCAAATTAAGCTATCAAAGAGCCATTGAGATGGAATTTCATGATTAAATTGCATATTTTTCACTTTTACAGTATAATATATTCATAGGGGAAACACTTACAACAACAAACAAAGGACCAAAATGGCTCTAGTGAAGTGGCTTAGTTATTTCGATCAAAGTTAAAGAATTTACCCTCCAAAAGTGTTCTTGTGTCTCTACGAATTCAACCCCCTTTTAAAAGAAATACATACATGTTCTAATGAGAATCATACTATTAGTAGCTAGATGAAACATTTTGACCTGCAGTTAATAGGTCTCAATCAAATTCGAAGGAAAAGCATTGGAAAAGATGCCCCATTGAAAGTACTAAATCTTTCCTCTAAAATTATTCCCCTTCCTTATGACTAACATTAGATCTGCACTTGAATGGTTTGCATTATATATATGTTGGGATTTTGATTATCCATCCTGAGTATACTTGTAATCATTGGTCTCAATAATGTCAAGGCCTTAGGGTTCAACTTACATAGTTATAGGTAAACTCTCAACAACATGGAATTGACTTGCACTATAGCCCATGGTAGGAAATACACTATTAGCTTTTCCATATGTGAGAGTTTGAGTATAGGGAAAATTTCATCTTCAATCTCCTCATCTTTTATGATATCTGGGGGAGATACAACTACCTATTCCATGATTCAAGACAACCCTATCAACATCAAATTTTCCTTTGTAAATCCGGGTATTATTTTCCAACATATTTTCATGGATATCATTAGAGGTGATCTCAACATAATAAAGTTAAAAATTCAACATCAATGGTTCATTAGTACCTTAGAAATATAGGTATCTTGTTGCAGATCTTTGTTCCATCCCTACCTTGATCTAAAGTTTCAATATATGAGTTTTGGTGAGTATTCAAAGATCAATGTTTCAGAGGGATAACACATCCTATGCTATGTTTTGCGATAAAATGCATTCAAGCTCCAAACATTATCCTTTTATTAGTTTTCCAATGCATTGGGTTTACAAGCATATTTTGGGTGATTCTTTATTCCACTATTTTTAGCATTTAATTTTTTAGAAAACATGGTCTCTCCCAACAAAAAATAACAATATATTTGTGTTAACACTAAAATTATCCTTGGTCAATTCGAGTATTTCCTTTGATTAATGTTGATGAGCACATTTGGGATAAATTTGGAATTATCCTTGATCCCTCATGATCATTTCGCAATGATGGTTTCTAGACATATTCACAATGGATTTTAGCCATGATATTTTTTCAGAGATGTAAGTTGCAATTTTATGAACTTTAGTTGTGTTTCAATGGTCAGAGTTTCAGGGGACAAACAATATGTGCATATGTTGCATTAAAGTTGTTTTTGGTTTATAAAAAATTGTTTATAAAGTAGATTTGAAAGATTTAAGTAGTCGATGACAAACTTAATAGAAAGAATATAGACCAGTTACTAGTTACTAGGAAAATTTAGGTCCATTTTCAGTGTTGCATTGATCCCTTGACTGGTCAAACTATTCTACCAATTATCACCCACAAGATTTACTTCAAGATACAAGGGAGGCATATACTATACCAAGAAAATCTATGCATAAATGTATCTCAAAGACTTTTTTCAGGGTTATAATTCAGTTTCAAGGAGTTGTTGTGTGTTTTCATGAAGTCAAGTATGAAATGAGTACAATGCATGTACAAGGTAAAGGAGACTACCTAATTTGGGGTCTTAGAGGCTAAAACCAATCACAATGTATTACATGGGTTGCTAAGCTTTGCCATGAATAAGTTGATAAGGTCATTGTTAAACTTATTTGTGTGGAATTTTTTTAAAATCCTAACCTTATTTCATAGCAACCTCCATTCATAAACAAAAACAATAGTCTTCCTTAATGCCATAATATGCCCATTATTCTTTTCATTTGTGTAAGAGATTGTCAAACTAATGGGGGGGACCTATTTTTCACCGTTCTGGAGATGAATAGCTTGATCATTATATTGGGATTGACTTATACATGTATTTTAAGAATAGACGATGTCCTGGAGCTAAATGTTTTGGTCATTATATTATCAATGACTTATACATAACTTCTGAGGATAAATTCCATTTATAAAAGATGGAGGAAAAATGCTATTTATATAATATGGAGGTTTCTCATGTTGTGCAATATGCCTTGTTGCATAAACAAGTAGATGTATAGAGTCTCACTAAAACTAAATGAAGTATGTTCTGGAAACCTGATTAGGGCTGCCACTGTAGATTAGCAATGGCATTTTTCTTGGAGGAATTTCAACCCGGATTTAATCTACACCTTTATTATTTGAATAAAATCATTGTTATGATAGTTATAATTTTAGTGTGTTAATAACCATAAGATATAATAAGATGGGAATGGCCCAATAACATAGAAATATTTTCCTCATTGAAATTGCTTCCTAAGAAATTCCAATGAAATCTACAAAACATCTCTAACATTTAAACACATGAACACATTTGAATTCCAACAAATCAAAATCCTGCACACATCGCCCAAGATTCCTCCTTTTACAATCCAAAAATATTGATCCTACGGTATTTATGGAAGTAATGAGAGAAAATATGCCTCACTAAAGTCAAATGTAAAACAATGTAACATGTTAAGCAAACGATCAGATAAGTATTGTGGATTCAAAATATTTGTTAAAATGCATTCTCAAAATTAGATCCCAAAGGTAACTGACTTGATTTGAAAAGGAAAACTAAGAGTTTCTATAAGTCAAAAGAGCCTTTGCAAATGGATTAAGCCTATTAAAATTGTAGCTTCAAAAATTTATTTTAACTCTCAATATATCTAAGATATATTAAGTGGACATTAACATCCATTGGAATTAGATATTTGATTATTTAATCATGCTCATCCTAACAATATATATTAATAAAGGATTGAATTAAATTGAAAAATTCTAATTTGAGTTGAGCTTTGAAAACATACTTAACCCACACTAATCCCGCCATGATTGAATTTTACCTTTTACTAGAGAAAATCAAATTTGAAAGGCAAAAAACAAAGGTTATTTTCAAATTTTGATTTATGTTGTAAGTGAAACTCAACAGGTTTGCCAAATCCAAGGTTCGAAAGTCCAACAAGATAAAAAGTAATAATTGTTTCTTTACCAACACTAAAATGTCACCAATGAGGTATTAATATGGAATGATTACGTATTGTGAGCAATTCCTAAGTGGTTGTTAGTGATTCTGACTTATAAGTATGAAAACCTAGCTTTGAGGGGGTTCTTGCTTGGATTTTTTTGCTTGATGTGCCTATAAACTCTTTATCACTTGCTTGAGATCTAATGGTGTGTTTATCTAAATTTTTTTGCATTTAATTCCTTTGTGGCCATTTCTACCAGTGAGGAAAAGACCTCATAATGGCCCACACCCTAGTAACTTCCCATTCTACAGTGACCTCATAGGAAGATGACACCAAAGAAGGAGTCTGTTACTCTGTACCAAAAGCCTTTTGAGGTAATATTTATGCTCCTGTTTTTTATATTCATGTTCAAACTTCAGTGGATGAGTATAAGAATGCATGTTCTGATTGTAGCCAATATTCATAGGTGAACTTTGTAGGAAAAATCCCATCTGAAAGTATGAATAAAACTTGTGTATAGAAGCCACGAGGGCCTTAAATTTGGAATATTAAATAAATATATCTGGAATGTTACTAAGGTATTTTAGATGAAAATTTTAATAGGCCTATAGCTGCATGGATGTCCCACAACAAGTAACCTGTATATGCAAGTTGTCTTTTCTCATTGGATTGAGTATTTTTTTGTGGAGATTTATTTGCTTCATTGCCCAGTTTGGGTAAAGTTTGCTAATATACCAGTGCAATATTAGACTTTTTTTGAGAGGCTTGTAGAGCTTGTTGTGATCTCAAGAAGACATTTCATCCTAGACCCAATAATCCAATCTACTAAAGGAGTGTGTTCCCCCCAGGGATCTCACTTGGAAATCTTGTTAAAATGAAAAGTAAATGTAAATACAAGGTCCCACATTCAAATTACCGGTTGCTTACCTACGACTACACCTTGGGTGGGGGGGGGGGAACATGGTTCCCCTAGGGGTTTTAGTGTTGGTGATTGGAATCAACATCATGTCATGCGAGTATGAGTCCATTGATATCCAAGTTGAGGATATAATCATCCACCAACATGTGCAGTATATTAATCATCCAAACACTTGTCTGTGTTGCCAAAGCCACAATTTTTGCATCAATGTCTGCCCCCATGTAGCAAAAAATCCTCCTAGTAATTCAAAACCCCAGGATGATTGGATTTTCATTACAAGAAAAGGTTCAAACATTGGTACACAATTACAACATCAATCCATGTCTCAAACTATCATATCCACCTATGGTAATATAATCCTCTCACATGAAACCCTAATTGAACCTAAGGGGCAAGCTCTGGTCCTTATAGCTTTCAAAATTTTGACAATGAAAACATGCAAACTAGGTCACCACTACATTTTTTGCATGCCTGCAGATTCTTCTATGTAATAAGAAACAATGCCTCTGCAGAAACCAAGGACAATGAATGAGATTTTGAAAAATCTCGATGGAATGGATGTAATAGATGGGTGAGGTTACATTTGTTATCTCCCTTGCATCGCCAAAAGGAAGGAATTCTCATGTAATGTGTGGAATATTTCAAGCATACACACAAGGGTCACTTTAAAACTCGTGTCTTACAATTAATGAGTTGAAGACAACTTGTTTTCATGAAGTACAAGTTCTTGATTTTTTGCTTAATGGACAAATGTCATTCATCAATATATAGAATTTATTTTTCTTGGGACCTTGGTATTATTTCCAACAATAGGACACAAGCCTATGCTATATTGTAAGAGCTTAAAGCAGTTAAGGGAATGGGTATGAAACCTTTTACTGTCATAGGATATGTTAGCCACCTATAAATTCTGATATGCTAAATGGTGGCTAAATTTGTGTTCAAGCCTTCAAGAGATTTTTTTTCCTTTGAAAATCTATCATCCTTGAAGTCTTATGTTTGTCCTATCCTGGAGGTTCATCTTCACTGCTGTTTCCATCTTAAATCCATGCTGATTCACCAAAGAAAGATATTCCAAAGGGCCTTTGAAACTGCCTATTCTCACTTTTCCCCCCACTTTCATAAAGCATGATTTTCATCCTTTAACCCTCCATTTCCCTTTAAAGGCCTCCAAAATCCCTTTAAACCTCTAAAAATCCCTTTTATAGGTTTAAAACACCCCTTTTCCCCTTTACCGAAAGCCAAAAAAGCCTTGAAAAACCTTCATTTTTGGCCTAAAAACCCATTTTTACACTAAGGCCTTAAGCTCCTTTCGGCCTTAGCCTTGGCTCCTTTTCTGCATGTGACCCAGAGCCATAACCAGGGACTAGTCCTTATCGCTAATCGCAATCGGAGTTTTCTTTCCCTGACTTTTCCCTTATTCCTCCAATCTTCTGATGCGATGAGCCCCTTCTTCTCCGATCCCCGATTTGATCCTGACCGTCGAATACACAAGAACTGACAGCCGAGATTCAATCGTGCTTCACATGTCCCTTTCTCCTTTTCACCTTTCCACTGGTCACCGATTAGATCTCCACCGTCGATCTTTTTAGATCCAATGGCCAGCGTTCCATCACATCGCTCCATTGGTTCTTCGCTTCACTTATCACTCCGATCCTCCGATTTGATCTGGACTGTTGGATCCACAAGAACCAACTACCAGGATCAATTCGTGCTCCACCCATAGCCCTCCGTCACCTCCCCGCTGATTAAATCCTGACTGTCAATCATCCTTCAGATTGAACGGCCAACGCTTAATCGCACATCGCAAATTCAAAGTCCCGTTCGCTTTTCACCTCCAATGTGTGATCCCTGATTTAGTCCCATCAGTTCATTCCGCCAGATTCAATGACCAAAGTTTCATCGCACCGTGCCCTTCCATCACATGAGCCTCCACCGTTTCGACCTCCGATTTAATCTCCACCATCAATCTCTCTTCAAATTGGATGGCCCACGTCGTATCCCTCCATCGCATTGCCAAAATGCAAAGGCTTAGTCCCTTTTCCTGTCTCCTCCGATGCTGATTCCCGATTTAATCTCAACCGTCGAATCCACAAGAACTGACGGCTAAGATCGTCCCACACTCCATTCATAAGCCCTTGATCATCGAACCATCTTTAATCTCCATCATTGATCTATCATGATCCGACTGCCCTCATTTAACCTACCGATCACCCCCAGGATTTTTCTTCCGTACTCCCGGTCCCACCACCAACGCCCTGTTTCCTCTCATTTTCACCTTTTTCCTATGTATTTTCCCATGCGTAAATTTTTACACTTTAACACTAAAAGTCATTTTTCACGCTTACTCAATTTAAAATTTGGTTTTTGTGATGTTACGTCATAAAGCCTTTCTCCCCGCATACACTTTACCTCCCAACTCTTCTTCCGTCGCTCTCTCCCATAGCCGTTCGATCTCCCGACGATCATCCGATGGCCGGCATTGCATATCGCATTATTTTTGAGCCCTTCCCACAGTGCGCAACTTTTACATGATAAAGGTGGTTTTAGAAATCCACATGTTGAATGCTAACCTATATCGCATTCCAAAATCTAAAACCGCCTCCCCCCCATTTCATTTTGCGAAAACCGCTGTCGGTTTTCCGCCATACCGCATACCCTCCCCTGCAACGTCATTTTCACTTTAAATCATAGCCGTAGATAATCCTGATCTAACGGCCCACGTTATATCGTGATATAATTCCATTGTTTATTATTTGTTCCCCCAATGACTCCATCGAGAAATCGTAGCCGTTGATCATCCTGATCTAACGGCCCACGTACATCCTCGCACCCAGACCTCCATTAACCTGGTTAGCTGCTCTGCCAGGCTTTTTTTCCGATTTTCCGCTGCAATCACATTCTTCCTCACTGCTCCTCTGCCACCCCAGAGCCTCTACAAGTAGTATAAACCCATCCCGTAGGATTTTATAATGTGTTTTCGTGTGTTTGCAAGTTTTTCATGGCCGATGAAGGAATTAATGTTTTATAGTCACAAAGGTGACACAAAAGATCAGATGGCAATCTCAGGGCCTCAAAACAACGACAAAGGGCATCAGTACAGAAGCAGTTTTAGAAATCAACAAAGTGAATACATAAAAAGAGTTAAAACGAGTTGAAGTACAAAGAGACAGAGCAGTTATTAGTGCAGAATGTTGACTGACACAGACGTAGCCTATCCCATGCACACAAGCTTGCCAAGCAATTATTACACCAGGGAAGCTACTACAAACTGTCAGAAGCAGTTATTTCGAAGTATGGGAGTCCTCATAGCCCATTCTTCACTTAACTCACACCAAGAAGATAATAGTACCACTCCAGATGGTTTTTCCTCTAAAGGACACCCTGTGGGTGATTTCTATCATATCAAAATGGTCTCAACAAGCTACAAATTTATTGATCTTGCCTAGAATTTAATGTTATGTTTATGACACAGGATGGAGCATTCGAATGCCCTCTCCTATCTCTAAATGATCATTTAAAACTTTCCTCACCTACTTTTCCTCATTTCTCCTATAAATACTCTTCGAAGTCTCATTGTAAAGGTTGGAATTTTGTGATTTCTAGAGTAATACATATTGCTGCTTTGAAGAAGCATTGGTGTTCTGAAAGAGTGTGGAAGTCTCTGTGTTTTTATATGGATGAAGGAGGCTGAACCATTGGATCCCTAAGCCTGGTTTTGGTTAAGTATTTCTTATTGTTAATGTTATTTCCTTTTTTCCACTTTTTTCCATCATGCTTTGCTTACAGTAGGATAAAAAGTTTAGGCAGAGAAATGTATCTTAGAAGCACCTTTGACCTGTTTATCGTTCACTTTTTATATGTTTTCTACTACTGAACATGACAGGGTAGTCTAATAGCTCTCATGTATATTTAGTTTTTTATTTTATTTCAGAAGTGGTTAATACAGTTGTGCTAAAGACTGTTTAGGCGTTCCCTCTTTCTTTGCCACTGAATGTTGTATCTGAAATCTCCCTTTGATTATTAATGCTTGCAGTTTGACAGTGAGGTATGTTTCAATCATACCCTCTGTTTCTTATTGTAATTATTGTGTTAAAGGTCCCTATAATTGCAGTCCTAGATGTCTAAGGCGTTCCCTCTTCTTTGAATGCAATTGTATGTCTTTGTTGATTTAGCCTCCAGCAGTAAACTTGTAGGAGGAAATAGGGCGTTCCCCGAATCCTATAATTTATTAAAGAAGGTTTAGTCTGCATTTCGCTTTCCTTTGAGTGTTACATTGATTGAGTTCGAAACAGTGAGCTTACTGGAGGAAATAGGGTGTTCCCCAAATCCTTTAAGCCATTGTGAAAAGACTTAGTTTGCTTTCACTCTTTGTCCTTAATGTTCATCCCATTTCACCTATATTATTCAACAGATCCTGGACCAAGTTAGATTTTCCCTTTGGTTTCCCTTCCTTCTCAGTCAGAACTATTTGGACTTTCACATGACTCCGTTGCCCAATGGCTTGTAGATTCCCATGATTTATCTATACCACATGAAACATATTTGTCCAACCAAACAAACAAAACAAACCCTTGTGCTCTATCACTAGCCTAAGACCTTAAATTTAACTTTAAAGATACATTATTCTTTACCTATATAGAGAGATCCCTCTCTAGATCCAGGAGGGCTAGATCCTGAGATCCCAAAGCGGTTTTGATGTTGTCTTGTCTTTTGGTTTTGCCTAACTGGCCAAAACATAGGAACCCCAACATAATGGCGACCATGGCGGGACACCGATTGAGTATATGATAGTCTAGCTAACTCTTGTGCACTCTTTAGTCCTACAAATCTCTAATAAAACCAGTTAGTGAGCCATAGAGTAGACTCTGTTTGTTTGAACACCTTAGCTAAAGTGTAAGATCGGACATAGGACACTCTCATAACCATAAAATTTACAAAATCAAAAAATATCTCAGATTGGCTTCATAATAAACATGGTGGTGGAACCATAAAGCAATTTTACCTTCACAAAAAGCTAAAAATTTTCCACCTGGCGACTCCATTAGCCCATTAGGCCTATTGTCCATCTAGGTCTCCAGATTTCTTTAGGACTGTGTTAACCAGCCTTGAAGAAGTTGAGAAGCCTAGTCCCATATTAGATAAGACATTCTGAGAGACAAAACTTTCAAAATAGTTCCTACAAACTTCGAAATCTCTCAATTTTTGAAAAGTAGTCTGGCTGCACATAGGATCAACACTAGATCCCATCCAGACCCTAATCCTCCTACAATAGTTGACAATCTAAAGAGAATTTTGTGGCAGACTTCTAGAGCTAGAAAATCAGCTGCTGATAGGAACATTCCAAGAACAAAATCTCTCCCTGAAACCCTTGCTGTCTTGGAGGATTTACACTTTGACTTACATCATACTAAGAAAATCTTTAGAACCAGATATCAAAGTGTTTTAAACCAAAATAATCTTGAAACTGCAGGTATGCAACAGAGCTTTAGTAGGGAAGTTTCACCCTCTACTCCTCCTGATTCATAGCTTCTCCACCACTTTAGCCTTTTTCATAACCAATCTGCTCAAAACCAGTTTGCTGGCCTAAGTGTTTCTTCCACTCCAATCCATACCACCACTGTCCAAAACACTCCATTGCAGCCCACTTTCCCTCTTGTCAATCCACCCACTGTAAATCCACCTTTCTTTCCAGCCATGGCAGCATGGTATGCCCCATTAGTGTTACCACAACCTATGGCTCCCTTGCCAAATGACTATCAGTCTAAAATTCCCCATTTCACTGGAAAAGAATCCACCACAGCTCAAAAACATGTAGATAGGATGGAAGATGCCTTTGATTATATGGAAATAGAAGATGAGACTATTAAGATGAGAATATTTGCTCAAAGTTTAGGAGGAGAAGTAAAGAAGTGGTTTATAGGCTTAACTCCTAATAGCATCAATGACCTTCCCTCTTTGCATCAAACATTCATAAAAAAATGGGAGATCAAAATAAACCCTCTCCAAATATTAGCAGAATATAACAGTCTTAAAAGAAATTAGGGAGAGTGTGTTCAGGATTACTCCACCAGGTTTAACAGTATCTACAATGCTCTTCCACCTCACATGAAACCTCCCCAAGGCATGGCCTTAGTGGGATATCCTGAAGGCTTCGATGCTGATATGGCCTATCAACTAAGGGAGAGAGACTATGTGACTCTAGAAGACATGCAGAAAGGAGCTATGAGTGTAGAAGCAAACTTAATTGAGAAAAGAGCTAGGTTAAGATCAGATAAGAGGGTAACTTATAAAGATGATTCTGCACCCTCAATCTCATCCTCTGATACCAAAATTGACGACCTAGTGAAGGTAATGGAGAGAATTCTTGAAAGGATAAACTTGAGTGATAGAGTGCCAACAAGAGAACCCCAAAAAAACTTCCAAAATAGAAATAGAAATCAGAACTTTAGAAGAGAAAACAATCAAGATAGGTAAAGAGATAATGACCAACAAATTAGACCTCCCTTCCAACAAAACTACGTAGATCAAGAGGAAGAAAGGGAGATCAAAAGTTTGGGAGAAAACCATGTAAACTTGATTGGATTAGATAGTGGGGAGGATGTTTTCCTCACTGAAGAAGAACAAGGCTTCTTCTCCTCAGAACCAAAATAAGATACATATGGGGAGTCTGAAGATTATAGATTGGGGTTTGAGAATGAAATCATGGAGGTACACAAACACTATGATCTAAGAAGAAAAGGGAACATAGATAATCCAAACAACAAAAACACTAACTCTGCTGTTAGGAAAAATACAGAAAATCAGCCTAAGAAAACAACAGAGGAAACCAACATCTTGGCTAAGAAAAAAGATTTGAACAAGGACAAAGGCAGCCAGCCAAATGTGGAACAAAGTTTCCCTAGTACCTCTGTTAGTGGCCCTATTAAAACAGCTCAGATTGACAGTCTGAATAAAACTCAGCAAGTCAAAATTGCTGAAAGAAACATATGTGAGAAAACAGATGTAAATACAACAAAATCAATAGTTCCTTTCAGCCTTGAGGGAGAGATTGCAATGATTAAAATAAACATACCTCTGGCTGAATTAGTAACCCAGGAAGTGTATAGAAACCAGGTCCTAAAAGCTCTGAATATACATGTTGATACTGCCACTTTGAACTTGACGGATGACAAGCCAGAGCTATTATTTTGCCCTATGATTGAAGGAAAATACCAAGAAGGGACTATGCCCCCTTTCTATGTCAGTTTAAACATACATGACAAAATCTTACACAATGCCATGCTAGATTCAGGAGCATCACACAACCTTATGCCCAAGGTAGTAATGGAAAACTTAGGCTTAGAGATGACTAGACCATATAAAGAATTATACTCCTTTGATTCCAAAAGGTTCAAATGCTTGGGGTTAATTAAAGATTTGTGTGTTAACCTGTCTCAAATTCATGCCAAGAATCTTGTAATGGATGTAGTAGTAGCTGAAATTCCCCCAAAATATGGCATGATTTTGTCTAGATCATGGGGAGCTAAGATTCAGGGTACCCTTCAAATGGATATATCTTATGTCACCGTACCAGTGTTTGGTAAAACTAGAAGATTATATAGGGAAACCCTCATGAAATATATGGTGAGAAGCAAGGACAAATCTCATAACACTCCTGTTTATTCCACCCATTCAGACCTAGATTCATTCATTTTATACAATGAAGATGAAGTCACCCAAACAAAGGAGGAAAATGAGCAGGACATTAGTGCACCAGAGAATTCAGAATTGTCTTCCTCTCAACCTCTAGATATCTCAACTTCCAGCAGCTTAGAGCAACACAAAACAAATGAGAATGAAATATAAACACTTTGGAGAATGAGCTTTGATGGCTCTTGCAGAAAAAATAGTGCAGGGGCTGGTGTATGGATACACAACAAAAACAAAGGACATGCCCACAAATTAGATTTTTCATGCACTAACAACATTGTATAATATGAAGCCCTTCTCCTAGGTTTCCACATACTCAAAGATTTAAAGGCCAAAAGGATATCAGTACAGGGAGATTTTGAGTTAATTATCAGACAAATCAAAGGGGAATATTCAACCAAAAACCCCAGACTCAGAGAATATAGAAACACTATTTTAGATCTCTTGAAAACCTTTGAAAAATATGAGCTTATGTTCATACCAAGAGCCCAAAATCACCTGGAAAACGAACTGGATTTTGCTGCTAGTAATTGCCAGATACCACAAATCGATGAACAGTTCATTATAAAGGTAAAAAATAGACCAGCAGTGCCTGATAACGAAGATCATTGGTAGGATTTTAACAATGATAAACATATAGAGGATTTCCTACAGTCAAAAAATGAGTTTTCCACAACATCACCAAGTCTCAGCCATGTAAAAGAATGCTTAGATGGCGAACAGATTCCTGAAAAAGATTCCTCCTCTCCTACCGATGTAAATCAGTTTGATCATCTTTTCAAAGAAAAATTATCTGATGATCCAAACCAAAAGGACCTTGAAGTTCTAGAATGTAAAGGTGATACCATACCCAAAGGCCTAGCCCCATTGGAACAAATTTTTGATTTCAACGATGTGGCTAAGGAACCCAAAACAAAACCCATGGAAACTGATGTGGAAGAGCACAACACAGGCAACCCAACTGAGCCTAAAATGATTAAGTTATCTAGCACCCTTCCTACCCACATCAAACAACAATACATATCACTCTTCAAAGAGTTTATAGATGTTTTTGCATGGGACTATAAATATTTGAAATCATATGACACCAGCATCATTCAGCACAAGATCCCTCTTAAGGAAAATCAGAAACCTTTCAGAAAAAAATTAAGGAGGATAAACCCTGTTTTACTGCCTGTAGTAGAAAAGGAAATTAGGAAGATGTATGAGGCAGGGATCATTGTTCCTCTTAGATACTTAGACTGGGTTTCCAATCTAGTATCTGTCAGGAAAGAGACAGTAGAGATCAGGCTGTGTATTGACTTCAGGAACCTTAATAGAGCCTCACTGAAAGATAGCTACCCTTTGCTGAAAATGGACCACATTCTTCAAAGGGTAGTTGGGTCAAAAAGAATATCATTGTTGGATGGGTTCTCAGGTTATAATCAAGTGTTAGTCCTCCCAAGTGATCAGCATAAATCAACCTTTACCACACCTTGGGGGACATTCATGTATGTCAAAATGCCATTTGGGTTGATGAATGCAGGGGCCACTTTCCAGAGCGCCATGGACATAGCCTTCTCAGAAGACATAGGCTATTTTATAATCATTTACCTTGATGCTATTACTGTTTTCTCCAAGACTGATGAAGAACATTTGGAACATTTAAGGAATGTTTTTGAGAAATGAAAAAGGTTTGGCTTGTCTTTAAATCCAAAAAAGACACTCTTTGGCCTCTAGGAAGCAAAGCTTCTTGGTCATATAATCTCTGAAGAAGGGATCAAAATAGATCCTAAAAGAATTGATGGCATACTGAATATCAACCACCCTAGAAATCTCAAAGAATTACAGTCTTTCGTTGGAAAGATTAATTTTTTGAGGAGGTTCATCCCAAAACTTGCTGAGCTATTAAGAAACATCACTAACATGCTCAGGAAAGAAGTAGGTGTTAAATGGAAAATGCAAGCTAAACAATCATTCGAACTGGTAAAGAAAGCCCTCACTCAAGCACCAGTCCTCATCAGTCCTGATTTCACCAAATATTTCTATATTTTTTCCTTTGCATATAAACATACAATAGTTGCAGTGTTGTTGCAAAAGAATAGCTCGGGGCAAGAACAACCTATATCCTTCTTCAACAAAGCCTTAAGAGATGCCTCACTGAAATACAACATCATGGAGAAGCAAGCTTTAGCACTGGTAAAAGCATTAAAAGACTTTAGGGTGTACATTTTACATTCACATATCATTGCCTTTGTGTCACACACCATAGTCAAAGATATTCTAAGTCAGGACCTTGATGGTAAAAGGGGAAAATGGATTGCCACTATTCTTGAATATGACTTAGAAATCAGGCCTACTAAACTCATCAAGGGATAATGATTAGAAAAACTCATGGCTGAGTCTAACTTCAAAGCTCTAGATATGAACATGGTTGATGCCTTAGAAGAGATAGAAGAGTTCCCAACACCATTTATTGAAGAAACATTCATGAAATCTCCATGGTATGCTGACATCATTTATGTGTTGCTTTATTTAAATGCTCCTCCTTCTTTTTCAAAAACAAAAGACAGATTTGTAAAAAAGAAGGCTTTAAATTATTGTACGATAGATGGAGTTTTATATTGGAAAAATGTTGTTGGGATACTACTAAAATGTTTACTTGAGAATGATGCAGGAAAAATCATGCGTGAAATGCATGAAGGAGAATGTGGAGGGCACTTAAACTGGAAGACCACAACAAACAAAATCCTCAGATCTGGTTACTATTGCCCACCCTTTTCCCGGACACCCACAAACTAGTAATGTCTTGCCACATATGCCAAATTTTTGATGGTAGAAGAAAGCTCTTGCCATTACCCTTGAAACCTATTAGTGTTGAAGCACCCTTTCAACAGTTGGGTTTGGACTTCATAGGGGAAATGCACCCACCCTCCTCAGCCCAGCACAAATGGATCCTCACAGCCACTAACTATTTTACCAAATGGATAGAGGCCATACCCACTAGGAATGCTACTGATTCTGTCATTATCAAATTCCTTGAGACCAACATATTGTCCAGATTTGGCTGTCCTAGGAAAATAATCACAGACAACGCTGCTGCCTTTAAATCCAAGAAGATGGTTGATTTCTGCCATAAATATCAGATCACCCTGGGCCACTCCACAACCTATTACGCCCAAGGAAATGGACTTGCTGAATCTTCCAACAAGAGCCTGACCAACATCATCAACAAGTTATTGGAGCAGAATCAGAAAGCATGGCATAGTAAGCTTGTTCATGCCTTGTGGGCTGATAGATTAACCACCAAAAATTCAATCAACATGTCCCCTTATCAGCTGGTCTATGGAATTGATGCTATTTTCCCAACATCTTTGGGAGTGCCAGTCATGAAACTCCTTCAGGAAATCCAAGCTGAAGAAAATGATATGCAGAGAAGGATCAATCAGACCATCCACTTGTAGCAGACCAGAGAGGAAGTCTATCAAAGAACTCAAAAATTCCAAGAAAACATCAAAAGGTTATTTGAAAAAAGGACTAAAGAAAATGACTTCAAAGTTGGGAATGTGGTTCTCAAATGGGATTCAAGAAGGGAAGAGAAAGGAAAATATGGTAAGTTTGAAAATATGTGGAAAGATCCCTACATTATTCGTTCCATAAGAGGGCATAATGCATTTTTCCTGCAAGAACTGAACGGTGAAGAAGTGTTAGGAGGTCCTGTCAATGGCAGGATGCTTAAACACTATTTCTGTCAAGAGTCTTAGTTTCATAGTTTTTTATCCATACCATTTGCATAAAGAAAAAGAGAAAGAAAAATACAAAAACAATAGAAAAAAAAAGAGGGCAGAAATATAACAAGAAAGGTATATATGAAAGTGCGCAAGCTCAAATGCCACTACTTCAAGGAGCACTACTGTCCAATCATACAGCCTAATCATGATTGGGCAGATTTCAATTTATTGCTGATAGGATAGTGAAGAAGATTTTCCAAATTGTTTAATATTGGCTTATCAGTAGAACAGATTAGGACAGAAGAAAGAAAGGTTCAAACATGTTGAAAATCTGAACATAGAATCATAGGAAAATATGGCTCTAATTCTCTCAAAACTTGAGCCAAAGAGAAGAAAGAGAACTGGTTCTAACATGCTCAAAAATTGAATCAGCAAAGTAAAAGAGAACAACTCTAACAAGATCAAAACCAGAGCTGAAATGAAGAAAGAAAGGTGACTCTATAAAGCTCAAAATCTGAGTCACAGCAAGAAGGAAGAATGTTTTTTAATTCCAGATCTTTAAACCTTCCAAGTTTTGTTTTAATTTCTGCTAGTATTCAGTTCATGTGCAGCTTGTCTTTATACCATGGACTCACAACAAATCAGACAGTCTAATCCTGGTTTGACTGTATTTTCAATTTCTGTCTTAGAATATAGAGAATGAAAATCTTTTAGACTATTTAATCCTGACAGATATTAGATTAGGTAGAGAAGCTTATGAGTTCAACTGCTTAATCTGAACTCATGGAGAAATAAGGGTAGCATTAGATAGGTTTATTTTCCTATTTGCAAAATAAAATGTTGAAAAAAGAGTTTTTCATTCCAAGTGCACTCAAAGGAAGAAAAAATGCTAGGACAGTAGGAATGGGTAGGTAGAGATGTTGTTTTGAAGAATGATAGTTTTTTCAGGTTGTTGCAAAGGTTATCAGATAAAAAGGAGACCAATCAAGGAAAGAAAAACTGCTGCCTAATGGAAAGGCACTGGTCTGCTAAATACAGAGATTACTGAGGTTCTGGACACCTAAAGGGTAAGCTGTCCTCCACAAGTGGAGCCACTGTTAGCCACCTATAAATTCTGATATGCTAAATGGTGGCTAAATTTGTGTTCAAGCCTTCAAGATATTTTTTTTCCTTTGAAAATCTATCATCCTTGAGGTCTTATGTTTGTCCTATCTTGGAGTTTCATCTTCACTTCTATTTCCATCTTAAAGCCATGCTGATTCACTAAAGAAAGATATTCCAAAGGGCCTCTGAAACTACCTATTCTCACTTTTCCCTCCACTTTCATAAAGCTTTCTTTTCATCCTTTAACCCTCCATTTCCCTTTAAATGCCTCCAAAATCCCTGTAAACCTCTAAAAATCCCTTTTATAGGTTTAAAACACCCCTTTTCCCCTTTACCGAAAGCCAAAAAAGCCTTGAAAAACCTTCATTTTTGGCCTAAAAACCCATTTTTACACTAAGGCCTTAATCCCCTTTCGACCTTAGCCCTGGCCCCTTTTCTGCATGTGACCTGGAGCCATAACCAGGTGCTAGCCCTTATCGCTAATCATAATCGGAGTTTCCTTTCCCTAAATTTTCCCTTATTCTTCCAATCTTCCGATGCGATGAGCCCCTTCTCCTCTGATCCCTGATTTGATCCTGACGTCGAATACACAAGAATCGACGGCCGAGATTCAATCACGCTTCACATGTCCATTTCTCCTTTTCACTTTTCTGTTGGTCGCTGATTAGATCTCCATCGTCGATCTTTTCAAATCCAACGACCAGTGTTCCATTGCATCGCTCCATTGGTTCTTCGCTTCACTCATCACTCCAATCCTCCGATTTGATCTGGACCATTGGATCCATAAGAACTAATGGCCAGGATCTCATCACGCTCCGCCCATAGCCCTTCGTCACCTCCCCGCTGATTAAATCCCGATCGTCGATCATCCTTCAGATCGAACGGCCAGCTCTTAATCGCACATCGCAAATCCAAAGTCCCGTTCGCTTTTCACCTCCAATGTGTGATCCCCGATTTAATCCCAGCCATTCATTCTACCAGATCCAGTGGCCAGCGTTTCATCGCATCTCACCCTTCCATCACATGAGCCTCCACCGTCCTGACCTCCGATTTAATCTCCACCGTCAATCTCTCTTCAGATCGGACGGCCCGCGTCGCATCGCTCCATCACATCGGCAAAATGCAAAGGCTTAGTCCCTTTTCCTGTCTCCTCCGATGCCGATTCCCGATTTAATCTCAGCCGTCAAATCCACAAGAACTGAAGGCTAAGATCGTCCTGCACTCTATTCATAAGCCCTTCATCATCGACCCATATTTAATCTCTGTCATTGATCTATCATGATCCGACAACCCTCATTTAACCCGCCGATCACCCCCAGGATTTTTCTTCTGTACTCCCGGTCCCACCACCAATGCCCCGTTTCCTCTCATTTTCACCTTTTTCCTATGTATTTTCCCATGCGTAAATTTTTACACTTTAACACTAATAGTCATTTTTACCACTTACTTAGTTTAAACCTTGGATTTCGTGATGTTGTGTCATAAATCCTTTCTCCTCGCATACACTTTACCTCGCAGCTCTTCTTCCTTTGCGCTCTCCCACAACCGTCCGATCTCCTGACGATCATCTGATGGTCAACATTGCGTATTGCATAATTTTTGAGCCCTTCCCACAGTGCGCAAATTTTACATGATAAAGTTGGTTTTAGAAATCCACGTGTTGAACGTTAACCTATATCACATTCCAAAAGCTAAAACCGCCTCCCCCCCATTTCATTTTGTGAAAACCACTGCCAGTTTGCTGCCATACCACCTACCCTCCCCCACAATGTCATTTTCACTTTAAATCACAACCGTAGATCATCCTGATCTAACAGTCCATGTTATATTGTGATATCATTCTATTGTTTCTTATCTGTTCCCCCAATGACTTCGTCGAGCGATCACAGCCGTTTATCATCCTAATCTAACGACCCGCGTTCATCCTCACACCCAGACCTCCATTGACCTAGTTAGCTGCTCTGCCAAGATTTTTTTTCTGATTTTCCGCTGCAATCAAATTCTTCCTCACTGCTCCTCTGCCAACCTAGAGCCTCTACAAGAAGTCTAAACCCAGCCTGCAGGATTTTATAATGTGTTTTTGTGTGTTTGCAAGTTTTTTCATGGCCAATGAAGGAATTAATGTTTTATAGTCACAAAGGTGAAACAAAAGCTCAGATGGAAATCTCAGGGCCTCAAAAAAACATCAAATGGCATCAGTACAGAAGCAGTTTGAGCAATCAGCAAAGTGAAAACATAAACAAAGTTAAAACAAGTTGAAGTACAAAGAGACAGCGCAGTTATTAGTGCAGAATGTTGATTGACACAAACGTAGCCTATCCCATGCACACAAGCCTTCCAAGCAGTTATTACACCAGGGAAGCTACTACAAACTGTCAGAAGTAGTTATTTAAAAGTATGGGAGTCCTCATAGCCCATTCTTCACTTAACTCACACCAAGAAGATAACAGTACCACTCCAGATGGTTTTTCCTCTCAAGGACACCCTGTGGGTGATTTCTGTCATATCAAAATGGTCTCAACAAGCTACAAATTTATTGATCCTGCCTAGAATTTAATGTTATGTTCATGACACAGGATGGAGCATTCGAATGCCCTCTCCTATCTATGAATGATCATTTAAAACTTTCCTCACCTACTTTTCCTCATTTTTCCTATAACAACTCTTCGAAGTCTCATTGTAAAAGGTTGGCATTTTGTGATTTCTAGAGTAATACATATTGGTGCTTTGAAGAAGAATTGGTGTTCTGAAAGAGTGTGGAAGTCTCTGTGTTTTTCTGTGGATGAAGGAGGCTGAACCATTAGATCCGTGAGCCTGATTTTGGTGAATTATTTCTTATTGTTAATCTTATTTCATGTTTTCCACTTTTTTCCATCATGCTTTGCTTACAGTAGGATAAAAAGTTTAGGCAGAGAAATGTATCTTAGAAGCACCTCTGACCTGTTAATCCTTCACTGTTTATATGTTTTCTGCTACTGAACATGACAGGGTAGTCTAATAGATCTCATGTATATTCAGTTTGTTTTATTTCAGAAATGGTTAATACAGTTGTGCTAAAGACTGTTTAGGCATTCCCTCTGTCTTTGCCACTGAATGTTGTATCTGAAATCTCCCTTCGATTATTAATGCTTGTAGTTTGACAGTGAGGTCTGTTTCAATCATACCCTCTGTTTCTTATTGTAATTAGTGTGTTAAAGGTCCCTATAATTGCATTCCTAGATGTCTAAGGAATTCCATCTTGTTTGAATGCAATTGTATGTCTTTTTTGATTTAGCCTTCAGCAGTAAACTTGTAGGAGGAAATAGGGTGTTCCTCGAATCCTATAATTTATTAAAGAAGGTTTAGTCTACATTTCGCTTTCCTTTGAGTGTTACATTGATTGAGTTCGAAACAATGAGCTTACTGGAGGAAATAGGGTGTTCCCCGAATCCTTTAAGCCATTGTGAAAAGACTTAGTTTGCTTTCACTCTTAGTCCTTAATGTCACTAGAAAATTTGGCCCAATTTCCGACAGCCACTTCATCGCTATTCCAACACATATTCGTCATAAGAGCGACAGTTCGAGGACGGAAAAAACGTGGTTTGCCATGACGTCGCAATTCCGATGCCTTGACAAAGTGTCGCAATACTGACACTTTTTCCGTCGCTTCCAAACAAGCGTCGCTCTTCTGACGTTTCCCAAACCATCGCTCTTTCGACGTTTGTAAATTGTCGCAATTTTGATGAAATGTGGTCCAACGTTTTGAACATCGCTCTTCTGACATTTTGAACATCGCTCTTCCAACGTTTTTATACTGTCGCTCTTCCGACGTTTTTAAGTTGTCGCAATTTCGACGCCGTACAAAAGTGTCGCAAGACCGACGCTTTCCAGAAGCTTCGCAATACTGACACATTCCAAAAGCATCGTAATACCGATGGCGGGTTCAATTTAAAAAAAAAAATGAAACTTTAAAACAGAACAGTAAATATCCAATATTTATTATGAATTGTGGGCGTTCCAATTGTTATGAACATAATTCGACTGTGAAATATTAATATAATAAACCACCCCGCAGCGCTTCGACTATAAACAATCATATAAACATGGCTCTGTATTTCAAAAAACAGGTTTAAAATAGAAATAGGGAAACATTTTTTTTTCCAATTGTTATGAACATAATTCGACTGTGAAATATTAATATAATAAACCACCCCGTAGCGCTTCGACTATAAAAAATCATATAAACATGGCTCTATATTTCAAAAAACAGGTTTAAAATAGAAACAGGGCAACATTTTTTTTTCCAATTTTTATGAACATAATTCGACCGTGAAATATTAATATAATAAACCACCTCGCAGCGCTTTGACTATAAAAAATCATATAAACATGGCTCTGTATTTCAAAAAACAGGTTTAAAATAGAAACATGGCAACATTTTTTTTTTCCAATTGTTATGAACATAATTCGACCGTGAAATATTAATATAATAAACCACCCCGCAGTGCTTCGAATATAAACAATCATATAAACATGGCTCTATATTTCAAAAAATAGGTTTAAAATAGAAACAGGGAAACATTTTTTTTTCTAAGTAAAGTTAATCTATTAACAGTGGGAATAAAATTACAGCATGACCGAAGTCAAAAACATTGCCCAGAATTATGGAAAATTTGTCATCAAAAAATAAAAAAAGAAGACTACCCTCATACGGGGAAACCAGTCTTGAATGTTTACAAAATTAAAAAATATTATAGAGGTCCAGCACAGACGTAATATAAGAAAAAACATGCCCAATTAAGTGGGCCGCGAAGCAAGAAAACCAAATTAACCAAAGAGAACAAGCTACTCCTCCGGTGGTTCTTCGACGATTCGGCACCATCCTTCGGAAGGTCCCAGATCACCAGGTGCTATCTCCACATTGACGCCACCGCTCCCCTGCTGAAGGCCCAAATTCTGGCTGGATTTCTCTGAGCTCAGACGCACCAGACAGGTGCATTGTTCCTCCACTTGGGCCTCCTCACGAAAAACCACGGTGATTGAAGCTGTGATTCGTGGGCGGTTCAGAGAGAAATTAAAGAAAAAATGCACAGTGCGTGTCATGGGAGAAGGTGAAGCGGTGGGGAAATGAGGAGCAGGGGAGCCCATACGGTGGCCAGATCCTAGAACCTGACCCCGCCCACTTCTAAATCATGTCTTGGAAGTGGTTGTTTTGCTGGAAATTATTCACCAGTTGGTTTCATACCAAAGTCTTTTTCTCATTTTCAACATCCAATACATGAAAAAGATAATGGTTTAAAACAACATAAATATTTGAAATTTTGCAAGAATTGTCTGGCACACTTTGAATATGAATTTTGAATTTAAGTGCATGATGTTGTATAGGATCAAGTGTCATTTTGAATACCAAAAGTTTCACAAGAAACTTCTCAACATGCTACCCTGCAGTAATGATTAAATGACAATATTGCATCAACTATTTCCATAATAAAAGTGCACCTCGGCCATAAGACTAAACAACTACAAATGTTGTAGATCTAGCAAGACCACACAATCAAATGTATTCTACAAGGCCAATACTGTATGAAAAATGAAAAGGAGTTTGCAACCAAAAATACCTCAGGCAACTAATTCAATTAGATACACCAAACCATTAGAAAAAAGGAAAACCAGCCTACTCAAAAGGCAAGCGTTTACCTCCTTTGACACAATTTTGAGTTCCGAAACAAGGGCCTTTATTGTCTTGTTAATGCCCCTAGTAATTTGAATGGGGTTTGCACCTACTGCAACAAACTAAACAAAAAGGTTTCATTTCAAATTATTTTCCACAAATTTAAGATACAACCATTGTCAGTTTTGTATTTCCTAACAAGCTCATAAATTTTGACAAAATAACCAAAAAATTTTAATACTTGATAGCAATTTTTTCACTCAAAAAATATCTTAGACTCAATAAGCCCAACCCAAAACTAAAAAACCAAACACCATAAGACCCTACAAAAATGAATAGATGATCTTAATCCAGTACTATCGACAAAAAGTTACCTTTACACCCTCACTTATTAAACCCTATGCAAGAACAACAGATGTTGTGGTTCCATCCCCAGCTAAATCATTTGTCTTTGTCGCAGCTTGCCTTACCAACTTGGCCCCAATATTTTCAACTGGGTCCTCTAATTCAGCCAATAAAAAGGCCAAAACCATAGCATTGAGATACATTTCATTACACTGTCAATAACAATAAAATTTGACTCAGCCATAACCCTTTCCTTTTATTGTTGTGAAAATCTTTATGCATTGCTCTAATGTGGCTAGTCCATAGGCCAAGTAGACCACTGGGTAACAAATATGTTTCCTTTCACCTTTGTGTTTTCAAATTATTCCTATCAAATCTAAGACATTTAAGAGGGGGAACTAATACAACTTTAAAAAGAAAACCAGAGCACACATCTACAAATTACCTCCTTAGCTACTGTCACACCATCATTAACTATTTTCGGAGAACCATGCTTGCTCTCCAAGACAACATTTTGCCCTTCGCCCAAGGGTGACTCCAACAAGATCAGCAAGTTTGTTCACACCGCCTGCAAGACAAATTGACAATGCTTTCGGTAAGTGTGCAATTGAATGCCAGACCATATGCCAAAACAACCCTCCATGAAAAATTAAAATAACACATTAAAATTGAATATAAGTGGACAAGGAAAGATCCACCACAGTGAAGTTTCACGTGCAAGTGACCTTCCTTTAAACATAATTTTTTCTCTGACCTGCAATTTTTTTGTCACTGAGCCATCCTTGTTGAAGTACAACTCCTTTTCCATAGCTCTTGTATTAAATACCTTCTCTTTGTCACATAATCTCAGAGTCCCTCTTCTGCTTGAGTGATTAAAGGAAATCAGTGAAAAAAATGAAAGAGAAGACAATTGTCTGCCATAATTATCAAACATTGCACCTAGCTTCTTCCCCTTTCCATTGTTACCCAATGAGGTAGATGTGGCAATTTTTGTCATACTGCCCAAAGCAGAGGCCATCTTCTCTTATCCTAAATATAGAATTACAAGATCTTCATATTAGTATGAACCATAAAAAACATGACTCCCATTGCTAAAAACCACTTTTAATTTGTAACAAGCAAACTAAACAACTATCGCAACTTTTGGCAACTTCTGGAGCATTAAGAGAGAAACAACCAAAGAGAAATACAACCACAATCCTCATTTTAATGAGACCGGACTATATATTTGCAATAAGATAATAGAAAGAAATAATGAATATATTAAGGCCAGCACAAAACAATCTTTAACCAATGTCTCTCGCGGCCTTCAGGTTTCCATGCTAGAGGTTGCATATTTTTAATTTAAATTATTGACCTCTCGTGCCCATCTATGAATGCATCCAATGGGATATCTACATCAAATGCTCCTTTATATCCCCCAAAAAAAATTCCCTACTACAAGAGCACTAGTATTGATGGATCACCCCACACCATCCCACCCATTAGAAATGGTGAAAAAGGAAACCCGAGAAAACTTCTGAAATATCTCAAGATGACTATATGGGTGGTTCTTATGAATCAACCAACCATTCACAGCATGCTCATCAATCCAAAACATGAGTATTATGTGAGAATATTCAAGCAGGCACTGAATCAGATTTCTGAAGCTATGTTAGAGAAACCCTAAACTCTCACTGAAAAAATAAAAATATACTCAGCAACAAAGATGATCACACTCTGGGTAGCCCTGGAGGCTATTTGGGGCTGATGAGTCCAATAGGTCTCAATGAACTGTTGCCCTCACTGGGGAATACTATTGCAGTGGAATTTGATACTATTTTGGATGTTGAATCCCACGATCCTAATCGAAACCAGTACCTTCAGCTCTAGTACCTGTTCACAAAATAGGGTGCCATAGTCATTCATGTGTGCAGAGAGGGTGAATTGCAGGCATTGCAACAGGAGGTGTTTTTGTTGTTGCATTGGCCACTAGATTGTTTGTCTGCTTCTGCTACAAGTGCAGAGTATTGAAAAGGATAGAAAAATTTAGTTTAGATATTTTGAAATTGCCTCGGAAATTAACCTACAAAGAGTTCATTAATGCTACGAAAGACTTTTTTTGAATGTGACTGATAATCGATAATTGCAAGCAAGGGTAATCCCCTTGTGAAACCCAAATTTCTGAGCATTTTCTAAAACCTGATGACAGAGTCATTGTAATGAATAAGCGCCTAGGTCCATATTACGTCCAAATCTACCAAGCAACAAGATCTATAAAAAAAATCCACAGTATCTACGAACTAAGAAGAAGAGGCAGAAAATGTATTCTGCTTTCCTGTTCGAAAAGTGGTTGGGGTTTACGTCACAGAAAAAAATTTGACAGAGCCCATGTAGCATTTCTTATCATTGAAATTCTGGCAGTATCATTCAACTGGGCAAGCATCTGCCTCAGAGCTCCATGATTGAGGGAAAGATCCCTAAATGTTGCAAAGTCTCCAGCAATATTTCCCAAAGCCCAAACAACCTTACACGAACACCAGTTGAACTCAAAGTTGGGTACTAGTTTTTTAAATAAAATTCCAAAATTACAGACATATAAAGATATTTGGGAAGAATAATTTTATGCCTCTAAAATAAACGTGCTACCTGTTCTCGAACATTATCATTCCCAGAGGTAAGAAGTTCCACAAATATAGGCAGTGCCCTGTAATCAATCACAACCTTTGTATTCTGAGAGGTTCCTGAGACTATATTAGTCAAAGCCAAAGCTGCTTCAAACTACATTATCAATCACAAGGTATCACCATCAAAGCTATAATTTTAAGATAACAATTTATCTACCATTGAAAATATAATTTTAAAATAGATACACCTAGTGATATAGACACCTAGTGAGAGTAGAGGTTAGGAAATTATAATAAGAATTATTACAAGATATCACTCACAGTGCAGTTGATTGTTCATTGTCTGTTGTAACTATAATTTTAAAGAAGACACACTTAGTGATATAGACACCACCAAGTGAGAGCAGAGGTTATGAAATTATAATAAGAATTATTTCAAGATATCATATTACTCATAATACAGTTAATTGTTTATTGTTTGGTGTAATAATTGTTTATTATTTATAAACACAATCAAACATATTATGAGGGACGGTGATGAAATTGACAACGGTCTCATAACAAACCATAACAGGCACATCCCCTGGCAAGATAGACTCTGAATAAGAAAGAAAGAAAAACAAAGTGATTACTTACAGGATCATAGGCTTCCTGAAGAACAAGATCCAGAGCAGCATCTGTAACCCCTAAAGCAACGCCTCTCTCTGCAAGATGAATTGATACATATTTCATATGTAGTCTAGCAAATTTTCCAAGCTCATCACGAGAAAGAGGATCAAATACAACTATCTCATCAAGTCTATTCAATAACTCTGGCCTGAAATGTCTTCTAACTTGCAAAAATATTCAAAGGCATGTCAAAGCACTGCAGCCAACTTCGTGATAAAATTATATGAAAAATATGCATACATAGAGTCCAAGAGAATGAAACGATAGGTGTATTGGCAGTTGCCGAAATGCAGCAACTAAAACGACAGGTGTATTGGCAGTTGCGTAAATGTAGCTACTAAAATGGCAGGTTTGTCAATGGTTGCAGGTGTGTGGATTTTTGCTGGTATTTTCAGACCGATTCCATGGAAATATACCAGAAACCAGTGGTATGTCAAACCTAGAAGGTAACCCGAGAGACTGTGACCGTCAGATTAAACAAGTAATAGGTGTCATGCCTAGGTAAGAAGTGTTGACGAAAAAAATTGATCTCTTTCATAACAGAAGGCCTATCAGCCTAAATATCTAGGACATGTGGAACTCCATGATAAAGACACATGGTGTGTGGATTTGAGTTTTACAAGTGGTCAAGTGGGCCGAAAATAGGTGAAATGTGGCACCACTCAGAGATTGACATGTGCCAATTGGTACAAGTGGTAGAAAATTGGCATGCTCAAACAACGAGGTGATGCAGGAATGACATGAGGGAGAAAATATTAGAAAAGCCCCAAATCTGGAGAACTAAAGCTCATCACCAACTTGAGATTGACAACTTTACATGATGTAACCTATGAAATCGTAAATGGAGAAATCATAGTAACAATAAAGTAACCTATGTAACAATAAAGTCGGATTCATCCTGGGAGTGGTAATGGAAGAAATCATAGTGAACAACAGGAAACATGCAGAGTTGCTTACAATCAAATAGATGAAAAAACACATACAAAAAACCTATATAATAATCATGAACAAGCTTAATATTGAATTATGAACTGTAAAGGAACTTAAAAAATGTGACATTACGAACCTGGTCAAGCGCACAAGCAAAAATATCCTGGACATGACCTGGTTGACAAGTTGTATTGCTCATGATGCAAGAGGATTTGTACCTGCACTGCCAAGTCAATCAAAATCCATCATTATCTATACAATAAATACAAGTAATTGATGCAGTATTTTTTACTCTAAGATGCATTCTTATGATAATTTTAGAACATATGTTGAAAATGTCAAAACATACCTGAATAAGCTCCTCTTCGTTTCAAGAACAATTTATTGGAGTCGCATGAACTTGGAACAAGCCTCCCACGATCTGAAAGAGTAGCAACTAAGTCAACGGTGACTTTTTTGTTGCTACACTGGATCGAGGGTGGTTTGCTCCAAGATTAAATCGCTCCAATAAATTATTCTCTACTAAACAGGGCCAACCACGTGAAGGTGGAAGCTCTTATGGCCCCTCCCCCCCCGCCCATCACTCTCAATTCCCCAATACCCAATCTATATTTCATTTTTTACTTTCATGAGCATAAAAAAAAATATTCAATAACTAATAAAAAAAAATTCAACAAAAAGTACGAAAGGAAACATTGAAATTAATGCTTGACATAAAAATAATATGATAAATGAGTTTTTTATATAACGCAAAAAATGCTCCAAGTATGGTAACGTTTGTCTTATAGTAATACAATGTTTTACATTATCAAATTTTATTTTTCTTCTTCCTATTTCTAAAGCTCCTAATTACATCATCAATATCATCATGCTCTGCTCCTGTTTCGTGCCTTTCGGCCCGCATTGTTGCGGCCTGGTTATTGTAGTCATGATGTAGTCTCATCCGATGACGGGGCATTGCCTACAAAAATAGATAATATTAAATTTTAATTATATACGATTTTAAATATCATTGAACTAGTTAAGTATTAATAAAAAAATTGCAATGAGATTATTTACAGTGCACACAGTTATCAGGTAAATTTGTTACCCCTATCTTCCTCTACGGTGGTAAGATCATAGGAAACATTCTCACATCATTTTAAACAAAAAAATTTATAAGGACAACCATCAAGGTATAATTAGAAAAAATTATAAGTGGAAATTAATTACCGTCACGGCCCTCACTGATAGCAGCATTGTCGGCCTGGTCCCCACTACAATGATCAGGTTGCACGAGAGGATCATCTACATCTGGCTCTAAAACTGGGTTATTTACCTCGTCGGTAGTGTTGCTCCCCTAATTTAAACAAAGTTGTTAGATATTAAATTTATGGACGAAAACAAAAATATTGAAAGGTTAATGTTTTACCTTATCAGGCATTGTAGATCTTGGGACCTGCCCCAAGCTTCTGCGACGTTCGACTACAACTTGATAGCCAAAACGGAAAGAGATATTTTTATCTTCCTCTGTAGTTATTGTTCCGAAGTCATCACCCTACATTATATATGATTGTGTATTTTTAATCATATCTGATAGGATTACAAAAACGTTGGAAGGCGATACAATTAATTATAAGATGTTTAGCTACTTAATTAAAATTCTTGCAGCTAATTTCAAGTAGCCACCCTGGCCGAGCTTGTGATGGCCCTTTTTCTCAATCCTAGCTTTGGTTGCCTTTGAGGTGTCAGGCAACCTAACATCAAAATATTGAAGTCAGATATGACATAGCACACTTTTATTTTAGACATAAAGAAAATTAAAGCTATTGAATTAAAGTTGTAATTTACCTTGCGGGTCCAGTTGGCATTTTTCCTTCTTTCTTTGCCCTTTTCTCTTTTCCGTCATGGATGAGTTCTCTCCACTCACTCTTTGGAACTGTGAGAGGACGCTCATATCTAGGGTTAAATTGCAATTGCATCCTATAGGTGTCCCTGGTATATTTCAAATATTTGCTGGCTACCCGAGCCACCGCTGTTCTGTCAAATATGCTGACCCCAAAAAGGGTTTCTAGATAATCTAGAAGTTCTTTTTTCAGGTTGAAACTCTGGGAATTACACCCTGTGCATATGGTTGGGCCAAAAAATTTCAAGTAGCCACCCTAGCCTAGCTTGTGATGGCCCTTTTTTTCAATCCTAGCTTTGGTTGCCTTTGAGGTGTCAGGCAACCTAGCATCAAAATATTGAAGTCAGATATGACGTAGCACACTTTTATTTTAGACACAGAGAAAATTAAAGCTATTGAATTAAAGTTGTAATTTACCTTGCGGGTCCAGTTGGCATTTTTCCTTCTTTCTTTGCCCTTTTCTCTTTTCCGTCATGGATGAGTGCTCTCCACTCACTCTCTGGAACTATGAGAGGACACTCGTATCTAGGGTTAAATTTCAATTGCGTCCTATAGGTGTCCCTGGTATATTTCAAATATTTGCCGGCTACCCGAGCCGCCGCTGTTCTGTCAAATGTGCCGACCCCAAAAAGGGCTTCTAGATAATCTAGAAGTTCTTTTTTCAGGTTGGAATTCTGGGAATTCCACCCTGTGCGTATGGTTGGGCCAAAAAATACCAACGCATGGCTCTCCAAAAACCTGTAGAACTCATTGTTTCCTACACAGAAAAAGAAGAAGATATTATCATTAATTTAAAAATAAAAATCATGATAAATATGTTTTAGATAAAGTACATGAAATAGTTAAAATATTAAAATTTACCTGGGAGTTGTACATGCTTTATAGGGACACCTTCATCGTTCACCAACAACGTGCCATTAATGGTCCCTGTGGAGCTGACACGTGTATCTCCAGGAAACACAATAATGTAGTTGGCCATATCAGCCTCATCATTGCCAACACGTTCAGCGGTTGGCTGGGTGTCTGCTTGGGCAGGGTGTGTTTCTTGGCTGGCACCTAAAGGAGTAGAAGGTGTACGAGAGGGTTGTTGGGCAATCTCTTGCCCTTGTGTCCTACTACCACCAACACCGGGTTCAGAAAATGCCAGAAAACGCTACATACAAAAGAACTTTTTGTTAGTTTAGTCAATGTAAAAATTAAAAATCAAACTATCACAATTCATCTCATGCAGAACAAAAAAAATATCCTTTTGACTTTTTATTATTACTTGATATGTTTCTAGCTGGCTCATAAGTTGTTTTATCCTCTCTTCTGTTTCAGGTGTTTGAGGCGCGTCTATCAAAGTATTAAATTCCGACCTTGCATCTCGTGCCTTTTTCGCAACAAGAACACTGGAGATAGGGATGAAGAAAGCTCTTCCTCAAAGAGGGAATCATCAGGCGTACCATGGCTAGGTGTCTGCATATTTGAACAAAATTAATATTATTTCAATTATGTAAATAACTAAAATACCTGAAGATAGAGCAATGCTGGCACTTTACATGTTCTTCCGCCGGCCTCTTTCCGCGATCATCCCATCTCGGGGTTGTTCCTGCACTGCTCTGATCAGTCTGCCACATTGCAATAAAATTATAAATGTAAAAACTTGAAAACAATATCTAACTTGAAAACACAAAATGAAAACTAAAATAATTTCTAATAAGACACTGGAAGACAGAGTTAGAGTTTCAAATATGCCTTGCATTGAATTCAGTCCTGGAAACATGTCATTGTACATTAAGGCACCCAAACAAGAGATGAGTTGACAATGAAGACCTTATTGAATATATTGTTGGAGCAACTTCTAGTAAACTTGTTGTGAAGACCTTGAGGACATTTTTTGAGCAACATTGTTGAAGTTGATGGTATAGCATTGTTGGAGACGATCTTGAAGGGCCTTGAAGTGAAGCTTTTGGAGCAACTATTGAAAAATCCTTAGAGCATTTAAGTAAGGCACTTTCTATCTTCCATCACCTTTTTCCTTTTAATATCCTTTAAATGATTTTGTTGATATTTAATGTTTGAAATCACGTTATAATTCCTTGATAATATGTTTTTGGGGACTTTCCCTTTGAAATTACCCAAAAATACCCTGGCAATTTTATCTTCAGGATGCATGTCTAACCCTATTGTTCAATATTTTGATTGAAAGTAGTAAACATAGAGAGTTAGGGGGCTCTTGAATTGGTTTGGTTGGGCCATTAGATCCCTAACATCTACTAGGGAGAACCCCCCTTGAGTTGGAGGAGAGCTAGCCCGAAGTGAAAAGAAGTTGGTGAGGTGACAATGGGGCTATTGAATTACACATGGTATCACACTTTAGCTTTAGGACTTTATCTTGAGAAGTGAGAGATTTTGCTATATCAATTCTCAAATTTTTTACAACACTATTGTTAAGAACTAATAAGAAGTGATGTTGAGGGGTTTTTGGGTATAAGAAACAATACCATTTAAAAAATAGGGTTCTCAGTCCTTGGCATTCCTTCACCTGGGCCTAGGGGCACACTAGAATAATTTCACACTAAACTATGCAAACTTAAAAGTAACTTAACAGATCCATAAAGTAATAATAATCATAATTCCTAATTTCCTATTGTACGATATGATGCAAATTATTCAAACATGAAGCAATGAAGACATGCAATGTCCGAATTTCAAGATTGATGAACCAATACAAGAATTTAGAAACTACAAATTTGATTCAATACTCTATGTCCTAACTCCAGGAAGGAATCTAGTTTGTAGTACATAACATGCATCGTGTATTATCAATTCTTAATTGACAACAACTAAAGGTCATCTACCTCATCAATTCCTTCCCATTTTGTGTTTTTATGTTATATTCCTTATAAAAGTGTCAAATTTCTCTCAAAGTAAGCAACCACCGAATAAAATAAAAAATAGTTGAGATATGATTGAGAAATGGTCATTTATTTCTTGAAAGGATCTTCACAATTTCTTTGGTTGTTTTTCATCTCAAGAAACAAGAAATGACCCAAGAAACTATCGTGATGTAATATAAGAAACAACACGATGCAATGGCCATTTTCAAAGCCAAATGATGTCCATTGAGGACATGGCCTTTATTTGGTTCTTGTTTCATAGGAGTTTCGAGTAGAAATGGAACTTTGTTGTACCATTTCCAGTAGTAAAAAGGGAAAACCTTCTTTTTCCATGGGAAATAATTTACCTTTCCTTTTTCAAGATAATCTAAATCACAAAAAATATGAACTATAATGCACACATTCTTGGATAATGTGAAAGTGGAAAAGGAATACCCTACACAAGTGATGCACACATGTACATTTGAACACTAATAGATTTCTGTAGTTGAAATGCAATGCTTGTTTTCATTTAAATGTAGGGTTTTTAAAGCAGGGAGAAATAATGGCTGCCAAATTAATAAGTGTTTCTTTGGGAAAAATTTAAATCTTGTATTGGGTGATGAAGATAATAGAGGGTATTGAATCTTGATTCTTGACATTGTGTTTAACTTGAATAACTCAAATTATTATAAATATCAGTGGATGAGTTCTTTTTTTCAAGTATGTCACTCAAAACTCTTATGTCAAAGCATTGTATGATGGCTAGCATTTGCTTGTTTCCCTTTCTTCAGTTCAATGTAAAAAGTATATTAATATATTGGAGCATGAATGATAACTACAATTTTTTGCTTTGCAGTATATCCAGCCCCAAGATTATGAAATTTTTTCTCAAGTGGAGCTATTGGTTATTGATGAAGAAGCTGCAATTCCATTGCCTATCGTAAAGGCTCTGCTCGGGCCATATTTAGTGTTTCTGTGCTCTACTATAAATGGGTAATAATTATAAATGAGCCAACCAGAATCACAGATTTTGTAACCATTTGGTTTCCATGGATAGTGATGATGATATTAACCCTATATATCAATGACCTATATCTATATTAGAATGATCTCAACATTGACCTTGATATGGTTTTATGGATGTGACCTTTGGAATGTCATCAGAAAATCCCCAAATATCAGAAAATCCACAAATCTGGAGAAGTAAAGCTCATCACTTTTGATCTGGAGTACTACCCTTGTGATAAAGTTGATGACTTTCGATCTCCCATTCTCTACCACTTTACACTTCACCTTCAATATATATTAGACCAAGGGAAATTCATTACTGGGTGTTGAGATGGATGAGTTTGTCGAACTAAAATCCATAGCTTAAACTTCATGAAACTGGTGGAGTCAAATTCATGCAAGCACAAACACATCTTAAACATCCTCTTTGAAACTCATCTGAAAGAACATTGGAAGACATCTAGAGAGAACCCTATAGCCTAACACAATCTAATGGAATTGACCAAAAAAACCCAAATAGAGTCAACCCTATTAGAGGAGGAAGGGCGTGCAGTAAGAACTTACCATTTTGCAAGAGTTGAGGGCGAATGCTGAGGGAAAATGCTATTCTGCAAGAGCTGAGGACGAACGCTGAGGGCGAATGTAGGGCGAATGTTGTTCTGCAAGAGCTGAGGGCGAATGCTGTTCTGCAAGAGATGAGGGTGAATGTTGATGGCGAATGCTGTTCTGCAAAAGAGCTGAGGGCGAATGCTGAGGGTGAATGCTATTCCGCAAGAGGTGAGGGTGAATGCTGAGGGAAAATGCTGTTCTGCAAGAGCTGAGGGTGAATGCGCGTGTGATATCAGATGTTAATGTAGTTTTTAATAAAATAATTTTTATGTAGCGCACATATAGGTGTCATTATACCGACGACGGCCAAAGCGTCGCTATTACGACGGATGCCTCCAAACGTCGCAATTGCGACACTTAGACATTGTGTCGCACTTGCGACGTTTGGAGGCAGCCATTGCAATAGCGACGCTTTGGGGAATAGTGTCGCAATTGCGACGTCTTCCTCCAAACGTAGCAATTGCGAAACTTTGTCTAAGTGTCGGTATTGCGACACTTTTCTCTAAACGTCGGTATCACGACGGTTTCGGGCGGGATTGAAAAAAATTGGGGAAATTTCCGACATTTGGTCAAAAGCGTCGGAACCAAGTGTCGGAATTTCCCCCAAATGTACTAGTGTGTTCATCCCATTTCACCTATATTATTCAACAGATCCTAGACCAAGTTAGATTTGCCCTTTGGTTTCCCTTCCTTCTCAGTCAGAACTATTTGGACTTTCACATGACTCCATTGCCCAATGGCTTGTAGATTCCCATGCTTTATCTATACCACATGAAACATATTTGTCCAACCAAAAAAACAAAACAAACCCTTGTGCTCTATAACTGGCCTAAGATCTTAAATTGAACTTTAAAGATACATTATTCTTTGCCTTTATAGAGAGATCCCTCTTTGGATCCAAGATGGCTAGATCCTGATATCCCAAAGTGGTTTTGATGTTGTCTTGTCTTTTGGTTTTTCCTAACTTGCCAAAACACAGGAACCCCAATAGGATATTCCAAAATTTTTATCATTTATATGGTATATAAATAAAATCCAGGTGATCATCCATTAAGATTCATTCTCGATAGGAGAAATCATAAGAAAATCCATTTATCTCCATATCCTTCTAACATGTATTGTGTGAGGTAAACAATTAGGCATATCAATGGGCCAATTATGGATTGATACTAAAATTTGGGGAGTTAGTGGCTATTGTAACATTAGAATAGAAATCCATGCCTTAAATATCATCAAGTAAATGCCACATTTCATGGTATTAAATGGTTGGATGGAAAATAATGTTGTACACATTCACTGGCACATGGTGCACCAACCATTAATCATCTCCCATACAATTTGTAACATGAAGATATGGGAGCTAATATGCTACATTCTCCAATCGTTAATTCTGCATGTTTATCTTTCACTGGAACTTATTTTTTAGGTTCATTGTAGGATAATGGTTTCTACCAACATCCAGTTCTTCTGGGTGTTCCTCAACTTTGTTTTTAGTGATTGGCCCTTTTTTTTGTTTCAAAGTCTGTTAGGAGCAAGAGAGTTTCCAAGGTAACTTGTCCCCTTGCAAAACTTTAACACACACTGTCTCTAACCACCCCTTGTTTAGTTTAGCAAGGGAAGTTCACAACATTATCTGGTTTGAGGTTGTTATGCACAAAGATATTTTTGTTGGGGGGTGTTACAAGATGGTTTTGTCAGTGGAGGCAATGGACAATATTTTTCTATTGATGATTCTGGTTTAGTTGGGAAGAAAATGGATTCTTGGGAACTCCAATATATTTGTGGGGCTCTTAAAAACCATGCAAAACATGTGCATTGTAATTGTCTCTCTATGTTAAACCTGGATTCTAAATTACATGAATTGGAACAACAAATTTCAACACAGATTGCTAATATAATGGGGTTTTTGATGGATTTAATGAAGAAAATAGCATTGGTTGAAGCATAATCTAGTCTCATTCATAACCTGGCTTTAAATTTGCTAAAAAGGGACCAGTATGTAGCATCAACTTAGAGCATGGTAATTTTATCCTCAAGAGGTCAAATAAAGGGTGAAGAAATGAAGAATGAATTTGAATTTTGACAACAAGATGGAAACGATTGAGTAGGAAATTGAACCCACAAGCACATGCTCAGAGGATGCTTCTATCATTAGCACTCTATTAATTTTAATTTATTTTTCATTATATTAAGTTTCGAGTATCTCCTAAAATGTATATAGTACTAAGGAAATATGGGCTATTTTTTTTAGAAACCAAGCTATTTAGGTTTTTGTATTGTTGGCTTGCAGTAGGCCTGGTTAAAAATTGTAATGCAGTCAAACTTAAAAAATTATGAACACTATAGGTATGTAAAACTAGCTACAATTTTTATTGTAGTCTTATATAACATAAATTTCCTAGTTACTATTATAATTCATAAAAAAAAAACCCTTGGGGTTTATTTCTTACAGTTCTATTCATGACGAAGAAAAGGGTAGCATAGTAATGTTGTTGTCACCCAGGGGCTAGGTTTGTTTCATATGCAATAGATTAGAGCATTGGACAGACCTAGAGGTCAGTTTGGTTGTTGCTAAAGTACCACATGCCTTCCTCACCTCCCATAAGGCAGAAATAAATTATTGAATGATGTACAATGATCACATTGACATAATTGGATGGTGTTATGGATTTTAGTGGGTGATTATAGTGATTATTACCAAAGTAGGACCTAATAACACTTCATAATTTTATAATTTATTCATTTGTCTTGTCATACTGTTATGGGACATAGTCAGCTCATTGACATGTGCTATCTCCCATGGCCAGGTTATGTTACTAGGTGACTTGTTGAAGTAGTGCTCCATATCCCCTTCACACATCACACTCTCCACTCTATTTCTTCACCTTAATTCCACTCATTAGAAGGTGTTGTCCCCCTTTCATGCTAGGTTTCTCAAGGGTCATTATTAAAAGGTATATGAAAGTTACAAAAAAGCCTAATTGAAATCAAAATCTCAATATTGTCCATAGAATATCTAAAGGGGAAAATAGGTGAATATAAAAGTTAAAATGAACAAATCTTGAGCCACTACCACCTCATGATGAGGCTCCCCACTAGTCACTATCTTGTCTAAGGAACATTCCATTCTAAATGGGACATGTTCAATGAAATAAACACTTGAATGAATGAAAAAAAAAGGGTAGTTAAATAAAGGTGAGGAACAACAAACCAATGCTCTAAGCTCCCTCTCAAAAGGCTATTGAAAAAAAAGTCCTAACTGTAGATAGCTAGACATGAAAAAAATGAAATACCTATGCATCAATTGATTTTGAGGGTCATTCCATAAAGGATTCCCCTTCCATTCCAAATACATAAGTAGTTACTATAAAGCATACCTTTTCCTAACCTATTTTGAAACACATATTGTCATACGAATTGATGATTTCTTATAAATTGATATTTATTATGTTGTGTCAAGAGGAATTATTAGGATTTCATCAACTAAAAAATCACGAAGAGGGCCCATACCACCATTCCAAATGAAGATACAAATTTTCCATTACAGAAAATAGTGCCACATCCACCATCTACCTTAGATTCATCAGCTCAATTCAACAAGTGTTGGAGGAGACTATTTAAAGACATTATGTTGAAGTTTAAGATTTGTCTCAACTTCGAGTTGCACATACGGTAGTTGAGTCCATGCTTTTGGGAAGAGAGAACTTTTGTGGCACATTTGATTTGTAATAAAAGCCCTTTTAAGGGAATTTTTTAATATCACATTGTAAAAATTCACTTCAATGGGAATTTTGAGAGTGATATATTCGATTTGTAATTCAGTTCATGGTTTTGAACAAGTGGTTTTGAGCCCCAGTGGTTCCAGGCCCACTTATTTTAACTCATTGTAAGAAATGAGAACTCCAGTACAAATAAGAAGAAATAGCATCATTTGAAATATATTGAAGAAAAATGAAGAGCATATCTAAGTAAATTTGAGCAAAAGTCTTGTTTTTTTTTTAATGTTTTCTAGTATTGTTCAAGAGTTAGTATAGGTTTAATATACTAGGTTGAGGAAAAAGCTTCAACACAGGCTGAATATGGGCATTGGATCTACCTAAATGAAATACACGTTGAGGTCTCACAAGATTCTCTTTTGACCAACAAAGGTAAGAGGTTTTGACCCTAATTGCACTAGAAATTCAACACCAAATTCTTCCCATGCATGTGAGATATGAACATCCAACTAGGGTTGGTTCTGTCCATTTAGTCGGGTTGATTGGACAATTCAATACCGCACCCAGTCCAATGGGAAAATTTTATTGGTTATGACTTTGGAAAACTATGTCCAGTAGACCTTCCTATCAACCTAGAAGTGAGAGGCAAGCCCACCAAGGTGACAATTGATGGATTTCCTAGAAGTTAACTATTCGCTCTTGCTAGTAGGAATAGGTTTTCCCTTCACTAAAAGGTTGAGAAAGAACCCTGTTCACAAAATGAAAGTTTGAGCAACAACACTATCACAAAAGGAAAATCCATCTCATTCCCATTCATTCCAAATTTGAATAAGACAAAACAAATCAACTTATTTTAGGTGTAAAAGAGTAAGAAAACTAACACGTGGAGGTATAAATACAATAAAAAACACTTTAACAAGACAAAATTTTAGGCATGAAGTGTATTTCCATGAATATAACCCAAGAGTGATCTAAAATTGACCTGAAAGCATGACGTTCGATGAGAAAAGTTGGCACAACCACATACAGTGCAAATCCAATCAACCACATGAGTGGGACCTTTAGATCTTCCTTGATTTGATCTATTTTTCAAGTTCAACTGCCTTGCCTTGGGGTAAACCTTCAGTTGGCTTATTACTGTGATCCATAAAAAGTGATTATAAGCAACATAAACTCCAAACATTGCAATGTACTTTACTCTATACAATTTGTAGGAAGATGAAACGATTTTCTAAGGTAGAAGGATGCATAAGCATGCAATGATATAAATTATGCACGTCAACTAGAAACTAAAATAATTCTCTCAAATTTCTCATTCTATAAATTCCATGGTGATTGGAAGCTATGTCTACAAAGAAGATTCCATTTTCCAAATATCACCTTGTCTACAAGGCCTTGCCTTACCAATGCATTGACATGGTCATGCAGTTCATCTAAAGCACAATTCCCTTGTGTAAAAAAAATATTTAAATCGACCAAAACCTTTCAAACAAACAATGTATATTTTTCACTTAGGGAAACGAAATGCTCATAATCCAACTTGTGGAGAATGAACCATAATTTTATATTTGATAAGGGAGAGGAAAAAAAGAAAGAAACCTAACCTATACTCAAGGAAAAATGTGACATCCATTCACTAATAATTCCTTCTCACCAATTTCATCCATTATCTTTTGGGTTGCTTCCTTCTAGAGTATTAAACATAATCACTTAGATGATTTCTTAAGAAAACACCTATCTCTTTTAGAGAATTGCAAGCCACTTCTACTAAACAATAAAAAATATGGATGAGCCACTTACAGTAGAAGGAAAATAAACAAAAGAAAATCCACAGTACAAGTCTATGTTTCTTTCTTTGATGACACACATAAGGCGCAAGGGACTTCATTCATGCTGCATTTGTATATATAAAACATATTGTATCAACTTTACTTATTCTGCTTGGTGATGAACTTTAAAAATAGAAGGATGAAATTGGAATCATTACAATAGCCTAATATAAGTCATCTTCTATGGTTTTTGGGGATAGTTCCTTAACTACAAGTGTCACATATGGCACCCTAAATGTAGAAATTTATCAATGTCCAAAATTTAGGATTCAAGCATAGAATATAGATAATAGAAGAAAAACATTTCTATAACAAAAATCATGTCCATTGTTAATCAAATAAATCTCATATGATTGGAAGTTACCACAAGTACGTCCTCTTGATTATGTTTATGATCAAGGTCTCTCCGCTTCTCATTCTTCATATTTGTATGATTATCTTAAGAATTACCTCCCTTCTGGCTTTTCCCATGGATATGCCCTCTAGGTGATTGTGACCTTGAATGATAATGATGGCCATGGGATTGAGAATAGTCACAACATCACTTCTTACCATTTTTTTCATTAACCACAGTCCTGCCCAATTTTTCATGGCCACTCACCTGTTTTTGTTGAACATTGAATCTTCATTTAGCATTTCTAGAATAATGGTTAGAATGCTTATAAATAAAATTGTAATCCATTTCAAATTTGTCCTTTCTATTTGGTTGTAAAAATTGTGATCTATGATCAAAGATATCTTTATCCAACCCTTCCAAATTCTTGTCACCAAACTATGAAATCCTCTCAAAACCGTACCCTTGAAGATGACCAGTATAAGGGTGTTCATCAAATTTTTGAAAGTTATCAATCTCAGAAAACCCATCTATATTTTGAAAGCTGTCAGCATACCCAACTCTTCCATGCCTTAGCACATCCCTAATGATATCTATCTCATCATCCACAATTGTTATATATTTGGACCAAATTTCATGAGAAGAAATACATGGGTATCTATCCCTGTTAACTAGTTCTCTTTTAAAATATTCTCTTTGATAGACAATTTTTTATGGAAGGCCTCCATCAACAAAGCCTCTCCTTGCAGATGGTTTACCAACTATGATATTAAACACCACAAAATAATAATAATAAAAAATATAACTCTTATGTTTCATAAAGCTCTTCCATCACAAGCCTACACTATAATATAAATGTAAGTCTATTTACAAAGTATTATATGGAAAAAAAATTACTCTCTGTAAAGAAAATCACAAAACTACACTAGACAATATGCAAATAAAGAACACATTTAAACCATGAAGAAATATGAATGTATTAAATAAACATATCTAACTCAAATTTTTGCAATTGATATTTTGAGATCTAATCAAGACTTTGGTTTGTTGGATTGAGACTGTTGATTTTAATTTTGAGCTTCAATCTTAGGGATCACACATAAATCTTTAATTATTAGGCACCCATGTTTTCACCATGGCTTAGGAGCTCCCCACCAATTTCTTCTAAAAATTGTGAGGAATGTTTTGTTGAGATCCAAACAAGAGTTAATGTATCTAAAGAGTGAGCAAATGGATGCATTTATCATGAATGTCTTTTAGGAGAATGTGAAGCAGAAGATAATGATAGTAGAGATGGGGATTCACCATTGTGATCTCTCCTCCAAATTGTAGATATTCTAGTAACTGGTTTGAATTAGTCACCATCATGAACCATCATAGTTTGGAAGAAATTCGGTGAATTCCTTAATATATATATATCAGAAGCAAAAAAAATCACCAGTGGATCCTAGGGGTGTTTTGCATGGTTTTGTTGATGTAGTAGCAAACCTTACTCTAAAGGAGACAAGAGCCAAAACTATAATTGAGGGATGATGGTCTAGGAATTTTGTATGCAATACCTACTCCAATACAGACAAGATCCAAAATTATCATTGAAAGATGATGGTCTAGGACTTTCATCTGTATTTTTCCTAACATATTTGGATTCTTTGTTGTTAAAGTTTTCTAAATTGTGTCGCATTTGGTACACTCATGTTTGGTTTATAGAATGAAATGTAACTTTCCGAGAACAAAAAGGAAAAAAAATCCATAAAAGCAAGAACATGCCTCTTCAGATGAAGTCCAACCGATTGCGAGCAGGTTTTAGATTATGGATACAAAGCAGGAAGGGGGATGCAAGCAGCGATTAAAGTGGAAGTGAAGTATGGTCTTGGATTCTTGGAAGGATTGACTGATTAATAACCAAGAATTTTGTACTCCGTGTTTTATGGTGACTAAGGTGGATGATAAGTACATTCTTAAATATCTTTTGGTTTCTCTGAGATTATTTTATTTTCTTTGCATCCAGACCAAACACTAAAAAAGCATAGGTCTGCAATTTGTGTGCTTAAATATGGTGGTGATTAATTTAGAAGGTAAATATGTTATCTCTTGTGGGGTTTCACTGAGTTATATTTTATCTCAAACCAAAAAAGAGAACAAACTTTAATAGGTTTTCAATTTTTGTACTAGCTAGTCACCACTTTTGTCAAGTAATTGTAATTTTTCTTTGATCTTCTACCTACAACTGGACAATATTTTCCATGGCAGATTTGAAAACTCCTAATGATCAGGATTTCAAGGAAGAGGTAGTATATTTCCAATTCTGTTTTGTGGAATCTACGAAGAAAGGAAGAAAGGTGCACTCAAATGATGAGAATTTTGTGAGGAAGTTAGAAGAGTTCCTGGAAATAATGATCACAACCCCCACACTCCAAAGAAAATCCCTTTTGGTTGTAGAGAAAACCTTAGTTGGAAATTTCACGGGGCGATGGCCAAGTTACAAGGACCCTAATATCTAGATAATTGAGTATTGGATCCCTTTTATGAAGGGATTGGTCAATATTTTTCTTTACATAAGAGGATATGGCTTTCTTGTTCCAGCTTAAGAAGAGCCCATGGATTGATCTTCAAAAGTAGTGCCTACTCTCTAGGCCCTCAAGGGATATACGTGAATCATTGGATGTTTGAATTAAGCATAGAAGAATATCTCCCTATGGCTAAGTTTGGAAAAACACAGAAACATCTAAAAGTTTCTGAAATGGGAATGCTGGGAAACATGGACCCCCAAAATGGGTATGTATGGGTACAATGTATAAAAAATAAAAACACACAGATGTGTAGTTTTTATTAAATATCACATTGTCTTGCAAGAAAGTAAGAATGATACACATAAATGAAATTTTAGGAGACCCATGTCTATGTTGACTCTCATAGATGATTACATGATGAAAAATACCATATCTTTGTGCTCTTAAAAAATTCCAATATCAAACCCTCATACATGATAGAATACAATGGAAATGCTGCAATCATGCCACCTTTGAAATCTTGAAACTACTAAGTTTGATGAAATCTGAATGGGATATGAAATTCTACTTTCTCCATATGAAGTAACATGAGGTTAGAACCACTCTGAAATATCCTAAAACAATTAATGATATAATTTAAGCATGATAAAAAATGTAAGATAAAGGAGAATGTCAACCAAAAAGGTAAGATAAAAAAAAATTTCAACTTTTAGAAAAGGTAATATAAAAGAGAAATCAACTTTTACTTCAAGAATTTAATATTATCATTAATCACCATAGTGGAATTCTCCCCAGAGCTTAATTTCTTATCTCCATTTTGTTTTGAAGGGTCATTGGCATACAAAGAGCGATAATTTCCTATCGGTCCACACCCCTCTAATGCACTTAGGTGGGTCCATAAACTTCAGAGTACCTGAAATGTCATTAGAAACAAGTATGAAAGGCCTTGGAAACACCATCAATCGTATAGTAAAAAATTTCTAGGACATGGCCAAACTAGGCGTTTCCCGTAACTTATCCTTACAACAATCCCAATTTGGGTGTTCCTTCTTAATCTATCCCTCTTATTCTAAGATAACCAGACTCTTCAATAGATTGGAAAAAAATGCTCACACCTTTCTTGATAGACTAAATCTGAATGTGCTATATATGTATGTGTCTGCACTACATCAATATGAATCTAGAAAAAGGATTAACTAAGGCTACCCAACTAAGCCTGGACAATTGGTGTGATCTACACAAGCTAGACTATGAGAAAATCTCATTCCAATTCAATTATTCCACAAATATGGCTACTTCGTCAAACATTTAAAAAAGGAGAAACCTTCCCCTCAAATCTATCCAAATCCAATGCAACCCACTCAAGAAGAGAGAAGCATGGAAACAAGGAACACACAAATGAGAAGGAAACCCTCACTTTAGATAGTTGAAATCAAAGCCCCAACTTCAATTGTAAATCAATTCAAGATTCTAGATCAGTGTAATGAAGATGAGGTACTAGAGAGAATTCAAAAGGAAAATCCAACTAAGGAAATTCATGGAGGAAGGGGAGCATCTCACACTAGATCCATCTTAAACCCAAATATATCAAGCAAAAAGAGAGATCAATTTTTTTAGTTCATGGAAAAAAAATTATCATTTAATTCCATGTCATGTATTCAAAAATTTGATCCCTCTCGATGCTTGATAGATCCAGTATTAAGACGGAATGGGTTAGTTTAATTTTTTTAAATGTTATCACATATATTATGTACATGTGTAATTATTTATTTTTATTTAATTTATTAATACTATTTAATGTAATATTACATGACAACATCTACCCATACTAAGTTGCAGAGTTCCTCACTGCTCTTGATTAATTTCCCTCAACCTAGATTTTGGATACATGGTTACCTCCAAATATTACAAAATCGCCCAAATAATGCACTCTAATTTTTCACTTATTCCTTTTCTCTAGTGATATTTTTAGTTACATTGAGATCAATATACCAAGCATCATTAAAGACATTCTTGGCCACAAATGATGTAACCAATGCACCTCAAAATCCTATTTCTTCACTTGATCTTTTTTTTTGCATACTATCCAAAATTCTTATTTCCTTTTCCTTAGGATTCTTCTGCCTTTCTATTGTAACAAGTTCATACTAAGTGTGTTGGCTTTTGTTGGCAATATGATGCAATGTGTTGTCCTTGATGGCAACCTACTTGATGAAGTTGTTCTTGATGGAAACTGACATGATGAGTTGTCTTTGATAGCAACCTATTTGCTATTAATGTATCTAAAAATCAGTTCAGAAGTAGCAGAAGAAATAATTTCCAGTAAGTGCCAGAGAAATAATAAACAGGATATATCACAAAGAATACGAGGGTTTGTAACATCCAAGTCGCGTATGTACGTGGATTAGTACGTCCCAAGTCACATATGCCCTTTTGCGCTCCAAATTTACAATATCAAGGGGCATTACCATGGTTTTGGCACACAGTATTGAGCGCTATATGGTTTATTTGATTCCGTCCAAGAATACCATCGGAAGTGGTGTGGTTTTGGCTCATGGTATTAGTAAAAGATAAATATATTTAAGGAGAAGAAGATCATAGGGCAAGGTGTGCATGAGTAAGGGTTGTTGATGAATAAATATCTCTAAGGAATATCTGCCTGGATGAACTCTGTTCTTAACTGATAGATCTGAATCTATGATGCACCCATGGTTCTGAGGATGGTTCAATATCTCTAGATCTGATGATGATGAATCTCTAAGATGATCTGCAGAAGAAGAAATGGTGAAGATCTGGCGCAAAGTCTGCTGAAGATAATAAAGAAATCTGGGTATGTTTATAGATCTGATCTGTTTTGCAAATTTTTCCATTTACAGATCTATACGCTAGTTTATCTCGGCAAAAGCGCGTGTATACACGGGTTCTCTTAATGAAAAGCGCATATAGGGTTTTCTGAAAAATAAAATACACAGAAGTATACGCGGGTTGGTGTGAAGGAAAGCGCGTATGTACGCGACTTCAGTAAAGAAAAGTAGCATATGCTATTTGAATTAATGAAAGATCAGGGTTGAGTTTTTATCTGCATATCTATTCTGAAGTCTGGGTTAGTTCTGATATTTTGGTTACAGTGGTCTCACTGTTCTGTTTGAAGTATTGGGAAAAGTATTTTTGTTGATGGTTGTGTTGAAGCTGTTTGATCCAGTATGAAAATTGATGAAACGTGGTCTGCAGTGGGTCTGAAGGTTGAAGCCTTCAGTATGGAAGTAGAAGCTTTCAGCTAGTAGAAGCTGGTGTTGAATTCAGGGGGTCGAAGCTCCCTTCCAGGAGAGGCTGGTAAACGAGTTCAGGGGGTTGGAGCTCCCTTCCAGTTGCAGCTGGAAAACGAGAGAAGGTTGCAGCCTTTTGCAGGTAGAAGCCTGCGTACTGGTATAAGTCTGCATTAGTACTATGTTGTAAAATGTTTTCTATATAATAAATATTGAAGACAACGACGACAACAGCGGTGGTTTTCTCCTGAATTGGGTTTCCACCTTAAATATTGGTGTTCATGTGTGTGATGCTTTATTTTTTCGATTACTGTTCATAACTTCTAACCTGATACATAACTGATAAATCTATTTATAAGACTGCTTCTGAGAGTTTCTCTAAATCTGGAAAGTTAAATTAGTATATGCTAGTTTCCTTCTGCATTTCCGCGTGCATACGCTAGTTCCGTTCATAAAAACCACGTATGGAAATCTGCTTAAAGAAAAAGTTGAATTTATGTTATAAGCTCTAAATACTGATTCACCCCCCCCCCCTCTAAGTATTTTTCCCAACAATTGGTATCAGAGGAGGTCCTTCTGAAAAAGCTTAGCCGCTAGAAGGAACATCAAGCAAGATGAGCAATCAAGATGGAACCGCATCTATCAGGCCTCCGCTCTTTAACAGAAACAATTTAATCTTCTGGAAAACAAGGATGAGATCCTATCTTCAGTCTCTGGGAGCAGATGTATGGGCTATTGTTGAAGGAGGATATCAATATCCAGCTACAGTACCAATGGATCCGACGGAAAGGAAGAATTATGAAACAAATGCAAAGGCGGTCAATGCTCTATTGGGAAGTCTAACTGAATCATAATTTGTCAAATTCATGCAGCTGAATACAGCAAAGGCAATATGGGACAAAATCATTCTAAGTTATGAAGGTGATGTAAAGGTAAAAAGTGCTAAACTCCAAACTCTCAGAATTCAATATGAGAATCTAAAAATGGATAATGAGGAGAGCATTGCCAATTTCTTTTTACGTCTTGATGATATTGTAAATCGTATGATAAATCTGGGAGAAAAAATATCCGAATCTACTTTGGTTGAGAAAATTTTAAGATCATTAATGGCAAAATTTGAATCAAAAGTTTCTGCTCTTGAAGAAAAACAGGATCTTCAAAATCTTACTGTGGTGCAACTTCATGGCATACTAACTGCATATGAAATGAGAAGAGGAGGACCATCTGAAGTCAAAGAAGCAGTCTTTAGAGCTTCTACAAAAGGGAAATAAGTACAAAAAATAGAAGGATCAGGATATGTCTCAGAAGAAGATGAGGTAAATTTTGTAAAGAAACTTTAACTTGGCACAGGACAGTTCAGAGGTAAGATTCCTTTCAAATGTTATAATTGTGGTAGAGTTGTTCATTATGCTGCTAAGTGTCCTCATAAAGAAACACATGAAAAAGGGAAGGAAGTAGCAAGAAGGAATAAGAATCGGTTTAGCACTAGAAAAATTTACTATACTCTTGAAGACAGTGATGGGTTATCTGATAGTGAGGAAGAATGTGAACAAGATCTTAGACTTCTCATGGCATTTGAAAAATAATCTAGAGAAGAAAAGGATACTTTTGTGGATTCTCTAGAGGACAATTATTTCCTTGATGAAAACAATCAACTCAAAATATGCTTAGAAGAAAGTAAAATAACCATAGAGACTCTGAAAAATCAGCTTGAAGAAAAGGAGAAACACAATGAGAAATTAGAGTATGAAGTAGTAAGTCTAAGAAAAGAACTTGAGAAAGTAAAGACTCTGGATCTTAGATTTGCTAAAGGATCTAGAACCTTAGATGAAATTATCAAGGTACAATGTTCTCCTCTTATAAAGACAGGTCTTGGATATATTGGAGAATCTTCTCAGGCTTCAGCACCAAATTATCTAAAAGCTGCTACAGCTGGTATACAACATTCTGACACTCAGCAAGGGAATAAGGAATCTTTACAGGTAAAGCATGATCATCTCAATTCAAAGAACACTAACAGAAATATATTTCAAATAAAAACCAATCAACAGGTAAATTCAAGTAGAAGATTTCATGATCGCAGAAATTTATTCCTCAATGGACAATGTTTCTCATGTCACAATTTTGGTCATAAAGCTGTTCAATGTGTTGCATATAAAACCATCATGACAAGAGAAGCAAGAAAGAAAAGGATTGATATTGAAACAAATAAGAATACCTATAACAACTTTTCTCCTCTTCAAAATGAAGTTGAATGTGCTTATTGCAATAACTTTGGCCATGAAGAATCTGAATGTAGGAGCAAAGTTCAGCCAAAAGAGCATTTTCCTTCAAGCTCTAAAGTATGGAAAAAGAAGGATTTACAGGTTGAAAATTGTGGCATAGCGTTATTTGCAGAAGGTGAAGAAAATCAATGGTACATTTATAGTGGATGCTCAAGACACATGACAGGTGACAAAAACAAACTTCTTGCATATAGTGCTCTAGAAAAGGAAAATAATGTTACATTTGGAAATGATACTCCTACGGTAATTAAGGGAAAAGGGTCTGTTTTTCTAAAAGAAAAGGTGAAAGCTAATAATTTCATGTATGTGGATAGATTAAAGCATAACCTGTTAAGTGTAAGTCAAATGTGTGATCAAGGAACTGAAGTTGTCTTTAGTTCAAAAGAATGTGTGGTACGTGATCTTGATACAGGTAAAACAATCATAAAAGGAAAAAGAACTCCAAGAAACCTGTATGTATTGAAGAACTGCAAAGATCAATGTTACTTGAGTAAATCTTCAGAAAACTGGCTATGGCATAAAAGGTTGGGGCATCTGAGCTTCTCTCAGATCAACAAATCGAGCAGACTTAAAGCTGTCCGTGATCTTCCCAATATTACTCTACCCGAAAATATCATATGCAAATCTTGCCAGTTTGGTAAGCAAACCAGAGTACAGTTTAATGCCAAGGAAGGATCATCAAGTAAGCCTCTTGAACTTATTCATACTGGCATATGTGGACCTGTGAGGAAAAATTCACCACGTGGTGAACAATACTATATCTTATTTATTGATGATTTCTCTAGAATGTGTTGGATTGGGTTGCTTAAACAAAAAGATGAAGCATTTGAGAAATTTCAGGTCTTCAAAGCATTGGTTGAAAATGAATCAGATCTAAAAATCAAGTGTCTTAGATCTGATCAAGGAGGAGAATATACATCAGATGAATTCCTTGAATTTTGTGAACAACATGGCATAAAAAGACAGTTTTTTGTAGCTGGCACTCCACAACAAAATGGCGTAGCAGAAAGAATGAATAGAACAGTTCAACAAATGGCTAGAGCTATGCTTGATGATTTTGGAACACCTAACACATTTTGGGGAGAAGCAACACATACAGCGGTAAATATTCTTAACAAAGCACATGTTTGTGTAAATAGTGATAAAACTCCATATGAACTCTGGTATGGTAATCCTCCCACTGTGAAGCATTTTAGAGTTTTTGGAAGCAAATGCTTTATCAAAAATAATGATGAAAAACTTGGCAAGTTTGAACCCAGAGCAGATTAAGGAATACTTCTTGGTTACTCCTCTAGGAGTAGAGCATATAAATGTTACAATAAAAGACTTTGAAAGATTGTTGAATGTATTGATGTTGTTATTGATGAGTCTCCTGCAGCTCCAAAAGAAGAAAAACAAACAACAGATGAAGACGATGGTGACATATATCCTTCTACATCAAATAGAAATGATATAGACAATGAACCCAATGAAGAACCTGAAGATGATTTATCTGAAAAAGCTCCATCCAGATATGTTCAAAAGAATCATCCAGAATCTCAAATTTTGGGAGAAAAGGGATCAGGTGTACAAACAAGAAGGACTCTTGTGGGATCTTCTAGCTATCTGGCATTTCTATCCACTATTGAACCACAAAATGTCAATCAAGCTAGAAAAGATGAATGTTGGATTCAAGCCATGAATGAAGAGCTTGATCAAATTGAAAAGAATCACACTTGGGAATTAGTACCAAGACCTCATGACAAAAATATCATTGGAACTAAATGGATATTCAAAAACAAGTTAAATGAGAATGGGGATGTTATAAGAAATAAAGCTAGACTTGTTTGCAAAGGGTATGCTCAACAAGAAGGTATAGACTTTGAAGAAACGTTTGCTCCTGTAGCTAGACTTGAAGCCATAAGAATGTTTCTTGCTTTTTCAAGCTTCCAACAAATTAAAGTTTATCAAATGGATGTTAAATCTACTTTTCTCAATGGTGATCTAGAAGAAGAAGTTTATATAGAACAACCAGAAGGATTCATTTTGGGAAATGATGAAAAACTTGTTTGTAGACTTAAAAGGCTCTATATGGTCTCAAACAAGCTCCAAGGGCATGGTATTATCGTCTTGACAAATATCTTCATCAACAAGGATTTTCAAAGGGGTCTGCTGATAGCAACTTATACACAAAAATTGAAAATGATAAACTATTGATTGTGGTTGTATATGTTGATAATATCATTTTTGGAAGTAATGAAGAATCTATGAGTCAGAAATTTGCTTCTGTTATGTAGCAAGAATTTGAAATGTCTTTACTTGGGGAACTAACATTCTTTCTTGGCTTGCAAGTGCAACAAGCAATAGATGGCATATTCTTATCACAAGAAAAATATCTTAAGCAAATCTTGAAGAAGTATGGCATGGAAGATTGCAAACCTGTAAGTACACCAATGATAACCGGATGTAATCTCAGTTCTAATGATGATTCCCCCATGGTGAATCAACCAGAATACAGATCTATGATAGGAAGTCTACTTTATCTCACTGGGACAAGACCAGACATTATGCATGTCGTTGGGATTGTTGGACGATTCCAAGCTAATCCAAAAGAGTCTCACCTTCAGGCTATGAAAATAATATTCAAATATCTACAAGGAACTCAAGACTTTGGACTATGGTATCCAAAGAATGCTGATCTTACTCTTCATGCTTACACTGATGCAGATTGGGCTGGAAATGTTGATGATCGAAAAAGCACTAGTGGTGGTGCATTCTATATGGGGCCCCAACTAGTATCTTGGTTCAGCAAGAAGCAAAGTTCTATTGCCTTATCTACAACAGAAGCAGAATATGTGGCTGCCGCATCATGTTGCACTCAACTTCTTTGGATGATGCAAACCTTACAAGACATTCAAATCAAATTTTCACTTCCTATTTCTATTATGTGTGATAATACAAGTGCCATCAGTATCTCAAAAAATCCTGTTATGCATTCCAATACCAAGCACATTCCCATCAAGTATCACTTCTTACGTGAACAAGTGCTCGAAAAAAAGGTGAAATTGGAGTATGTTCCTTCCAAAGAGCAAGTTGCTGATATATTTACCAAACCTTTACCCAAGGAAGCATTCGAATATCTCAGACAGAAGCTTGGAGTAGTCTCTGCCATGCAGAGGATCAGATCTGCTTAAATGCAAAAGATTAAATTGGATACGTGGATTTCATGAAGGACAGTCGCGTATATACGCAAATTTATACACAGAAAACCGCGTATGGGTATTTGCTGACAAAATTCTGGTTCAGCATTCTTCAGCACAGCTACAGTGCTATTTGGTATCTTTGGTGGTGTTCCAGTTCTCATGATTCTGTTTCATTCTCTGATGTTTCTTGATAAATATGCCTTGATGATTTGTTGTTGAAAGTGTTCAGGATGCACAGGCTAAGGGGGAGCATTGGTCTTGTAGAAAGGATGCATTGTTGGCATTCTTATTATTTCCTGTGATCTGATCTCATGCTTGAGATTCTTTGGTCTTCATTGTATAAGTAATTTCTGTAATTTGATGAAAAGGTCATATTCAGTCATGTAAGGAATTCTTCATTTTTGTAAACCCACTTGGTTGGGTACTTGAATCACATATGTAAATCCACTTGGTTGGATCATTGATGTAAGTATGAGTCCTTGGTGATAGGAAAGGTCATAGAGTCATGTACTTCACTGAAAAATATGTTTGAAGATTCAGCATGAACTCAGCGGGAGCATGGTAACTTCAGATCCGCCCTTTTCCCTTGATGTCAAAGGGGGAGACTATCATGGTGTTTGAATAATAGTTATAATCAATGTATCTATCTACTATGGTGCACCATAACGGTTGCCATCAAGTCCAAAGGGGGAGATTGTTGGCAATATGATGCAATGTGTTGTCCTTGATGGCAACCTACTTGATGAAGTTGTTCTTGATGGAAACTGACTTGATGAGTTGTATTTGATAGCAACCTATTTGCTATTAATGTATCTATAGATTAGTTCAGAAGTAGCAGAAGAAATAATTTCCAGTAAGTGCTAGAGAAATAATAAACATGATATATCACAAAGAATACGCGGTTTTGTAACATCCAAGTCGCGTATGTACGCGGATTAGTACGTCCCAAGTCGCGTATGCCCTTTTGCGCTCCAAATTTACAATACCAAGGGGAATTACCATGGTTTTGGCACACATTATTGAGCGCCATATGGTTTATTTGATTCCGTCCAAGAATACCATCGGAAGTGGTGTGGTTTTGGCTCATGGTATTAGTAAAAGCTAAATCTATTTAAGGAGAAGAAGATCATAGGGCAAGGTGTTCATGAGTAAGGGTTGTTGATGAATAAATATCTCTAAGGAATATCTGCATGGATGAAATCTGTTCTTCAATGATAGATATGAATCTATGATGTACCCATGGATCTGAGGATGGTTCAAGATCTCTAGATCTGATGATGATGAATCTCTAAGATGATCTGCAGAAGAAGAAATGGTGAAGATCTAGCGCAAAGTCTGCTGAAGATAATAAAGAAATCTGCGTAAGTTTATAGATCTGATCTGTTTTGCAAATTTTTCCATTTACAGATCTATACGCTAGTTTATCTTGGAAAAAGCACGTGTATACGCGAGTTCTCTTAATGAAAAGCGCGTATAGGGTTTTCTGAAAAATAAAATACACAGAAGTATACGCGGGTTGGTGTGAAGGAAAGCGCGTATGTACGCGGCTTCAGTAAAGCAAAGTAGCATATGCTATTTGAATTAATGAAAGATCAGGGTTGAGTTTGTATCTGCATATCTATTCTGAAGTCTGGTTTAGTTTTAATATTCTGGTTACAGTGGTCTCACTGTTCTGTTTGAAGTATTGGGCAAAGTATGTTTGTTGATGGTTGTGTTGAAGCTGTTTGATCTAGTATGAAAATTGATGAAACATGGTCTGCAGTGGGTCTGAAGGTTGAAGCCTTGATGTAGAGTAGAAGCTTTTGTTGATAGAAGGCGGTGTTGAATTCGGGGAGTCGAAGCTCCCTTCCGGAGAGGCTGATAAACGAGTTCGAAGTTTGAGCTCCCTTCCGATTCTTGTTGGAAAACGAGGAAGGTTACGTATGTGGGTAGAAGCACATGCCCAGCTATTCTAAATCTTGCATCGATCTTATGTTGTAAAGGTTTTCTATATAATAAATATTGAAGACAGCGATGACAGCAGCGGTGGTTTTCTCCCGAATTGGGTTTCCACCTTAAATATTGGTGTTCATGTGTGTGATGCTTTATTCTGTCGATTACTGTTCATAACTTCTAACCTGATACATAACTGATAAATTTGTTTATAAGACTGCTTCTGAGAGTTTCTCTAAATCTGGAAAGTTAAATTAGTATACACTAGTTTCCTTCTGCATTTCCGCGTGCATACGCTAGTTCCGTTCAAAAAAATCGCGTATGGAAATCTGCTTAAAGAAAAAGTTGAATTTATGTTATAAGCTCTAAATACTGATTCCCCCCCCCTCTTAGTATTTTTCCCAACAGCTTTCTGCAATAATAACACATAACATTGTTCCCAGTTTTTTTTCTCTTTTGTGGTTGATATCCACTTTGTTGAATTTCCTACATCCATTGTGCACCTTGAATTTTATTTTTTCACTGCCATCTTGCTCACTTGCATTCTTCTCGAATCCCATACTTTGTTGTTGTTATACTAACAACATGCCTCCTTAATAATTGAGAGTCCAAAAGTATTTTTTCACATTCATACATGTGAAAAAAAGCTAAAGTATGGATAACACACTAATAGTTAGTGAAACAATCTTTCTCTTCAACCTTGTCCCCAATTGCAATTAACTAGTCTCTTACATTTTGGGTTCATGTTGTCTACTCAATGACACTTTCACCTTCAATATCTTCAACACATACAACTGAATCTACACACAAATTAATTGGAATTTGCAATTGATTTGAGGTCTCGTACAAATTATACAACATCATCCAGATCATGTTTTTTGTATTTTTACTTCTATTCTACATAATGGTATGATCTTCTATAGATCATAGACAATCCAAAAATATACATTGTGTTTTCATTTCATGTTCCATGCTCTCTAGTTCAACTTTATCAGTTGGAGGCTGCTACTAGCCTTCAATCAACTTCGATAATTTCTATTTTATGACTATATTCTAGATCTTGTACTCTCAAATACCACAATTATTTTTACCATATTATTTTTATAAGGGGAATGCTAAACAAGGGTGCTACCACTAGAATTTGCAACCCCATCTCACTCCTAATTTTATGGGTTTTTAGCAAATAATCCAAAAAATTCTAGAACACAGTCATCAGAACTCTTCAAAAATTCCAAAACCACAACTTGAGCTCTGAATTCAATCTCCCAAAGTCACAATCACTGTCTCTAATAATGTGAGAAATTATGACTTTTCATGTTTGGGTTTTCCTAACACTTTGAGTACACTAATACAAAAAAAAATTCAAAACTTCATGGAAACAGGTTCAGAACAATGCATAAAACTATCAATTACTTCCAACTCTATCTCTTATACCATTGAAAATATCGTCTGTAGACCAATCATTTGAACAGGATTTTACTCAAAATTTCCACCAAATTTTATTATTATGTTAGCTGCACTACAAAGTTTCATGACAACTAACTAAAAATGAAATGATGCAACAAACAATCTCAGTTTCAACATGAACATGGACGCATAGTACTTCATGGCACACAAGGTTTGCATTAAAAATATCTTGAATTAACTAAGGAAACTGCAAAAAAATACAATTACAATAATGATGCAACCACATTGTGCTATGTGTATGGCTCAAAAGCTCCAATTTTTTTTTTACAACTCACAAGCCAACTCAAAAATGTGCACAGAGGAAAGGCCTCTAAATTAAACATGTTTTACATTCCCTTAAACAAGTGGATTGTTCTATGGCCCCTTACAAATAAGATAATCCCTTTAAGCTATGTTTCTATTGCTTCAGAGTAACTCAGTGAAAAACATAAACATCTTGCACATACATATCTATAAAACATAACTTAGGTTGATCACTTGTTTTGTACTCATTCTTCTTCCATATTATTCTGCACTATGGACCCACATACTAGTTAAATCTCAAAATATTCTTCATTGGGTGTTTTATACCATATCCATATAACTAACTTGCTCAAATTTTAATAGGGACCACATTTCTAGAGAGAAAAGTTGATTTGAATCTAACCAAAGTTGATCGAGTCAACTTTTGCATTATATCTTGTGCTAGATCAACAAAATAATCTTTGAAACATTATGGTCCTGACTCCTAAGAACTTGACAATTGATTCCACACATTCAATCTTCCATTCTCTTCATTCAACACCCACATTTTGCAAATTTACTCTGTTGAATTTATCTTCTTGAAAAAACATCAATTTTATCTGAAGTCACACTTTTTTTCCCTAGTATAATCAATGAAAAGATCAAGAAAAATGGTTTGGTTTCTAGCCATGGAGGTAAGTTATAATTTATTAAAAAATTTAAAAAACTAACCAAGTTGACCATTCAATGCTATGATCTGAGAAAGGGTTCACCCCATCTAGAGCTAAACCCAACCTTATATTGGGAGGATATTTGGAAAAATAAGGTGATCTTTTGTCAAATTCCTTCCATATCTTAGAATCAGCCACAAATCTTTGTTTTCCATTGGTGCTCTTATCAATTGGTAGCAACGATGGGAAAATGTGTATAAAGGGCAAGGAAATAGTCAACACGAGCTAATGACACATGCTTACTAGGAATTCTACATTGAATATCAATATTGCAATGATCTATCCCCATCACAATGCAATTTGAGTATATTTCCTTGTCCTCTTGAACCAGGAAGAAAAATTCATTGACCACATCAGTGTAGCACACATGCATCCTAGAACATCCAAGGGTATTTCGTAATAGTTAGGTGTGTAGTTCCAAATTTGTTTTATATTGGATTTTTTAAATTTTTTTTTTTATATATCGTACTGAATTTAAATCCGAACTAGATAAAATGCACAAAAAGAATTAGGAGCAATTTAAGGAATTGGAACAGTAAATCATGTACCTCAATGAAATACTGGAGCAATTGGAGGCATTGACTACCAAGACCAAGGTTTCAACTCCAATTCCTAAGATAGTTATAGGTTGATCATGGAGGAGAAACACAACAACAACTAGGAGCCCTGGGAAACCTAGTAATAGTCAGAACTGATTCGGCCCATGTAGAAAGTCCCTACACCTGAAAAACAAACCATCCTTCTCAACTACAAGCCATATATTTTAGCATTTTTGTGGTTCTAGTTTTGGTTTGGGGAGGACAAAAGTGTAGATATAGGAAAGTTAAAAGAGACTTCCATAACCTCTAATTATGTACTATAACAACCTACATGTATTTATGTGGAAATGGAATCATGCATGTACAATCTAAAAAGAAATGAAAAAATGATACGAGCTTGTAAGGAAATTCAAGAGGAGTGGCATTCCCTTTGTAGAGATTTCATTCTCTTGGCAAACCAACTTATTATTTCAAGATATGCCACTCAGCCAGGCTGAAAAATCAACATCAGGAACATTGTTATTCAATACTATGGGAAACTGGTCATGATAGGCTGTAAATGTTGCAAACTTTCTGTTCTAGTTTTTCTTCTTTTAGATCCATTCGTTAAATAGTGAAAAATAAGTTTCCATGTTATTAAGAAGAGAGTTATTTTTCCAAAAATGGGCTTGATAGTGCATATAAATTAAACCCTGATGATTATAGAAGGTTATGCTTGTAAGGGGCATACTGGTAAATTTACAAACAAGGGAAGAATAGTCCTCAAATTCATGATCAAGGCAATGTTTTCTTTGCCAATTTGGTTTGTCGCATTGGCAAAGAAAAAAGTTGTCAAAACCACTGGTTTGGTATTTTCATGGGAACCCATATTCAAAAGTACAAAGACTAGGATTATGTATTCCTAATGTAATTTATCTTATTAAAATAAGATTTCTAAACTAAACAATCAAAATTTTAAGACTACTATTGTGAAGATATGCTATCAAAAGCCATCACATAGAACCAACACAATATGGTAATGCCAGAAAAATATAAAATAAAAAAAATAAATTGAAAAATATGTAAAACATCACACAAGTAATCCATGAATCCCATGAATACCTACCTTGAGCCATTGTCTCTTATGCCTCACAGACAACACTCCTGAAGCCACACATCCTATTTTTGTTTTAGGAAATAGACTAACCCCTGTTATCTTGACCCTCGATCCTCAATCCTCTTCATGAGGGTAGAAGGTATAATTTCTTCCCGTTGATGCTCCTGCTTCCTCGTAGGACTGATGCACTGACCAGTGACTTGAATGTGCCGAAAGAATTCCTGGAGGCTACTAGGGGGGAGGATATACCCACTGTATCTAATACAAAAGCCATTATAGATAAAATAGTAGAAAATTAGTATAGTAAAATTTATGTGGCCTAAAATCTAGGACCCAAGTGAGGAAATATGCAATAACCAAGAGCCCAAAAAGGCTAATTCTCTTGTTTATAGGGACATGAGATAACCTAAAACCTAAATTATAAAACAGACTAGTAGTGGAGAACCCAAATCAGAATATGTGCCACGAGCAGGTAAATAATGGGTTGTTGTATTAAACAAGAGAGGAAATACATGATAGCTACTAAACCAAAAAATAAAAACTAGGTTAAATGCTTAGATCAAACCCCATGCCACATGTACATTGGGGGTGACCATACAAATTTAGAGGAACTGTTAAATTTGGACAACTAGGTCCAAACTCCATCTTGTGATGCTCAGATGAAGATTCCAATATTTGTATTGGATTCCTCTTTCGGAGAGGTGTAAAATTGATATAAAATTGATTGCAATCTGATGAGCAGAACATTTATTTTGAATTTATTATTTATAATAAATTTAAGTGCAGGTCGGCCTTAAGGTTTTACACCCCCAACAGATGTGTCACACACCTCAATGATGGATATAAATACAGTCAACGTTGGAGAGCTTTTCACTCATCTCATCCACACACTTCTCATTATCTACAAGCATTTGAGAAGCAATTTCATCTCCCACGTGAGAAGAAGGACGAAATCTGATTATCTACAAGCATTTGAGAAGCAGTTTCATCTCCCACGTGAGAAGAAAGACGAAATCTACTGCAGCTAAAGGACGAAATTTACCGTAGCAAATTTTCTGCAGTTAGGGTTTCTGGGCAAGTTTGACCAGCGTTGACTTTGGTCAATGCATGGTCCGTTTGAGCTGAAATTTTGTGGAGAATTCGATTTTTGTAGGTCGTACTCATTGGCACAAAAATCGAGGTCAAAAGATTGACCAAAGTTGGAGTTGCGTTGACCTTCTTGTTGCTGCCTTGCGTTGACTTTTTCTGGACTGTGTTGACTTTTCTGGGGTTGACTTTGAGTTGACTGGATAATTGATTTGAGGACTGTTGTGACACATTTTGGGTTGGCTGACCAAGAAGACTTTGCTGGTTGAAGCATCCTGCTGACCGCCGTAACACACCAACACATTCTCCTGTTTCTGGTTTGTCTTCTATAGATCCACTGGTATGTTCTATTAGCATTTTTACTTAACTGTTTATGTGATTGCTGTTATAAAAGTAAAGTTGCATCAAGCATAGAACATCTACAAAAATTTACATGGTATCAGAGGTGAGGTGAAGACAAGCCCTAACTTATAGCAATCACCATCTAAGAAAAATGGGTTCCACAAGTTATGGCTTCAAGGAGAATGACAAGCTGACTGGAAGGGATGACTTCCATGCGTGGAAGATGTTATTAGATCTCAGATTGGAAGACCATGATCTCATGGACCATGTACTGGGTAAGATACGAGAACCTCCATCCAATGCTACTGCTGCTAGTAAAACCAAGTATAAGAAGGGGGAGATCAAAGCAAAGCTAATGATCAGGGAATCCATACATAAAAGTCTGGTTGCCTACATATCTGAGCTAGGCACATCCAAGGAGATGTATGATAAGCTGATACAAATGTTCAAAGTAAACAATGCAAAACAAGTGCTATTCTTCAAGAATCAATTGAAGAATCTGAAGAAAGGTAGGGATGAGTCTGTCCAAACATACTTTTTGAAATTGACCGAGATCAGGAACAATCTGCTGGCTATTGGGGAGACAATAGCCGATCGTGAGATGGTACTCATTGCACTTGGAGGGCTCCCATATGAATGGCAAGTATTCAACACTACCATTCTCAATAATAATACAATTCCTAACTTTGACGAGCTACTGTCAAGATGCATGCAAGAAGAGACAAGAATGAAGGAATATGAAAATGATAGAAATGCTGCCTATGCTACTCATTCTAGAAAGAAGAACTCTGGTGGTCCAAAGAATAAAGGAAGAGCAGGGGCCCAAGGAAAGAAGGGCAAGTGTTTCACTTGTCATAGGCCAGGTCATCATGCTAGAGAATGTCCTTTCAAGAAGGATTCTCCAGATAGTGATGACAACAACAACAACCGGAGGAATGGAAATCAAAGAAACAACAGGTCCAAAGGAAAGAGGAAGGCTCCCTCTGGCGGAAACAATCAACCTTTCAAAAGGTCTAGAAACTCCAGGTATGAGGAGTCAAATGTTGTTGATAAAAGAAATGAATACATTCTTGTATCTTCCCTCTCTGCTGCATCCCCGCCTGACACTATGGATGTTTGGCTGATAGATAGTGGTGCCTCAAGACACATCACTGGGTTCAAGGAAGCACTCTCTGACATGGTTGAGAAGGATAATAATCTGGAAATTATCCTTGGATATAATGCCACATATCCCGTGAAAGGGACAGGGACTGTGACCCTCCACTTGTCTCAAGGACAAGTCCTACATTTGCAGGATGTACTCTATGTACCAAAATTGAAGAAAAACCTTGTGTCTATATCAGCCATCAAAGACAAAGGCTTCAATGTGGCATTCACTGATGGAAAGGTGCGCATGTGGAAGAAGAATCTCAAGGAAGCTATCGTGATTGGTTTTAGAGTTGGAACACTCTGCCAGGTTGAAGGAAGTCCACTAGGAGCTATGACATGTGATACTATCCGACAAACTGAACTATGGCACCGAAGGTTTGGACACCTTCATTACAAGGCCCTTCCCGAAGCAAGGAAGGTGGTGACAGGGATGCCCGATTTTGGAAATAATCATGAAGGTGTATGTAAGGGTTGTGCCGAAGGAAAGCATACAAGGGGACCTTTTCCTCAAGTGTCACAAAGACATCTGATATTTTGCAACTGGTCCATTCTGATCTATCTGGTATGCTACCCGTGACATCCCTGGGAGGATGTTCTTACTATATGACATTCACTGATGACTTCTCCCACAAAACCTGGATATACTTCTTGAAGAAGAAGGATGAGGCTTTCATGTGGTTCCGTACTTTCAAAGCCTTGGTGGAAAATATGACAAGGAAGAAGATCAAGATTTTGAGGACCGACAATGGCACTGAATATGAGTCAAATGAGTTCAAGGACTTTTGTAGAGAAGTTGGCATTAAGAGGGAGACTACTACTGCCTATACTCCTGAGCAGAATGGCGTTGCTGAACGAAAGAACAGGACCATTGTGGAAGCTACCCGTGCCATGCTATGTGACCAGGGTCTACCGAAGTTTCTGTGGGGAGAAGCTACGAATACTGTTGTATACATTCAAAACCAATGCCTTCATTCCACCCTGGACTCCAAAACTCTCGAAGAGGTTTTCACCAGTAAGAAACCTGACATCTCACATTTTAGAATTTTTGGATGTCTTTTTTATTTTCATGTGCCAAAAGAAAAGAGAAGTAAGCTGGATGCTTCTGGGAAGAAAGGAATGTTTGTGGGCTACAGCGAAACCTCTAAGGCCTATAGAGTCTATGTACCTGGTCAAAGGGAAGTAGAAATATGCCATGATGTCACTTTTGACGAAGATGCTTCCCTGAAGAAAGTAGTAGATCTTCCGAGATCTGAGGAAAATCATGAAGCAAGGCCTGGAAATCAGGAAGAACTGCAGGATGAGACAATGCCTGATGTTGAAGGACCAATGGACCCAATAGATCCATAGCCTCCACTGAGAAAGAGACCATCATGGATCAGGGACACTCTTGAAGATGCCGAGGGACATGCTGCCTCGAGGGGGACATTTCGAGAAAGCAAGAAGCCGTGTAGATACCAAGGGTATCTGGCTGCCATGAGTACTATTGTACAATCTGAACCTGGATATTTTGAAGAAGCCATAAAGCATCAAGTCTGGAAGGATGCTATGCATGAAGAATATGAGTCCATAATGAAGAATGATGTCTGGGATGTGGTTCCAAGACCGAAGGACAAATCGTAAGAGCACATCGGGATGCTGCTTCAATCTTGGTTCTGCTTCGATTTCATGGATGAGTAGGAAGCAGAAGTCGGTGGCTTTGAGCACCGCAGAGACCGAATACATTGCAGCAAGTATGGCCTGTTGTGAAGCAGTTTGGTTGCGAAAGCTCTTTAGTGAGTTGTTTGGACATGTGCTAGATACCACCGTGATACTATGTGATAACTAGAGTGGGATTCGCTTGACCGAGAATCCTGTGTTCCACGACTGATCCAAGCATATTGATATTAGGTACCATTTCATTTGGGATATGATACAGTGAGGTGCCGTAAGGCTCGATCATATAAGAACTGATGAGCAGGTCGCGGATATTCTCACTAAGCCCCTGGGGAAGGTCAAGTTCCTAACCTTCCGTGAGAGACTTGGTATCGTGGAACGACCCTATGATGTGGGTCTTGTTGGACGATGAGCTCGAGGAGCTCTGGGGGGCTTTGGGGACAGCTTCTCGGAGCTATGAGAAACCACAAGGCTAGGCTTGCCAAACCTTGTTGGTGTGCTTGGACCCCACCGTTGTGATTATTGAGTTGGTTCACCTCTCATTATCTGTGCCCCGTATGCATCCTACCCATTGAGTTCAGGGCTCATGGGAAGTACCTCTCATTTGGCCAATGAGATGGGAAAAGCTAGAGACTAGTAGCAAAGACTGATGGACGCATCAGAGATTGCTGTACTCTCTATCTAGGATGGCACGGTCCAACCACTTGATCTGGGATCAAGTCTAGTGAGGTCTCGGACCTCCGCCTGAATTCGGGTCAGATGAACCAACTTCGGGTTGGTTGGAGACTCTTTGTGAGTCTAATAGAGGTTTCGGACCTCTGGGCTGAATTTGTCAGCCGGGGGATGATGTCTTTGTGACTGACCCACTTCTGTTCTGAAATAAAGAGGCCAGCAAAGCAAGTTACGGCGGGATGACGCACGATGTTTGATTGCATTGGTGGATGGAGTTCTCCCTAGTTGAGAGGGAGTGTTAAATTTGGACAACTAGGTCCAAACTCCATCTTGTGATGCTCAGATGAAAATTCCAATATTTGTATTGGATTCCTCTTTCGGAGAGGTGTAAAATCGATATAAAATTGATTGTAATCTGATGAGCAGAACATTTATTTTGAATTTATTATTTATAATAAATTTAAGTGCAGGTCGGCCTTAAGGTTTTACACCTCCAACAGATGTGTCACACACCTCACCTCAATGATGGATATAAATATAGTGAACGTTGGAGAGCTTTTCAATCATCTCATCACACATCTTCTCCTCTGATTATCTATAAGCATTTGAGAAGCAGTTTCATCTCCCACGTGAGAAGAAGGACGAAATCTATTGCAGCTAAAGGACGAAATTTACCGCAGCAAATTTTCTGCAGTTAGGGTTTCTGGGCAAGTTTGACCAGCGTTGACTTTGGTCAACGCATGGTCCGTTTGAGCTGAAATTTTGTGGAGAATTCGATTTTTGTAGGTCGTACTCATTGGCACAAAAATCGAGGTCAAAATATTGACCAAAGTTGGAGCTGCGTTGACCTTCTTGTTGCTGCCCTGCGTTGACTTTTTCTGGACTGTGTTGACTTTTCTGGGGTTGAATTTGAGTTGACTGGATAATTGATTTGAGGACTGTTGTGACAAATTTTGGGTTGGCCGAGCAAGAAGACTTTGTTGGTTGAAGCATCCTGCTGATTTCCGTAACGCACCAACACATTCTCCTGTTTCTAGTTTGTCTTCTATAGATCCACTGGTATGTTCTATCAGCATTTTACTTAACTATTTATGTGATTGTTGTTATAAAAGTAAAATTGCATCAAGCATAGAACATCTACAAAATTTACAGGAACCCATAGAAGAAATATGTGATAATTGACAATAAGGAAAGAAACAACATTTATTTGCAATGAAGACTTATTAGAGATATGTGATAATTGGCAGCATGGAAGGAAACAACATTTGATTTAGATCAAGACCTATTGGAAGGAAGCAACATTTGATTCATACCAAGACCTATTAGAAGACCTTCCTGTATTTGGAATAGTATATGAAAGATCTCCTTTTTTCATGTATGCTCTTTCGTTTTGGTGGCCACTATTGTCCATTGATATTTTAGAGTGTTTTTAATGGATGTATACGAAATTCACTATGGATGAGGTTCTCACGTGGATAGAATTATCACACAACATGATTTTGATAGAGTAGTTCTTCTAAGGGGTAATATTAAAATGACCACCAAACAACCTCAACCCCCATTTAATCAGAATTGTAGGATCTCCTTTTTTTCATATATGCTCTTTCTTTTTGGTGACCACTATTGTCCATTGAGATTTTAGAGTGTTTTTAATGGATGCATACAAAATTCAGTGTGGATGAGGTTCTCGCGTGGATAGAATTCTGACACAACACTATTTTGATAAAGTAGTTCCTCTCCACAGTAATACAAAAATGACCACAAACAACCTCAACCTCCATTGATGATTTAAAGAAAAATTAGAAAGATGAATTATGTGAAAAACATAAAATGTGAGGTGGTGTCTTTCCAAAACCCATTAGTGAATAATTAAAGGATAAAACCATGCCAAAGAGGCATCTTCCCAATCCTCCACATTTACTCCTCCATTGCACTTGTGGTATGCAACCTCAGTACTCACTCGGGTATAAAGTCCCCTAAATGTCGAGAAATAAAGTGGAATCTATGTATAATGTGATTCTTATTTAATTTTATGAAGAATAGTTACTTCGAATATACTTCATATGTTGAGTTGTGTTATAGCCTTACTTGACACATTATTGTTACAAAAGAAACCCTTCCCTATCTTACCTCAAATAATAGGATGAGAAAAGTTGAAGCTTCACCACTGTAGTTAGCTTGCAATGGAGTGATGCATCACTCTATTGCAATGTGTAAAGAGAGATGAACTTGTCATAATTGTAGCATATGTTCTCACACTTGTTTGAAGATGCACATGTTGGCCTAACTATATCATCCCTTACCCATTGTAGACATTTCCCCCTCATAATAACTCTCGTGAAAACAAAATGTGAGTTTACATACACTCTTTTTGATCTGGCATAACACATATGCACATGACTCTTAATAAAGCAAAGTGTGTATACATAATAGTCTCCCTAAAGCAAGTTATAGTATATGCATTTATTTTGCACACAAAAAATTAAATGTGTGCATTAGTGCACATTTTTGGGCAAGGTTTATAGGTTTTACTAATAGCCACATCTTGTAGCTCACTCCCAATGATATATGTTGGAAATATGATGCAGAGTGTTGTCCTTGATGGCAACCCACTAAATGAAGATGAAGACATGCGACTGTTGACATGTGTTGTCCTTGATGGCAAACCACCTGATGAAGTTATTCTTGACTTGATGGACTTGGTAAAAGATGTAAATCTGATGTTTGTTGACAATATGATGCTGAGTGTTGTCCTTGAAAGGCAACCCACTTGATGAAGTTGTGCTTGAGAGAATATGTTCTTGATGAAGAAAATATGATGTATCTACAGTGTGTACAAAAGGCAATGAAGAAAGGAATTCAGAATGTGCTCAAAATATGATGAAAAGAGTATGTCTCTTTGTATACGCGGATTTGCCTAGGGGAAGTCGTGTATGCACGCGGAAAGGAACGTTCCAAGTCGCGTATGGGAAAAAGCGCTCAAAAAGTGCAAAACCAAGGGTAACCACCATGGTATTGACCCATTGTATTGGGTAATGATCTGCCTAATTGACCCCGTCCAGGTAGTTTTGGGCTCGTGGTATTGGTTTGGCTCGTGGTATTGAAAAAGGGGCCCGTGGTATTGAAAAAGGATAAACCTATATAAGGAGAAGAAATTCATTGTGCAAATCATGAGTGTGGGTGCAAGATGTCTGAGCTTGAATGAATACTTCTCTCTGAAGTAGATCTGATTGGAAAGGGTTACACTTGAAGATAAATATGAGTGTATGATGCACCAATGATGAAGAAGGGGATCTAGATCTGAAATGCACTTGTATTTACTAGATCTGCTTATGGAAGGCCTAGATCTGTGATGAGGCGAGCATCAAGGCGAACATCTGTCTGAAGAAAAAGGGTAGATCTGAACTGAATATCTGATCTGATGAAGTATGCTGCTCTGTAATGATTGAAGATCTATACGCTACTTCGCCGCGGAGGAAGCGCGTATATACGCGGCTTCAGCGAAGAGAAAACGCGTATGCGCAATAAAATATACACTGAGGTATACGCTGGTTTGTGTGGACGGAAGCGCGTATATACGCGACATCAGTGAAGTGAAAGCGCGTATGCAAAATAGGGTTTGCTGAAGCAAAGGGTATGAAATATCTGATCTGTTCTGCTGTGTTTCTGCTATCTGATCTGTGTTGTTAAGTATCTGTTGGTGATGTATGTTTGTGCTTAAAAGTATGGAAAGGGTCCAGTCTGAAAATATGATGAAACATGGCCTGCAAGTGTTGTTCTATTGAAGTTGTTGGATCCAGTGTGAAAATTGATGAAACGTGGTCCAAGGTGGTGCTGAGGGTTGTAGCCTTCAGTCAGGGGGTTGTAGCTCCCTTCCGGGTGAGGCTGGTAAACGAGATCGGGGGGTCGTAGCTCCCTTCCAGGAGAGGCTGGTAAACGAGTCAGGGGGTTGGAGCTCCCTTCCAGGAGAGGCTGGTAAACGAGCGCAGGTGGGTGCCTGCGTGCTGGTCAAGTCTGCGCCAGCATATATGTTGTAAGATGTTTTCTCTATAATAAAATATTGAAGGCTGAGCAACTGCAGCGGTGGTTTTCTCCCGATTTGGGTTTCCACCTAAAAATCCTGGTGTTCATGTGTGATTCTTTGTGTGATGGTTTATTCTGTTCTTACTGCACCTGTTTACTGCTTATTGAATATCTGATGAATAAATGATGGAATGGTTTAAGTGAAGATTTAATGACATATCTAAATCTCTATGTATACGCTAGTTTCATAAAGGGGATACGCGTATATACGCTAGTTTACTGAAGGAAAGTAGCGTATGGGTTTTAAGGAATGAAAAAGTAAAAAGATTTGATTATGCAGTAAATACTGATTCACCCCCCCCCTCTCAGTATTTTTCTCAACAATTGGTATCAGAGCAGGTCCTTGTGCAGAAGCTTGATCGCTTAAAGGAGATCCGTCGCAATGGGAAGTCAAGAAGGAGTAATGTCTATAAAGCCACCTCTATTCAATGGAAGCAATATGATATTCTGGAAGGTACGTACAAAAGCATATCTGCAAAGTCTTGGTGCAGATGTATGGGCAATCGTGGAAGAAGGTTATCAATACCCGGCAAGTATTCCTACTGATGCAGCTGAAAGAAAGAAGTATGAAATCAATGCCAAAGCAGTGAATGTCTTATTGGGAAGCATGTCCGAATCAGAATTTGCTAAAGTGATGCAGCTACATTCGGCAAAAGACATATGGGACAAAATCATTCTAAGCTATGAAGGAGACACAAAGGTAAAAAGTGCAAAACTCCAAACTCTTAGAATTGAATATGAAAATTTGAAGATGCATAGTGATGAGAGTGTTGCAAGTTTCTTTCTTCGTCTGGATGATATTGTAAATCGAATGAGAAATTTGGGTGAAACCATAACTGATACTACTCTGGTGGAAAAGGTCTTAAGATCCTTGACTTCGAAATTTGACTCTAAAGTTTCGACTATTGAAGAAAGGCAAGATCTGCAAACTCTTACTATTGTTCAATTACATGGTATCCTGACTGATTTTGAAATGAGACAAGGAGGTCCTTCTCAAATCAGAGAAGCTGCTTTTAAGGTATCTGCAAGAGGAAAAGAAAAGGAAGTTGTCAAAGAATCCAGCTGCATATCCGATGAAGAAGAAGCAAATTTCGTAAGAAAACTCCAACTAGAAACTGGAAGATTCAAAGGTAAGCTTCCTTTCAAATGTTTTGAGTGTGGAAAAGTTGGTCATTATGCTGCAAAATGTCCTTATAAAGGAAAAGAAGTAGTAAGAAGGAATAAGAACCGATCTAGCTCTAAGAAAAGTTACTATACTAATGAAGATAATGATGGGGCATCTAATAGTGAGGAAGAATGTGAAGAAGATCTTAGACTTCTCATGGCATTTGAACAAAAAGAAGAAAAGGATACTTTTATGGATGCTCTAGAGGAAAACGATTTTCTTGAAGAAAATAATCAACTCAAACTTCGCTTAGAAGAACAAAAGATAATCAGAGAGACCATTGAAAAACAGCTTGAAGAAGCAAAGAAACATATTGAAAAAATAGAATGTGAAGTGGTAAGTCAAAGAAAAGAAGTTGAGAAAGCAAAAAACTTGAATCTTAGATTTTCTAAAGGATCTGAAACCTTAGATGAGATCATCAAGGTACAACGTTCTCCTCTTATAAAGACAGGTCTTGGATATACAGGAGAATCTTCTCAAACTTCAGCACCAAACTATCTAAAAGCAGTTACAGGTGGTTTACATCATTCAGTCACTCAGCAAGGGAATGAAGGATCTCTACAGGGAAAGCAGGACCATCTCAATTCAAGGTACACTAACCGGAATAGCTTTCAAAAACACTACAACCAACAGCTAAATTCAAATAGAAGATTCCATGATCGTAGAAATTTCTACTTCAATGGGCAATGTTTCACTTGTCACAATTTTGGTCATAAAGCTATTCAATGTGTTGCATATAAAACCATCATGACAAGAGAAGAAAGAAAGAAAAGGTTGGATACTGAACCAAAGAAGAATACCTATAACAATTTTTCTCCTCTTCAAAGTGAAGTTGAATGTACTTATTGTAATAACTTTGGCCATGAAGAATCTGAATGCAGGAACAAGATCCAACCAAAAGAACATGTTCCCTCAAGCTCTAAAGTGTGGAAAAAGAAAGAACCGCCAGTTGAAAATTGTGGGATAGCATTATTTGCAGAAGGTGAAGAAAATCAATGGTACATCGATAGTGGGTGCTCAAGACACATGACAGGTGACAAAAGTAAACTTCATACTTATAATTCTCTAGAAAAGGAAAAGAAAGTTACATTTGGAAATGATACTCCTGCTGTAATTAAAGGAAAAGGGTCAGTATTTCTAAAAGAAAAAGTGAAGGCTAAAGATGTTATGTATGTTGATGGATTAAGGCATAACCTGTTAAGTGTTAGTCAAATGTGTGATCAAGGTGTAGAAGTGGTCTTCAGTTCCAAAAAATGTGTGGTTCGTGATCTTGATACAGGTAGAATCATTATAAAAGGAAAAAGAAATCCAAGCAACCTGTATGTACTAAATGGCATAGATCAATGTTACTTGAGCAAATCTTCAGAAAATTGGCTATGGCATAGAAGGCTGGGGCATCTGAGTTTCTCTCAAATCAACAAAGCATGCAGACTTCAAGCTGTTCGTGATCTTCCCAAGGTCAATCTTCCAGAAAGTATCATATGCAAATCTTGTCAATTTGGTAAGCAGACCAGAGTACGATTCAATGCCAAAGAAGGATCATCACGTAAGCCTCTTGAACTCATTCATACTGACATCTGTGGACCTATGAGGAAAAAGTCATTACATGGGGATGAATACTATATCTTATTTATTGATGACTACTCTAGAATGTGTTGGATCGGGTTCATTAAACACAAAGATCAAGCATTTGAAAAATTTCAGAGCTTCAAAGCATTGGAAGAAAATGAATTAGATCTAAAAATCAAGTGTCTTAGATCTGATCGAGGAGGAGAATATTCATCAAATGAATTCTTTGAATTTTGTGAACAACATGGCATAAAAAGACAATTCTCTGTAGCAGGCACTTCACAACAAAATGGTGTAGCAGAAAGAATGAATAGAACAATTGTTCAAATGGCTAGAGCTATGCTAGCTGATTCTGGCATTTCTAACATGTTCTGGAGTGAAGCAGCATTTACAGCTGTTAACATTCTCAACAAGGCTCATGTTCAGGTAAATAGTGACAAAACTCCTTATGAAATCTGGTATGGTAATTCTCCCACTGTGAAGCATTTTAAAGTTTTTGGAAGTAAATGCTTTATCAAAAATAATGATGAAAAGCTTGGCAAGTTTGAACCTAGATCAGATGAAGGGATATTTCTTGGTTACACATCTTCAAGCAAAGCATACACATGTTACAATAAAAGGATTCAAAAGGTTGTTGAATGTATTGATGTTGTTATTGATGAGTCTCCTGCAGCTCCTAAAGAAGAAAAACAAACAACAAAAGAAGATGATAGTGACATATGGCCTTCTACATCAGATGGAAATGATATAGACAATGGATCCAATGAAGAACCTGAAGATGATCTATCTGAAAAAGCTCCATCCAGATATGTTCAAAATAATCATCCTGAATCTCAAATTTTGGGTGACAAAGAATCTGGTGTACGAACAAGGAGAACTCTTGTAGGATCTTCTAATCATTTGGCACTCATATCCACAATTTAACCACACAATGTTAATGAAGCTAGCAAATATGAATGTTGGAGGCAAGCCATGGATGACGAACTTGTTCAAATTGAAAAAATGACACTTGGGATTTGGTTCCAAGACCTCATGACAAAAATGTCATTGGAACTAAATGGATTTTCAAGAATAAGTTAAATGAGAATGGGGATGTTGTAAGAAACAAAGCTAGACTAGTTTGCAAAGGGTATACTCAACAAGAAGGTATAGACTTTGAAGAAACTTTTGCTCCTGTAGCTAGACTTGAAGCCATAAGAATGTTTCTTGCTTTTTCAAGTTATCAACACATCAAAGTTTATCAAATGGATGTTAAATCTGCTTTTCTTAATGGTGATCTTGAAGAAGAAGTATATATATAACAACCAGAAGGATTCATTTTGGGAAATGATGCAAATCTTGTTTGTAGACTCAAAAAGGCTCTATATGGTCTCAAACAAGCTCCAAGGGCTTGGTATTATCGTCTTGACAAATATCTTCATCAACAAGGATTTTCAAAAGGGTTTGCTGATAGCAACTTATACACAAAAGTTGAAAATGACAAACTATTGATTGTGGTTGTATATGTTGATGACATCATTTTTGGGAGTAACGAAGAATCTATGAGTCAAAAATTTGCCTCTGTCATGCAGCAAGAATTTGAAATGTCTCTACTTGGGGAGCTAACATTCTTTCTTGGCTTGCAAATGCATCAAGCTGCAGATGGTATATTTCTGTCACAAACAAAATATCTTAAGCAAATTCTGGAGAAGTATGGCATGGAATAATGCAAACCTGTAAGTACACCAATGATAACCGGATGCAGTCTCAGTTCTAATGATGATTCTCCCACAGTGAATCAACCAGAATACAGATCGATGATAGGAAGTCTGCTTTATCTCACTGGGACTAGACCAGACATCATGCATGCAGTTGGGATTGTAGGAAGATTCCAAGCTAATCCAAAAGAGTCTCATCTTCACGCTGTCAAAATAATTTTCAAATATCTACAAGGAACTCAAGATTTTGGTCTATGGTATCCGAAGAATGCTAATCTTACTCTTCATGCTTACACTGATGCAGATTGGGCTGGAAGTGTTGATGATCGGAAAAGCACTAGTGGTGGTGCATTCTATATGGGACCCTGGTTAGTATCTTGGTTCAGCAAGAGGCAAAATTCTATTGCCTTATCAACAGCTGAAGCAGAGTATGTAGCTGCCGCATCTTGTTGCACTCAACTCCTATGGATGATGCAAACCTTGCAAGATTTTCAAATCAAATGTGCAACTCCTATCTCCATTAAGTGTGACAATACAAGTGCCATTAGTATTTCAAAGAATCCTGTTATGCATTCAAAGACCAAGCACATTCCCATCAAGTATCACTTCTTACGTGAACAAGTGCTTGAGCAAACAGTGAAATTGGAGTATGTTCCCTCCAAAGAACAAATTGCTGATATTTTTACCAAACCTCTGCCCAGGGAAACGTTCGACTATCTAAGACAGAAGCTGGGAGTGTTATCTGCCAGTCAAAAGAACAAATCTGCATAATTTTAGAAGGTGGCTTGAGATACGCGGATTTCCTGAAACACAGTCGCTTATACACGCGAGTTCATGCACAGAAAACTGCGTATGACTGATTGCTGACAATTTTTGGTTGGTTCAGCTCTCTTCAGCACAGCTGCAGTGCTGTTTGGTATCTCTGGTGATGTTCCAGTTCTCATAAATCTGTTTCTAATGTTTTGATGAAGATGCCTTGATGATTTGTTGGTGAAAATGTTCAGGATGCACAAACTAAGGGGGAGCCTTAGTCATATGAAAAGGATGCATGTATGCACAGATTCAGGGGGAGCATTAGCGTTGCTGAGTATAATGCATTGTTGGCATTATGATGGTTCTGTTATATGATCTCTCTTGAGGTCTTCTTGGTATTGGTCATGAAAAGTCATATTTGTATTTTTGATGAAAAGGTCATGTTGAGACCCTTGATGTAAATTCTGTAATATTCAGTCATGTATGAATTCAGTCATGTATGAACTTGTCAAATTTGTAAACCCACTTGGTTGGGTAGCTGAGTCAATTTTTTTTTGTAAACCCACTTGGTTGGGTAGCTGAATTGAAATGTGTAAACCCACTTGGTTGGGTACTTGAGTCTCATATGTAAATCCACTTGGTTGGATATTTGATGTAAGTATGAGTCTTTGGTGATAGGAAGAGTCATGTACTTTATTGAAAAATATGTTTGAAGATTCAGCATGAACTCAGGTCCACATGAGGAGAAAAGGGGGAGAATATTGGTTTTTGATCCGCCCTTTGCCCTTGATGTCAAAGGGGGAGAGTGACATGGTGTTTGAGGCAAAGAAGATAATGATGTGACATATTTGGGAGAGTGACATAGTATCTATCTGCTGTGGTAACCAAACACCATCGTGGTTGCCATCAAGTCCAAAGGGGGAGATTGTTGGAAATATGATGCAGAGTGTTGTCCTTGATGGCAACCCACTAAATGAAGATGAAGACATGCGACTGTTGACATGTGTTGTCCTTGATGGCAAACCACCTGATGAAGTTATTCTTGACTTGATGGACTTGGTAAATGATGTAAATTTGATGTTTGTTGACAATATGATGCTGAGTGTTGTCCTTGAAAGGCAACCCACTTGATAAAGATGATGACAACTTACTTGATGAAGTTGTGCTTGAGAGAATATGTTCCTGATGAAGAAAATATGATGTTTCTACAGTGTGTACAGAAGGCAATGAAGAAAGGAATTCAGAATGTGCTCAAAATAAACCAAACACCATCGTGGTTTCCATCAAGTCCAAAGGGGGAGATTGTTGGAAATATGATGCAGAGTGTTGTCCTTGATGGCAACCCACTAAATGAAGATGAAGACATGCGACTATTGACATGTGTTGTCCTTGATGGCAAACCACCCGATGAAGTTATTCTTGACTTGATGGACTTGGTAAATGATGTAAATCTGATGTGATATGATGTTTGTTGACAATATGATGCTGAGTGTTGTCCTTGAAAGGCAACCCACTTGATGAAGTTGTGCTTGATAGAATATGCCCTTGATGAAGGAAATCTGATGTATCTTTATAAAGCAGGTACACAAAAGGCAATGAAGAAAGGAATTCAGAATGTGCTCAAAATATGATGAAAAGAGTATGTCTCTTTTCAGATACGCGGATTTGCCTAGGGGGAGTCACGCGTATGCACGCGGAAAGGAACGTTCCAAGTCGCGTATGGGCAAAAGCGCTCAAAAAGTGCAAAACCAGGGGTAACCACCATGGTATTGACCCATTGTATCGGGTAATGATCCGCCTAATTGACCCCGTCCAGGTAGTTTTGGGCTCATGGTATTGTTTTGGCCCATGGTATTGAAAAAGGGGGCTCGTGGTATTGAAAAGGATAAACCTATATAAGGAGAAGAAATTCATTGTGCAAATCATATGTGGAGGTGCAAGATGTCTGAGCTTGAATGAATACTTCTCTGTGAAGTATATCTGTATGGAAAGGGTAAAGGTTTGATGATAGATCTGAATCTATGAAGCACTTATGAAGAAATGATGAAGCGGGATCTTTAGATCTGAAATGTACTTGTATTTTCTAGATCTGTTTATGGAGTGATTAGATCTGTGATGAGGCGAACATCAAGGCGAACATCTGTCTGAAGTAAAAGGGTAGATCTGAACTGAATATCTGATCTGATGAAGTATGCTGCTCTGTAATGATTGAAGATCTATACGCTACTTCGCCGCGGAGGAAGCGCGTATATACGCAGCTTCGCTGAAGTGAAAGCGCGTATGCGCAATGAAATATACACTGAGGTATACGCTGGTTTGTGTGGACGGAAGCGCGTATATACGCGACATCAGTGAAGGGAAAGCGCGTATGCAAACTAGGGTTTGCTGAAGCAAGGGGTATGAAATATCTTATCTGTTCTGCTGTGTTTCTGCTATCTGATCTGTGTTGATATGTATCTGTTGGTGACATATGTTTGTGCTTAAAAGTATGGAAAGGGTCCAGTATGAAAATATGATGAAATGTGGCCTGCAAGTGTTGTTCTATTGAAGTTGTTGGATCCAATGTGAAAATTGATGAAACGTGGTCCAAGGTGGTGCTGAGGGTTGTAGCCTTCAGTCAGGGGGTCGTAGCTCCCTTCCAGGTGAGGCTGGTAAACGAGATCGGGGGTCGTAGCTCCCTTCCAGGAGAGGCTGGTAAACGAGTCAGGGGGTTGGAGCTCCCTTCCAGGAGAGGCTGGTAAACGAGCGCAGGTGGGTGCCTGCGTGCCGGTCAAGTCTGCGCCAGCACATATGTTGTAAGATGTTTTCTCTATAATAAAATATTGAAGGCTGAGCAACTGCAGCGGTGGTTTTCTCCCGATTTGGGTTTCCACCTAAAAATCCCGGTGTTCATGTGTGATGCTTTGTGTGATGGCTTATTCTGTTCTTACTGCACATGTTTACTGTTTATTAAACATCTGATGAATGAATGATGGAATAATAGGAGTGAAGATTTAATGACATATCTAGATCTCTGTGTATACGCTAGTTTCATAAAGGGGATCCGCGTATATACGCTAGTTTACTGAAGGAAAGTAGCGTATGGGTTTTAAGGAATGAAAAAGTAAAAATATTTGATTATGCAGTAAATACTGATTCACCCCCCCCCTCTCAGTATTTTTCTCAACAATATAAAGTATGAAAAAAATTCTAAACAGGAGAACTGAGTAACCTCAAATAACATGGATGAATTTAGAAGCATAAGAGAATGAGTTTCAAAAGCACAAGAATGGTAAACACTAACAATTCCCACATGAATGATCCAAACGAATATGTGCAGGTTAGGCACTAGAATAAAGGCTTCAAATAAAAACAAGGAACATTAATAATTTAAAGAGAAAAGGGACCTACAGATATTGAAATCTCCAAACAAGAAACATGACTATAACTATAAACAAGGTTAAGTAACCTTCAACAATAAACATCATCAAAGATCCATATAAGAACTCCAATGACCCATTTCATGCTCCTAGAGCAGAGATAATTAAATCCACTCAAATCCCCCCCTCCCTTTAAGTGCAACTTAGGAAAGAGTAAATGAACCTTGAAAAAAATATGTGATGGGTTACTCATGTATAATCAAGGTAAACAACATAAAATATGTATCCCTATGGATATCAATCCATATTGCCAAAGTGCATGAGCAGTTGGCCATTGCAATCACCAAGTTGAAATAGGAACCAATGCTCAATATGAGGTTCACTCTAAAGGAAATTTGATTCGAATAAAGTGTTTAAATATAAAAAACAATCAAGCAAGCATTATGGATCATCCCCCATTTAGTCCTATGATACGAAAAAGGGTTCACCCTATATAAAGATAATCCAGCCTTATATTGCGAGGATCTTGGGAAAAATAAGGTGATTTGTTGTCAAATTCCTTCCATATCTCAGAATCAACCACACATCATTGTTTTCCATTGTTGCTCTTATTTTGGGCATGCCATTTCATGAACTCGACAACATGACCTCGAAATATGTACATTCGAAGCAACCATGGGATTAGTGAAAAGTGGAAAAGAACACTTCTATGAGCTTAATTTTTATTTCAACCATGGTCTCTACCTCCCTTCTTTACATTTCAGACATTCTATCTCACTTGTAATATTTTTGCAAAATAATACAAAACCATTCACACGTGTGGATGTTTTCACACCCTAAGCTTAGATTAATGATTTTAATTTTACATGTTCATCGTGTTGTTGGAAATGTGGAGTCAGGTGGTAACAACCATTCTAAAAATGTCAATAACTCATCAACACTCTCATTTGTCCAACCATGCAACGCCTGCAATTTTCCATTTTGAGAGTGACACAATTAAAAATGAATAGCATAAATGACTAATTCATATACTTGTTGTACTTGTTAGTTGGTCATATTTTTATTCTTGGATTATAGTAGTCGTTTATGTTAATCATTTTTAATTTTGTCACTTATTATCTAGTCATATATTTTAATCCTAGACTAAATTAGTAATTTAAGTTAGTTGTTTTTAGTCGGGTCACTTATTATCTAGTTGTATATTTTATCCCTAGACTAAATTAGTCATTTAAGTTAGCCATTTTTAGTTGGGTCACTTAAAATTGCTCAAATTCAGTAGTAATCCACTTGAAATAATTGTGGTGACTAAATTTTTTAGTCGCGTAGTCACTAATCTCTCATTTTGTACTAGTGTCAATAGTTTGATTGAGACATACAAGTGGGCAGGCCTAATGATCCACCTCCTATATTCCATAAATATGATTAGTAGGCTAGAGTTTAGAGGCCCACATACTTATGAGACAGTGAAAGATGCTATCAAGGACATTGATGCTCGTGGGGAGTTGTTTGACATCCCTTTGGACAAACATGCTAGACATGTTGTTCTGATTACTCTAAAATATTTTAAGAATGTTGATGTAGATATTTTTTTTATGATTAATTCATTGGAGCTTGGGGCCAGTTCCCCCACCATGACTAGGTCCCCATTTACTTTGAAAATCATATATGTGTGTGTGTGTGTGTGGAGCTTGTTCTACAACTATCGACAAGATTGTCTTTGTGGGAAAAACTTCACGAGATTTTTTGAATTGAAGGTCTTGCCATTGAGATTTATGAGAATTCTTGGTGTACTTATGAATTTCTATTTCAAACTTTAAAAACTCTATCACGAAAATTTTATCTTCTTGTAAATCAATCCATTTAGAAATTGTACTACCACTTACACCAATCAATGTATGTATATATTCATATCTCTTCCATTCCACTTTTATGTTGGATATTGATTGACCATTCATATCAATAAGATATTTTTTGTGAAACAAATTTGAATTTCCACAATAATCACATCTCTTACCGCCAACACATTTATTTTGGTAAAACGTTTTACCAAAATCAAGGATGGTGTCATAATATAATTGAAATTCCACATGATAACGACAACAACTGTCATGTACAATAATAGGCTTAACATACCATGGTTTTTATTACATAAAATTATTGATTGAGACATTAATTCCACGATTCTCTTCTTTGAAATTATTGAAAAACTCTATATGAGTGGTGTCCAAGATATGTTTTGGATGTTCTTCATACTGATTCCATGCTATTCTTCATCACATCAAATCCATTTCTTTTGGAGAAACACACAAATTTTTCATCCAATATTCACATATTGTTTTTTTAACATTTTCTCCAAGTCTATATTCATATGGTTGCCTAAAAATGATTTTCCAACAAGAGGGCTCATTATTTTCATATATTTGCAATCGAAATTTCCTATTCTTGTGCAATGTGTTTTGTGAGGTTCCTAATGCTTCTGTCGTTTATTTTCTGAAACGATTTTCTTGAGTTGTTGATGAAACCATTGTTGTTTGTATTTATCTACCTGTATCTATATCACTTTTCTTTCTAGATATTCCAATTGATTTTAGAGAACTATTTATATTTTCAATCAAATTCTCATTCACCTTTTTATCTTTTGTTGATTTTTGAATACCCAAAAATGTTCTATATTTTTTTTATTATTTCTTTGATGTTAAGAGACCTCTCAAAATTTGAGCTTGAACTGTTAGAAAATTATATATTACAGAGCAATGCAACACATAAAATATGCAGAAAACACAAGCACACAAAACACATAAAAACAGAGAGACACAGATATACGTGGTTCACCCAGTTTGGGATACATCCACCCCGAACATCCAATCCTTCCTTTCTATTGTCCAGTAAAATAAAGAGATACAACCTACAGCATATTCGTTGTAATATCCTCTATTCTCTCTCAGAGTCTCCCTATCTGTTTCTCGCTCTAAGAATACACATACAATACACAACTGCAATAAAATACCCTCATACAAGCGAGAGCTTTCCTTCTAGGCAAACAACCCAAAAATAAACATAATTTATACTGTCAGATCATCCACATAATGAACGGCCCAGATTGACTAGAAATTACTATACTTTTACAAATAAATTTTACATATGTTTTTAGCTTCGGGGGCACTGACCCCCCTTGGATCCCCCTGGACCCCCTTGGACCCCCTAGGTAGCGTTTAATTATGGGCAGAGTTGCCGCCCCATTAAGGTACATGGGTCCAACGTTGTGATACAAAATAAACAAGATAATCAGGCTCCACACCCAATAATTTCCCACTTGAAGACTGATTTGTAGCAACTCCACCACTACTTGATTTGATAGAAAATGAATCCTCTTTGGACCTAGTTGTTTCTCATATTCATCATCATACTTGAAGACCAATTGAAACTGACCATATTCTCAGTTTCTCCTTGGTTACAACTTTTGTTAGCATATCTGCAGGATTCTGGCTAGTGTGTATCTTTTCTAGCTTCAACTATCCATCTTCCAACATTGACCGTATGAAATGGTACTTGAGATGTATGTGTTTAGTCCTGGTATGAAATGTTGAGCTCTTTCCAAGATGAATAGCACTTTGGTTATCACTGTATAACGTGCCCATATAATTCTTCTTACCCAATTCATCCATAAACCTTTGTAACCAAATCATTTCTTTACTAGCCTCTGTAGCAACAACATACTCTGCTTCTGTTGTTGAAAGTGCAACAACACTTTGGATTTTTGAAACCCAACTGACAACTGTTCCACCTACAGTAAATACATATCCTGTAGTGCTCCTCCTTTTATCTCTTTCACCTGCCATATCTACATCAACATATCCATGTAGAGCAATGTTTGAACCACCAAAGAATAATTATTGATTTGTGGTACCTATCAAATATTTGAGAATCCATTTCACTTCCATCCAATGTTATTTTCCTAGATTGTTCATTTACCTGATTAAAAATCCCACTGCATGTGCAATATCAGGCCTTGTGCAGACCATTGTATACATTAAGCTTCCAACTGCTGATGCATATGGAACTTTAGACATATAATCCATTTCTTCTTGGGTCTTGGGGCACATCTCCTTACTAAGTTTGAAATGGATAGCAAAAGGTGTACTAACTGGTTTTTCATTCTGCATATTAAATATTTTCAACACCTTTTGTATGTACTCATTCTGAGACTGTGTTAATTTGCAATATTTTCTGTCTCTAGTTATTCTCATACCAAGGATTTGTTTTGCAGCTCCCAAATCCGTCATTGAAAATGAATTTTCCAATTTTATTTTGAGCACATTTATTTCCTGCATGTTAGACCCTGCAACAAGCATGTCATCTACATACAATAACAATATAATACAGCTGCCATCATTTTTATTTTTCGGATAAACAAAATGATCAGAGTGACATCTAGTATAACCTTGTTCAGACATAAACCTGTCAAATTTTAGATTCCACTACCTTGGAGCCTGTTTTAAGCCATAAAAGTTGTTCTTTAGTGTGCACACTAATTTTTCCTTCCCTTTGACCTCATATCCTTCTGGTTGCTGCATATAGATATCTTCCTCCAAATCTCCGTGGAGAAATGTTTTCTTTACATCTAACTGTTCAAGATGTAAATCTTCCGCTATTACAAGACTTAAAATAGTTCTGATTGAAGACATCTTAACAACAAGAGAAAATATTTCATCAAAATCAATACATTTCTTCTATGAAAACCACTTCACCACAAGTCTAGCTTTGTACCTTTGTTTTCCTCCATCTTCTTCCTTCAGCCTGTAAACCCATTTATTCTGCAATGTTGTTTTACCTGCAAGCAAACTGAATAAGTCCCAAGTCTGGTTGTGTATTAAGGAGTCCATCTCTTCTTCCATGGCTAGCTCCACTTCTTCCTGGTTTCAACCTACACTACTTCTTCATAACATTCAGGTTCACCAGAATCAGTCAACAATAAATAATATAATGAAGGAGAGTATTGTTCAGGGGGTCTACTTATCCTGGTAGATCTTCTGACACCACTTTTAGGTGTTTTAGGTGTTTTTTGCTGTTGTGGTGGTTGATGTTGTTGTGGCTATTGATTATTATTATTTTCAGGCACCTTTACTTTTTCTGTGATCTCATCAAGAACTATGTATTCTTTGTTTTCTTTTTCCTGTTTATTTTCCTGCAACTGATTCTTATACAGGACCTTTTCATTGAATATTACATCTCTACTCCTAATGATTTTTTGATTTTCATAACCATATAAGTGATAACCAAAATCATTAACACCATATCTAATAAAGGTACATTTATTTGATTTTTCCTCAAGCTTTGTTCTATTTTCTTTATTAATATGGACAAAGGCCTCACAACCAAAAGGCTTTAAAAAAGAGTAGTTTACCTTTTTACCTGTCCATGCCTCCTCTGCAATACCACCATCCAAGGAAATTTAAGGCCCTCTATTTATAGATAAACAACAATATCTACAACATCTACCCAAAATTGTAAAGGAAATCCTGCATGCAATCTCATGCACCTTGCATGCTCCATGATTTTTCTGTTCATCCTTTTTGACACGCCATTTTATTGTGGTGTTCTTGGAACTATCTTCTCTTTGTGAATTAAATGCTCTGAACAGTACCTATCAAACTTTGTGCTACAATATTCACCTCCATTGTTTGATCTGAGACACTTAAACTTATTTCCTGTCTCAATCTCAACCAAAGCTTTCCATTTCTTGAAAGTATCAAATACATCAGATTTATTATGAATATAATAAATCCAAGTTTTTCTAATTGCATCGTCAATAAAAGTAACATAATAACGAGAGACACCGACAGGTGATACCTGAGCATGTCCCCATACATCTGTATACACAAGATCTAATTTTTCGCTCTTCTTTTCTTTCCCAACCCTAAGAAATCTAACCCTCTTATGTTTTCCATAAATGCAGTTCTCACAGAAGTCCAAATCAATATTCTTCAAACCCAACAACAAATTTCTTGAATGAAGAATATTCATCCCCTTCTCACTCACGTGTCTGAGCCTACGATGCCATAATGCTGCATCTACTTCTTTAGAAGTTAAAGCATTAAAAGAGTTAGAAATACCATTACATAAATACAATGTACCAACCTTTTCGCATTTTTCTATTACGAGGGCTCCTTTGGTGACCTTCCAAGTTTTATCTGTGAAATTTGTCACACAACCTTCACCTCCTAACTGCCCTGTTGAAATCAGATTTTTCTTCAGATCTGGAACATGCCTTACCTCCTTTAATAGCCATTGGCTTCCATTCTGTTGTTTTACAAGAACCTTACCCATTCTAATAATTTTACAGGGTTTATCATCACCCAAATGGACTTTTCCAAAATATCCTTGAACAGAGTCATGAAAATATTTCTTATCAGGTGTGGCATGGAATGAGGCCCTTGAATCTACCACCCAGGAATCAGTAACATTTTCAAAAGAAAGAATCAAAGCATATTGTAACACATCACCAGTCACATTTGCTTCATGATTGTTTTCTTGCTGTGCATCTCCTTCTTTTCCCTTCCGAGATCTACAACCTTTCTTCAGGTGTCCTTTATTTCCGCATTTCTAGCACACTATCCCCGATCTGGAGTTGGATCTACCTTTCCTTGATTTACTGCGATATCCCGAGCTCTTTCCTCTTTCCAATTTTCTTCCTCGGGACTCTGCACTCAAAGCATTACCTGATGTCTCACCGGAGCTTTTCTGTCACATTTCCTCGCTAAGGATAGCACTGACAACATCATCAAAATTTAAAGTACTAGATCTAGAGACAGAGTTACTAATGGCGATAACTAAACCATTCCAGCTTTCTGGCAATGAGCATAGAAATAACAGAGCCTTAACTTCATCATCAAATTTTACCCCTACAGAACTTAACTGATTGGAAACTGTATTAAAATCATTTAAATGGTTTGCAACAGATCCACCTTCTAACATCTTCATATTAAATAAACGTTTCATAAGAAATACCTTGTTTGAGGCTAATGTTTTTTCATATAGTTTCACCAATGCCTTAATAAAACCCTTTGTTTTTGTTTCCTTTGAAATATTGAAGGCTATCAACACCGCGAGGCACAACCGTATTGTTTCAAGTGCCTTTCTATCAAGAATCTCCCATTCTTCATCTATCATAGTTGTCGGCTTCTTTGTTTTTCCACTCAATGATAGGTATAGATATTTCTGATACAAATAATATTCCATCTGCATCTTCCACAGCGGGAAGTTTTGGCCGTTAAATTTCTCAACCCTAAATTTACCATCTTCCGTTATTTCTCCCACTCGAACTAGGAACCCTTCTTTCCTATGATTTTATCATCCAAATAGACCTTCGACTCTGATACCAATTTTTAGAAAATTATATTTTATAGAGCAATGCAACACATAAAATATGTGGAAAACACAAGAACACAAAACACATAAAACCAGAGAGACACAGATATACATGGTTCACCTAGTTTGGGGTATGTCCACCCCGAACAACCAGTCCTTCCTTTCTATTATCCAACAAAATGAAAAGACCCAACCTACAGCAGATCCATTGTAATATCCTCTGTTCTCTCTCACAGTCTCCCTATTTTTTTCTCGCTCCGAGAATAGAAATACAATACACAGCCACAATACAATACCCTCATACAAGAGAGGGGTTGCCTTCTAGGGAAAAAACCTCGAAACTAAACATAACTTATACTATTAGATCATTCGCCTAATGAACGACCCAGATTGACTTGAAATTACTATACTTTTACAAGGAAATTTTACATCTGTTTTTAGCTTCAGGGGCACTACCCCCCCCGGACCCCCACCTGGACCCCCTAGGCAGCGTTGCTGCCCCATTAAGTTACAGGGGTCCAATGCTGTGATACAAAATAAACAAGATAATCAGGCTGCACACTCAACATGAGCTGTGCCATTTTCATCTTTGAATAACTTATCAATAATTAGTTTAACACGATATCATATAACATGGTCAAATTTTTTATCTCCGTATGTGCCAATGTCGAAATTTTCTAACATCTCATCATAAATATTGATTTCACCTGTGCATGTGAGAATTTAACGTGAATGAATATAAATATACATTAAATAATTAAAAAAATAGAGAATGAAATTGAAACTAGTAAATATGTATAATTTCAATAATATATGACATATATATACATATGTATGGGTGGTTCAACTTCTTCTTCACTTGAATCTCCTTCAACACCTTCAACGACTTCAACAATGATTGGTTCATTTTCTTCTTCACTTTATCTTTCAACATTTTCAATCTCATCATCAATGTTATGAAGCAAATATATCTCTATTTACGTTGCAAAATATTTTTAAATTAGTTCATCAGATAAAATTTAAATTGCACAATACATTATTAAATTTTAAAGACCATTTACAATATGTGCATTTACATTCCTGGTTCAAATTATTCTTGTTGATATTGATTTCCCCTTTTGTTACACAATAATTTTTCACCATGCTCATTTCTCGTCCCTAATCTAGAAATTCCCCGTGAAAGACCCTGTGCAATATTTCCACCATGAATAATATTGTAAGACATCCCCTGAAGAGTCAAAGAAAACTGCCTTGGAATATTACTGAAGAAACTTTCTCAAAATCTTAGTTTCCTGGGTCAGTGCGTTTCCTGATTTCATGCTCACGTTGATGTCATATTGAAAATTCTGGCTTAGCACTTCTAGTGCCCTTATTTCTTGGAAAACCATGTTGATCCCTTTCTGGCAGTGTTTCCTCAAAGGGAGGAGAAGCTTCGACCTCTAGAAGTTCCAGGGCGTTGAGTTGGCTGTTAAACAATAATGATAGACTTGAGCTCTCTGATTTTAGAGCTTTGATATCATCCATGTGCATTTATCCCTTATAAAGAGGACCTTCCTCCTCCTTTCATGGGATCCCAACCTCTTCTTCCTTCCTATAAATTGGTCCCCATCCTTCCACTACTGGTTGGTCATCGTTGGGCTTGTCTGAACTCTCATTCCCTTTACATTCTTGCACTATGATAATGCCTAAGTTGTTTGGGAGAAGTAATGCTTTAGAGCTTCGGTGAAGGACTCAGATTTTCACCAAAGGGAGGCCTCTGAAATCAAGGCCTGGGTTGTAAGCTCTTCCTTTCATATTTATCAATAAAACATTTGATGTTTTCTTTCTATATTTGTCTAATATTTTATGCAAATATTATGGTACTCCTTGATCTGCTAGATAGCTAGTGTTTATAATTATTATGTATTGGATTACATTTGTTGTTGCCTCCTTATAATTCACAGGTATTCATGTGCCACCAGCAGCAAGGAGCGAGCCTAAAAGGATCGTGGATCAAGGTCATCATCAACGGGTTCGAACATAGCATTGGGAAAAAGGTACCTCTATCTCTTTTCTTGTCGCATTTTGAATATTAGCTAAGAAAGCTTTGCATTAGAAAGTATCTCAAGTTGCTATACCCACTCTAGGGATATAAAGATCGCCTCTGTCCATAGATGTTTTATCTTGACAACAGAACTGGTGACTCCGCTAGGGAGCTTAGCCTATTAGCCTTCCTTGCCTGGATTGATCTTGGATCAATTTGACCGATCACTGCAATTTGAGCTTGCTTATGTCTATGTTAGTTTGCATAGGGTTTGATAGTCATTTCACTATGTCAGGCGTGGTTTTTGTATGAAACTCCTTTTTGTTTTTCCATTTTCTGTTTTCATAGTTGTGCTACCAATGATGTTTTATATAGAAAAACCACGCTGATTTGTCTTTCAGCACCCTTATTCTTATCACAGAAGCGTTGATATTAGATCTAGGAAAAGTTAGGGTTTCCCCTTGATTTTCCAGTGTGTTTTGGCCCCTGAAAAATGTCTGTAGAGTCTTAGTGACCTCCTGCCTGTGTGTTTGACTTGCTTATCTTCTTTGAGCGAGTGTTTCCATCTCTTTGACTTGTTGTGAGTTGGGAGATTTTTCACCATTTCAAACACCTTTTGTCGCATTGATTCTGACTTGGTTTGAAGTAGTTTTTCGTATGCACTGGTCATCACTCCATTTATGATCTTACCCTCAACTTAGTGTCAAACATAAGATCACAAGTTGTTTGATTCCCGACTCTAGAAAAGTGTGTATTTTTCCAAATAAAAAAATAAAATGAAAGTGATTTTCATTTTAGTTTTGATTTGGCTTGTCTTTATAATTTTGAAAATTGGAGTGAAAAGCATTAAATTTGTGTATTTTTAAGGCAATTTTGATTTCCGTTCGGTTGAAAGAAAAGTGAAAAGGATTGTTTTTTTCATTTCTTCATTCATTTTGTTCATTTTATCTTTGATTTCATTTCAAAGTAAAAAGAAAAAAAATATTATTTTATGCATATTAGTGGAAAAGATAATGTTTTCATTTTTTCAATAAGCTTCATTTTTTGGAAAATTGAATTCAATTGGAAAGAATTTCATTTTGTAGTTTTGAACTAGTTTGGGGGGCATAATTGTTTGCTACATTGATTGCACTTTTGCTTGCACCTCTTCCATAAATAGTTTAGAATTCATCGAAATGGAAAGATTTTCTTTGTTCATTTAGCTTACATCATAGGATTCGAGTGACATCAATTTTGATTCAAAAACCAAAACTTAACTCAAGATCAACATTAAAATTTACCCAATTTACCTTAAGGAGAATTTGGAACTAACGAGAAAATTTAGTAGTCTAGGGTAGAGACGTGGCGAGCTGTCGCTAAAAATTTGCATTACAGCCCAGGGGTGATATCCTGTCCCACATATGGAAGTATATTGATGCATGATAAGTACATTTTTGGCGCTCTCATCGAACGGTTACACATTAGACAACACTACTACGTACTGGACTCCCAAGTACCATCACATATATTTTGGGAGACACCATTAGGTTGCAAGTCTACCATAGGTAACCAAGTCAGCTGCCTTGTAAACGTGAAACACTAAACACAACATTCGGGAAGATTGGTTTTAGTACGTTAAGTCCTTGGTCATTTTTCTATCATTTATAACCAAGGTACAATTCAAAAATACTTGGCAAACCTTTATGCCTAGTACATTTCATTTTCTAATTATTTTTTGTTAATTCTAAAAGTAACTACCCATGAAAACATCTTACCCATATAGTTATCTGGCATAATTATTTCCTGGTAAATTTTGGATTTTGATATCTTCACCTCCTCCTTATTTGATCTTGTTTTGAAAGGTCATCGTGGCTGCATCGTCGAATTCACCTCATCCCTCCTCTGAAGGATCTCAAGAACCTCCTCCCGAGGTCCCCCAGTTTCTAGTTGGACCCCTTTGTTAGTATGAATCTTTTGTCGAAGTGTACGAAAAAATACCACTTTAGCTACGCATAACTTATAGCCCTAACATCAAATATGGCTGCCAATATCTTCAGATCTGCAGTCAGTTGATCAAGACAAATGCTGCACAAATCCAGATCTATGCATAAAAAGACATTAAGCAGTGACAATAAAGTTTTGCTCCATACATCTAATAGACAAGACAAGAACAATATTTTTGAAAGAATTTTATATTAAGGGCACCTGAGAGGAAAACAAGAAAGGTGTTTCCAATTCTCCTCAATGGGATGGGTTCTTGAAAGTCCTCAGCACTTCAGATCTAGCATTTCTCTCTCTTGTTGGTGTAGAAAACCCATACAAACATAGAACTCAAAGGGAGCTCAAAAAGTGAAATAATAGAAAATTTGACAATGATAATGTTTCAAAGTCAGACCAAGAGCATATATCCAGAGTGATCTAATAGGAAACAAAATATTGGGTCATTCTAGATCTTGGTGCATGATTAAAATAATATTAACCAAATCTAGATCCACCTTTAATGGAATATTTTATTATATTTGTTGGAGGGAAAATGTATTTGACTTGGGTCAAATCCCTTTATTTGTAAATAATAAATAAATAAATGATTTATTTATTATTTTAAGGAAGTGGTTGAATGATAATTAAATAAATAATTATTTATTTAATTATTTATAAATGATTTAGTCATATTTAATAAGGAATATTATTTAAATAAGATTTAAATAATTATTCCTAGAAAATAATAAGATAAATAAGGATTTATCTAATTAATTTCCTTGTTTTGGGTTAAATATGACCAGGAATAATAATTAAATTATTGTTTAATTAATTATTCCATGAGAAAAATCAAACAAATATAGATTTGTTTAATATTTCCCTTTGGGGTTTCCTATTTAGACCATAAACAACCTAATAAATGTGTTTTATTAAGTTATTTTACATAGTGAAAGCAATTTTACTTAGGGTAAAATTGGTCTTACATGGTGTACTTGGGTCCATCTAATGATAGTAGGTTAGATGACCAAAAAATGGTGTAACAGATTGCCCCCCAGCGTGCAAGTGTTAGGAGAAAATCATATGACCGAAGTACGCTGTAAGAACTCAATCACCAGACATCAAAAAGGGAAGTCAGAGAGAGAAATGTAAGGTAGACTAATGTGCTGAAGAACTAGACCCGGAGGAGACGAGACTTGCAGGTGCAACAAGTCTCTTTTTATGAGAGGGTACCTGTGCTAAAGGCGGCGGGGGAGGCATACCTATGCCCGCTGAGACAAAGTACAAAAGAATAGTGTGTCCAGTAAACAAGGGACCGAACCATAAAGTACAGCCGGCATAATCATGAGCCAGATAAAAATACAATGAGGAATCCCACATACATGTTGTGCCTGGGATAACAGCCAGGACTTATACAATAATATCGGAGTACATGAGATACAAATACAACCCAAATGCCCCCTATAAGCGGGGAAGGGCTCACAAAATCTGACTGATACATGCAAATCAAAGAGGCGCTGCAAGCAGCTAAGATGCATCATCAAATATATGGAGCTGCATCGAAGGCTGCAATGAAGAGGTCATCCAAGCATGTGGGGGCTACCTGCAGGCCCACCCCCTCATGTGGGTTGAAACATCTCACACACACCTGAGAATCACCAATATCTGCTGCGGCATCACTGGACCATCAAGTATACGGATCTCGATCATGCTGAAAGGAGCTATAGCTGAGAAACAATCAAGTCAAAGGGTAATGAGAAATCCCTTTGCCTAATCCGAGGCACCGAACAAGTGTGGAATTTGGAACCAAGGTACACCGGCCTCTAGACCTGTCTTCTGGAATGAATGAGCTAATGTCGAGAGAAGGAGGTCTGCCATAGGTGAGGCAATAAGGGATCCTCAACTAAGGCACGAGAGAAAATAGTAGAGCGACTGACAGACTAACACTAATGATGATGATGAAGTGGGGGATACTGAGTAGCGAATGGATGACTTCCCTTGTTAGAGCATAAAGGGCATGGATGACTTGGCAGCGACTGATACAATATCATGAGGGATAGGGGACAGTGGGGCTGAAAGCCATAATGTGCGACACGAGAGAGGGATCAAGCGATGAAGGATGGAGGACTATGGCGGGATACAAAGGGACTCGGGATAGACTCCATGAATGTGATGATGACTCAACTTGAATGCTCTAAACAAGGGCGACTCAATGGTGTTGCTACACAGTAAAAGTCCAAATGGGGGACCATAAAAACATGAATCCAAGGGGGTATCTCATGACGAAAATTGACACGAACAAGGACAAGTAAGAAAGCAAAGTGGTGCCCCAAGTACAAGTGTTGTAAGTGAGGAAATTCGATTTGGAGGAGAGGTGAATAGACCCTTCGTGGAAAAAATGTGTCCTGGTGAAGTATCAAATTACTAAAAACCAACTGTGTACTCTAGAGCTCATGAAATGTTAAAGTCGCACTTTTTGGAGTCTATTATGCGACCTAGGTAGCAGGTACTAGGCAGAAAAATGTGACGTGTCCCAGGAAATGACCTAAAAAGTGAGACCTATTAGAGAAAGGGGGTTTCAGTGTTTTTTTTGGCTGAGATTTGGGATTTTTCTGGTTGAGGGGCATAGGTGCCCCCAAGCATGTTATGGTCATGCCAAAATGTATTTAGAAAAGGGGATTCTAAACACATTTAAATGATGTGGTGCGCCATTTGTTTTTGTTATGGTTATGAAGTTTGAGAAAGGGAATGGAGGATTACCAATCTCTTTTGGTAATTCATATATGAAGAAAATGGACTAAGCTCCTAGGTTGGCATACATGGTGTCACTATCCAAAAGAGTGGATTTGGAGATAATGAATTAATGCTCTCCTAGAAAAACCATAGGTTGGTCAACAACAATGTCTATGGGACTGGGTTGATGATGTAAGAGGAAGGAATGATGAGGGGGATAATCCCTAGAGTGATTTGAAGTGATATGGGACTCTAGAGGTTCTTTTAAATGTGGAAGAATAATGGTACTAAAGTCAACACGACCAGATACACTAGGAGAGTAGTGGATAATTGCTTCTCCTAGTCTCTCAAATATGGGTGCCCCCTTACCTAAACATTGGGTTTCAATGTAATGGCCACAAGGTGTATGTGGTTCGAACGCATGGGTTCAATGTAAGGGGGAAAAAACAAAGTCAGGGGTGGTGATTTCTTCCATAATGTCATCATTGTGATAGAAGATGGGGTGACTGGTGGAAGAAAGACCACCTGACGCGATGAAGCTACCTGACTCATCATCATGAGAAGAGAGGGTCACATGCGCATCTTCACAAGGGGTGACAGAAGAGTAAGCAAATAAAGGATCTACCGATGTTGAGCCCAGGGTGATCGCTGAAGGGAGGTCAAGTGAAACATTAGGGGAAATCTCCAAGAGGACTTCCACCGAGGGTCTCCTGGATTATGATAGGTAGAAAATGGTGGCAGCAGGCTCCGTCATCGCGACATCGGGAGGGGGAATGTCAATGAGAGTGGGTAAATCCTCAAGTTGACCTTAAGCATACTGTGCAAGTATGGGAGAGGCAGATTTATTTTGTTCAATCTCGTACTCTCGAACTACCTCTAAAGAGGCACGGTAACGCGTCAGGTGGGGACAATGGCCATGGACACCACAAAGAGCACAGGGTTTGTTGGTGCAAAGAGTCTTTGGGTTATTGGCTGCAGACAAGGAAGAAATAGAGGTTTCAGAGACCATAGACTTAGGGAACGTGACTTTAACCATGGGTTTAATATGAGGTAACTCGGGACAAGTATGGGTGGCATGAGCGATGACCTCACATAAGACGCAAGGCTTTGTGGGAGTAGGAGGGGTAGGGTCAATCGGGGTAACCTTGTCTTTTGATGCCCCCTTGCAAGCTTTGACCTTCTTACTCGAAGCAGTCGCAAAAAGAGGTGGTTCCTGTTGAGGGGACTGAGGCACTGTTGCAGCGGGAGAAGTCAGGGGGACCAGTTGAACCGGGGTCAAAGAAAGATAAGGTTTGGGTTGACTAGGAGGGGTAGCGGCTGGAGGATCAAGGTACCAGATGGGAATCCCAAGGGTCAGGTTAGGAAGAGAGAGGGTGGCCATGACAAGTACCATGTACACTCTTGGTGGGGGAGCTAGGAACGGTATCTGACCAGAGGGGTAATGGCCAGGTTGGACGGCTCCGAAATGGTTAAGGCCTGGAGGAACCATTCCAGGAGGGTAAAGAGGCTCATGAATACCAGCTGAAGGGCCAATAGGAGGAGGTCCAGAAGGCTAAATCGAAGGGCTAGGAGTAGGCTGCTAACTAGCCGAAGTGGGCCGCTTGAGGGTAGCCTGAGATGATTGCATCATGAAAACATTCGATGAGCTGGGATCGGATACAGGGGGAGGAGGAAGACTAGGAAAGGTTCCAAGCAAGGAGGGGTATTTGTAGATGCCGGGAGAGAAATTGGTCAAAGAATCAACGGTTTTCTTATTGGCTATAGAAGAGATGGTCGACTCAAGGGAGGTTTGAGATTTTGGCTCATGATATGTCAACTGGTCAATGGTGACTATCTTTCCATTATGAGGGAAAAACATCTTGCGGTGGACTACGGATGGGATAACAGTCATGGCATAGTTGTAGCTACGCCCCAAAAGAATGTTATAATCAAGAGGGGAATCGATGACTTCAACGTCAACACAAACGGTCTTGCCCGCAAGAGTGATAGGACAATTACGGAATAGGCCAATGGGCTGGGAGGCATGGGCATCCCATGCACGAAGGGTGATTGTGGAAGGGGCCATCTCAGGAGATCCATGTTGTTTCCAAACTGAAGCAGACATCACATAGGTGGATGCCCCCTCATCAATAATACACCAAGAAACGTTAGCGTTCTGGATTTTGATAGGGATTTGGAAAGCTACGGAAGCAGGAAGGGGAGGATGTTCTAATTGACGGGCGTCGAAAAAAATCAATTGGTCATCAGAAGGATCTACAGTGCCCATGGCGGATAGTAGAGCCTTCCATTGAGAAGGACACGACTGGAGGAGTTCCAGTGTTGAAATGGCAGCAGGAGACTGCGCCAAATCATCTACTATGCTATATGAATGAGCAGCTTGACCAAAAGCAGCATTTCAGCATAATGGGCCCTTAGGGACCTTGGGATGAACCTCAAATTTGGGCTGAGGGATCTACAAGGGACCATTCGGTGTTGAAAGAGGCTCTGTAGGACCTGAAGAAGGTGACTCAGGGACAAACGGAGCGAGAGGTTTGGGGTACTGACGAGACCGAGTTTGAAGGTTAAGGTCGATGGGTAAAGGTGTATTAGAGTTCATCATGAGGATCTGGTAATCAGAGGAACCAGAAGGGGAAGGTTGAGTGGCTACCAGTGCGTGAGGTGGTTGGGTAGCGACAAATCCTTGCTGAGAGAAAGGATCGGTAAACACAGCCGGTTGAGAAGTAGCCGCATTGGGGGGAACAATACGGGAGGCATGCTGTCCTCTCAATGTAGCCTAAGACTCCCACATCTACCGCATCTGTGGTAATAGGGGACAATCGTGAGTGTAATGACCATAAACATTGCAACATGAACAAGGCTTATTTGTACGAAGAGGCCTGTCTAGCTTAGATTGAGAGCCCTGTTGCTGGTTAGCAGTGTTAGAGTCAATACCTGAAGGATTGGATCCACGATTACCAGGGGCAGATTGATTTTTATTGCCTTTCCTCTTTCTTTGAGAATAAGGAGGATTAGTCGCGCCCTGTTGTGCAAATACTTGCCCCGGAGGGGGTGGTAGTTGTTGTTGCTAGGGTTGAGAAGGCAAGGGAGGTGGAGGTGCAAATGCTGGAGGAGCTGGGGCACTAGGCTGTGGATAAGGATACTAGGTAGGTTGGGAAACATTGAGGTAAGTAGGAGGTTGGGAAAAAGGAGGAGGCATGCCATATCCTGGATACATGCTACCTGGAGGGGGAAAAGTGTTGGAGGTGCTGGCCCCTCCTGGAGGGAGACCATAGCCCATATGAGTTTGAGCATACAAATGTGAAAGAGCTCCAATGATACCGTTAGTAGAATGAGAGGCCCTCGGGGCGTTAGCGCCACCAGGTCTGGGGAGGTCAGGAAGGAAGGTATAAACATAAGTAGATTGAGCATAAATGAGGTCATATTTCAAGGCTATTTGGAGGGCGGCTTCTTCGGTTTGAGGGAACTGGGATGCGACATCTTTGCCGATGGCAGGTAAGAGAGATCTAAGGAACCAGTCCATGTAGACCCGATCTTCAAAGGTAGGAGCTCGACATAAGCTCCTTCTTCTCTGCCATTCCTGGACATGAGCAGAAAGGCGGGTCGCAGATGATTGACGGAAAGAAGTCAAGAATTCGGTACCAGTGTCGTATCGGAGAGGGAGCTGGAAATAAGATAAGAAGGCTTGGGCAATGGTTGCAAAGGTGGTATGGGAAGAGGCGGTCTGATTAACATACCACTTAGAAGCTGCACCTATAAGCGTGCGTTGGAACAATATAAGATGGATGGAATCAGCAGTAATGGAATTGGATGAACACCACATGTGGAAAGATCGGATATGGTTGGAGGGATCTTCTCAAGCAAGGCCTTCGAACTTGGGAATGTCAGAGGAGAGCTTGGTTGGCATAGCAGGCCAATCAACATCGTGGAGGATAGGATCATTGATCAACTGATTGAAATCAGGGAGAATGATACCTGCCATATAGGGGAGCAAAGGGACAGTCGAGGTAGTTTCTGTGGTGGTTCTGCTACTAACGTTTCCAGCATTAGGGCTGGGGTTTCTACTAGCATTAGGCCCTGGACCAGACATGGTGAAGGTAACAAGGGGAGTGCCAGAAGTAGGGGGAGAACCCAAAGAATCAGAAGAGGAGTCAGAGTGTCGACTCGGGGGAGGAATAACTCGACGATGGCGGGAAGGAGCAAGTCGACCAATCGAAAACCAAGGGTGAAGGCCAAGAAGTCTTCGGGATATATGCCTTGGGGGCGCAATGATGACGGCACAAAGGGAAGAAGAATGACCAACAAGGGCATGGAGGTGAAGGATCAAGTGATTACAATGTCGAAACAAGGGCAGAAAGGCGCAGTGTCAATTGATTTTAAAGTCTTTGCCTGGCAGTGTTAACCAGGCTATTATTCACTTAGGGTCAGTGTGTGGCGTGTGTTAATTTTAATTTTAAACCCAGACGTTTTGAGAGTAAAAGAAAAAGTGTGTTGCGTAGCTGAAAATATATTTGCAGAGAACAGTAGATAATGCTGAAATAACAGAAAATTAACATCTAACAATGCATTGATCTAACCCAAGAAGGCGGGTCTCTCAAAAATAGTCTAAAAGAGGGAAAAAATATAGTCAAAACACACTAAAAAGGGGCCAATAGATCTAAGGTCAAGAGGGACAGGGATCTAATGGGAGAAATCTGCTGAAAAGAGGTGCAAAAAACAACAAAGAGGCAGAGGCAAGGTTGCTGCAACAAAGGAGGAAATCATCTAAAGGTAGAAGGGATAAGGAGGTGACCCTAGAGGCAAACCCAAACAAAACTATATGAGGTGATTTGAAAGGGAGAAGAGCTGATATAAAAGGGATCTGAAAGTGAGGGATCAGATCTGAAAAGAAAAAGTTTGAAACTCTGAAAATTCAGACGTCTGAAACAGCTAAAACTCTTACACAAAAAGTGGAGGGTAATAAAGCCCTAAGGGGCTAGATTCCCACTTAATTGAGTAAAACATATTAGAAACAGGTCTAAACGGGCTGAGATAGAGGCTGGAAAATCCTGAAAAAAGCTTCAAACAAACCCAGAAAAATTGCTGAAAATTTGCAGAAAAAAGTGCAAGTCGCAGGTTCTGACTTGTTTTCTGTCCAGGTCACAGATTCTGGGCTGAAAAGTGCGTCTTGTAGTCCAAGTCGCAGGTTCTAGGCCAAAAAGTGCAACCTGCAGCTCCGGGTGTCTCGGCGGCAGATTTCAGAAAAAAGTTGTCGTCTCAGCTGCGGCTGATGTCTGTTACCTGCGCAATAGGGCTAGAAACACACGGAAGTTAGAAATTTTAATGTTTTAGGGTTTTATAGGTGAAAAATGACATAAAAATAGAAAAAAAAAAAACTGAAAAGAAACACTAGGGTCTGAAGCAGCTGGATATGCAGGAATATGAAAAACGACAGCGGTCATAATTGAAAACCCGTGTGGAGTCGCCAATTGTTAGTATGAATATTTTGTCGAAGTGTACGAAAAAAGACCACTTTAGCTACACATAAATTATAGCCCTAACATCAAATATGGCTGCCAATATCTTCAGATATACAGTTAGTTGATCAAGACAAATGCTGCACAAATCCAGATCTATGCATAAAAAGACATTAAGCAGTGAAAATAAGGTTTTGCTCCATACATCTAATAGACAAGACAAGAACAATATTTTTGAAAGAATTTTATATTAAGGGCACCTGAGAGAAAAACAAGAAAGGTGTTTCCAATTTTTCTCAATGGGATGGGTTCTTGAAAGTCCTCAGTGCTTCAGATCGAGCATTTCTCTCTCTTGTTGGTGTAGAAAATCCAGACAAACATAGAACTCAAAGGGAGCTCACAAAGTGAAATAATAGAAAATTTGACAATGATAATGGCTCAAATTCAGACCAAGAGCATAGATCCAGAGTGATCTAATAGGCAACAAAGGGTGAAGAATGGTAGGAAAAACCCTCCTATTTATAACAAAATATTGGGTCATTCTAGATCTTGGTGCATGATTAAAATAATATTAACCAAATCTAGATCCACCTTTTATGGAATATTTTATTATATTTGTTGGAGGGAAAAGGCATTTGAATTGGGTCAAATCCCTTTATTTGTAAATAATAAATAAATAAATGATTTATTTATTATTTTAAGGAAGTGGTTGAATGATAATTAAATAAATAATGATTTATTTAATTATTTTTAAATGATTTAGTCATATTTAACAAGGAATATTATTTAAATAAGATTTAAATAATTATTCCTAGAAAATAATAAGATAAATAAGGATTTATCTAATTAATTTCCTTGTTTTGGGTTAAATATGACCAGGAATAATAATTAAATTATTTTTTAATTAATTATTCCATGAGAAAAATCAAACAAATATAGATTTGTTTAATATTTCCCTTTGGGGTTTCCTGTTTAGACCATAAACAACCTAATAAATGTGTTTTATTAAGTTATTTTACATAGTGAAAGCAATTTTACTTAGGGTAAAATTGGTCTTACATGGTGTACTTGGGTCCATCTAATGATAATAGGTTAGATGACCAAAAAATGGTGTAACACCCTTGAAGCTCAAGGTGCTGAACTCAGGATTGTCATTAGTGTACAACCCATCTCATATCGACCACCACCTGACAATTCTCCTTGGACGACATCAAAACAATTTGAGCCGGAAAGCCCTGAATCATCTGCACAATTTACGGTCTTTCCTAAAAATCTACTCTTTGATCTGATTGTGGCCTCGCCTCAACATGCTTATGGTCCTTTTGATCAACCTATATTTCCCCTTCCTTCTTCTCCAGTAGAATCTACTTTCCGTCAGTTATTTCCTAGCAAAATGGCATCCAATGTTGATAATGTTCCATTCATGAGTGCTCCTCAGAGTACTTTATAGGAAACCACTAGCACCTATATCTTGGAAGCTTCCTCATTCGTATTTTCCTCTGATGGAAAATTTTTTTGGCTCCACACCTCACGATTTAGGCAATGGGTATAAAATATCATTTAGTCAAGTTGCATCTCCACTTCCACAAGGGTATACCTCTTTGGGATATCGTATTTCAGGAGCTTCTGATGCCACATCTTTATTTCTGGATCCCGTTTGGTCAATGAGTATTCCCCCATCTTCCAGCCTGTTCATTTTGAATGTGGATGTCGCATCTCAACCTGTTGTGCGACCTACAATCACTATTGGTCAGATGATTGTTTTGATAGGATCCTCTATCTTCTTTTATCCATCTATGGTCACAGCAGTTCAACCATTGAGTGGAAAACCTATGGTTTTCTCCATGCCTGGGGGGCAGTATAATCCTCTTTACGTACATTCCCTCTCAGGTGGGAGGCCACTGAACTCTGGGCCCATTCCTAGGGCGGGACAACCTAATTCTAGTATAAGTGGGGAATGGTCTTCACAACCAATGAACAGTAGCCATTCCTTCGAGTGGTCAACCTTCTTCAGCCGCATTAGCCTTTCACCAACCCCACACTCAGTATTCTTAGTGTTAGGGCCCTATATTACTAATGTAGTCCCTTATTGTTGTTAGTGTAGCCCCCTTATTGTTCTTGTTGTACCCCTTGTAGCCCTCATATTTTTATTATTGTGCCCTTACATTATTATTATTAGGTTGGCTAAGATTATATTGTGACCCCATGGACTCTTATATATAAAGGAGGTTTTGTTATTTGTGTCATCCAATAATTTTTCACTTATGTAATGTAAAGGAGGTTCCCCCTCGAAGTGGCTGATTTATAAGGTGTTGATTTATATTTTCTTCTATTTTGGGAGCTGGTTTCATAACATTTGGTGTAGGAGCTTTGGATTCAAGGGTTTCGCTACTTCAAACAAGTCATCATGTCATTTTCACTATAAATTTTTTTCTACGACGGTTCAGAAACTAAAAAAAACTATTTTCGAAGAACTCCTGAGGACCTTCGTGTAAAAATTTCAGATCTTGGTTTGCAATATTTTTAGAGATATGATCTATGGATGCTAGGATTTTTGCAGGTTCACAAATTTCATCGCAAAGAGGTGACCTTTGGAAAATCGTCATAAGTATCTCTCTAAGCATAGAATTTGAATTATGTAAAAATTGGTTGAAATTAAACAAAATGAGTTTCCTGTGTATCAGTTTCAGAGATGAATGAGGAAACAGTGACACGTGGCATGCCATACAAGTTCGCTCTACTGAACTGGTCCATAATTAGGTCATTCTGGGAGATTGGACATAACTTTGTCTTGAAGAATCCAAATCAAGTCTGACTTGTGGCATTGGAAAGATGATTCAAGGGGCTAATAAAGGACTGAAGATAAAATCTTTGGGATTTGAAATTACAAAATTACATCAGTTTCAATATAGAGCTCCTCAAAAGAAAGAAAAATGTGTGTATTTTGTTTTTAAATTGCATAAGTCTTGTTTGAAAAATCAGTTTGAAGTGATTCCAAGGTAATATTGAATCATAGATATTAGTATTGGGTTCTAAAATTCCCCCTAAAAATAATTCAACACCCATTAAGCCCTCAGAAGGCTCTACTATGACTCATGAAGAGTAATAAGTGTAACATGATATATCAAAATTACAAGAACAAGTGCAACAAATTTCGCTCTCGCAAAGAGTAAAAAAAAATGAAATGGAAGCTAAGATTGATGGCGTGGAAGCTAATATGGATGACTTGGAAGCTAATATGGATGGTATATAAGGCAACATGGAAGATTTGAAGAAAGACATGGAAGGTTTGAAGGAAGTTTTGGCAAATTTGCTACAAGAAAAGATTTCTAATGGCGAAAAGGTAGTAGAGGAAACTCATGATGAGAATAAAAGAAATGTTAACCATGATTTCATACACTCTAATGTTGGATTTAAGACCCACTATATTCAAAAGATAGATATGAGGAAGTTTGATGTCAATGATCCAATAACTTGGATTCTACAAATGGAGCAATACTTTGAGCTCCATAATATGCAAAACACACAAAAGGCATGCATTTCAACTTTATATTTAGAACAAAATCAGTTTGTATGGTATGGATGGCTTTATTCTGGTAAACCACTGGTCACTTGGTCAATTTTTACGGAGGAAATGATAGCACATTATGAGGATACAAACAACAACACCTTCTTTAGCCAACTGATAAATATCAAACAAAAGGGTTCAATTATGGATCACATTGAGGACTTCCAAAAATTGAATATAAGGGTAATTAATATTCCAGAGGAACATAGGATTGATGTCTTCATAGGGACTCTAAAGGATAACATCAAACATGAGGTTCTCCTTTGGGAACCTGATACATTGGAGAAGGCATTCAGGATGGAAAGAAAAATTGAAAGAAAAATTATGGTGATGAGGAAGCCTACCACTTACAACTATAAAGATGGAAGCGTTGCTACTCCTAGACTTCCACAACCTACAAGGTTGACACCACGACAATTGGAAGAAAAAAGAGAAAAAGGGCTTTTCTATAGTTGTGATAGAAAATACACTAAAAGTCATAAGTGTGTTGAGAATAAATTATTTTACATAGATTGTGAAGAGGAGGAGGAAAAGTAACAAGAAACTTCAAAAGGAGAGGATATACACCAAGAACCAACCCTAGAGGAAGAAGAAATGAATCTGACCATATCCTGTAATGCATTGGTAGGAATTACCACTCCTCAAACTCTCAAGATAGAAGGACATATCAAGAAAAAAAATGTAATAGTACTTTTTGATTCGGGTAGTACCCATAATTTTATTCATTGTAAGGTAGCCAAGGAAATGAATTGCTTCCTATACACAACGCCAGAGTGTCAAGTGATGGTGGAAAATGGAGGAACTATAAATTTCTCTAGAAAATTCCATAATATCAAGCTAACCATGGGGGAATATGTATTGAATATTCCAATGCTATACATTACAATGGGTGGTGCTGATGTTGTAATAAGAGTACAATGGTTACAATCTTTGGGGACGGTAGATTTTAATTTTCAAGAAATTTTCTTGAATTTTTTTTTCAGAAGGAAAGGAAGTTGAATTATGGGGTATCTCAGGAAATTCGGGAAAGATAATAAGTTATAATTTCATGAAAAATATTTTGAAGAAAGAAAAATGAGGTGCCATTGAACAATTATGCTCACTAGAAGTTCCAACATCAAAATCATCTATTTCTCCAGATCTCCAAAAAGTCTTGGACAATGGATTTCCACCTATTCATGATAATGATCATGCTATTAATTTTATTCCAGGAAGTGTTCCTCCAAACATTAGGCCTTACAGATATCCTTATGTCCAAAAGAGCGAAATTGAATGTATGATTGCAGAAATGCTAGAGGCTGGTATAATTCAACCTAGCCAAAGTTCTTTCTCTGCTCCAGTAGTATTGGTTCACAAGAAGGATGGATCATGGTGCATGTGTCCATATTATAGGGAGCTCAATAAGCTCACTATTAAAGATAAATTTCCCATTCCTGTGATTGATGAATTATTGGATGAATACATGGAGAAATTTATTTCACCAAGTTGGATCTCCGTTCAAGGTATCATCAAATTAGAATGAAGACTGAATACATTCAGAAAAAAAAAACATTTTGAACTCATGAGGGTCATTATGAATTTTTGGTCATGTGTTTTGGCCTTACCAATGCACCTTCTACATTTCAAGGGTTGATGAATTCCATTTTCAAACCCTTCCTTAGAAAATTTTTGTTAGTATTTTTTGATGATATACTAATCTATAGCAGGTCTTAGAAGGATCATGTTCAACATGTTGACAGGGTGCTCAAACTATTGGATGAGAAATAATTATATGCAAAAACCTCCAAATGTTTTTTTGGAGTACAAGAGGTGGAATATATGGGTCATATTGTATCTCACGAGGGTGTTAAGGTAGACCATAACAAAATTAAAGCCATTAAGGAATGGAAAATACCCACAACCATAAACCAGTTGCGTGAATTTCTCGGATTAACAAGGTATTATCGCAAGTTTGTTTAGAATTACGAGAAAATATCAGCACATATAACAAAATTATTGAAGAAAGATGAATTTTCATGGATTTCTGAAGAAACTAAGGCATTTGAACATCTTAAAGAGGCAATGTGCCAAGCACCAGTCTTAGCTACGCTAGACTTCACAATTTTTTTTATTGTGGAATGTGATGCCTCAAGAAAAGGAATTGGTGAATACCCATTTCTTTTGAAAGTCGTCCAATCAAAGGAAATTATTTACAAAAAGCTATTTATGAGACGGAAATGTTGGAAATACTACATGCACTAAAGAAATGACGACCATACCTAATGGGAAGACACTTCAAGGAAAGAACTGATCATGATAGTCTTAAATAATTTTTGGAATAAAGACTATCTTCAAAAGAGCAACAAAAATGGGTCACAAAGATGTTGGGTTATGACATTGAAATCATCTACAAAAAAGGGAAGCTAAATGTTGTTGCAGATGCACTATCAAGAAAGGATGAGGATGTGGAAGTATTTCTTTGTGCCATTTTTATTATCCAACCAGATTGGATAACTGAAGCAAGGGAGGAATGCAAGAATGACGAAGAAGTATGGATACTCATTCAAAATTTGCAGCAAGATCCTAGTACATATGATACATTTAGTTGGAAAATTATTCCTTATGGTACAAAGAACGTTGATATATTTGTAATAATTCCCAATTAAAACAACATATTCTTTTGGAATTCCACACGTCTCCCTTAGGAGGACACTAGGGATTTTAAAAAACTTACCAGGGGGTGAAGAAAGATTTTTTTTGGGATGGCCTTAAATATGATATTCAAAATTTTGTGGTAGAATGTTTGGTTTTCCAGCAAAATAAAGTTGAGACAATTAAGACCCCAGGTCTGCTACAACCTTTATCCATTCCAAATCACGTTGGGAGGAGGTTTCAATGGATTTTATCATAGGTTTACCTAAGTCCAAAGGAAAGAGTGTCATCATGGTGGTAGTTGATAGGCTTATCAAGTATGCACACTTTTGTGCATTATCTCATCCATTTAAAGTGAGTACATTTTCTATTGCATTTATCGAAACAATTCAAAAGCTACATGGAAACCCAAATATTATTGTAATTTCACTGTAAATTTTGGGATGGAATTATTTTCTTTTTTGGGTACTCAACTAGCTCATAGCTCATCTTATCATCCTCAATTCGATGGGAAAACTAAGATAGTGAACAAATGTTTGGAAGTATATCTTCGTTTCTTTGTATCTGATAAACAAACAAAATGGGTCAATTGGTTACCTTTGGTTGAATAATGGTATAACACTTCTGTCCACACTACGGAAAAAATGACCCCATTAATGGCACTTTATCAATATAATCCATCATCCATCACATCATCTTTAAGAGAAAATTCTAAGGTTCAATCATTGGAAGATCACATCGAGCATCAACAACAAGTTCTTCAACTCTTAAAGGATAACCTAAATTTGGCATAGAATCGAATGAAACAACAGGTAGATCAACATTGCAGTGAGAGAAGTTATGATGTAGGTGACTGGGTCTTTTTACGACTACAACCATAAAAAAAAAATTCCCTCAAGCAAGCTAAGAAGGATAATAAATTATTGCCAAATTTCTATGGTCCTTACAAGGTGTTGCAAAATATTGGTACTATGGCATACAAATTGAAGCTTCCTGCATCTTACTGAGTGCACCCAGTTTTCCATGTTTCATGCTTAAAGAAGCTTATAGGTGACAAACTTTTAGTTCAAACAATATTGCCAGGACTTGATGAGGAAGGAAAAAACATATTAGAACCTGAAGTAGCCAGGGAAACAAGAAATCAACAGCTACAAAATCGATCAATTTTAGAGTATCTCATCAAGTGGAAAAACTTACCCACTGAAGACTCCACATGGGAGGATGGGAATTTTATACAAAAGCAAACATAACTACTCAAGCGTTGAGAACAACACTTTTTTGAATGAGAGGGGAAATATTAGCGTCATATATTACTAATTTAGTCCCTTATTGTTGTTAGTGTAGCCCCCATATTGTTATTGTTGTACCCATGTAGTCCCCATATTTCTATTATTGGGCCTTTACATTATTATTATTAAGTTGGTCAGGGTTATATTGTGACCCCATCGACTCCTATATATAGAAAGGAGGTTTTTTCATTTGTGTCATCCAAGAATTTTTCATTTATGTAATGTAAAGGAGGTTTCCTCCTCGAAGTGGCTAATTTATAAGGCGTTGATCTCTCTTTTCCTCTATTTTGGGAGCTGGTTTCATAACACTCAGGTTCAGCAACCCCTTCAACAACCAAACGTACCATATTCATATGTTCAACAACCTAACATACCTCATCAGTATGTTCAATATCCAAACGTAAAATATCAGTATGTTCCTTGACCAAGCTCCTCTCAGCAGTATGTCTAACAACCCCATCTTCCGGCAGGTGCTATTGTGGCTAACTCTCAGTTTGGTACTTACACCTAAACTGGTCTGAATCTCCCTATGGGTCAACCTAGTGTTCAGTACCAGCCACTTCCTCATGGTCAGTACTAGAAACCCTAGCTTGGGCCTCAGTCTAGTGCTCAATATCAGTAGATTATTCAATACCAATAGGCCCAATTGGGACCTCAGGCTAGACCCTCCATTCAGCAAGGACCATAGGTTGGACCCCATGTTTAGCACGGACCAGAGGCTCAACCTCATGTTCAGCAAGGACCTCACCCTGGACTCTATATCTAGCAAGGTCCACAACCTCAAATCCAACAGAGGCTTTATCAATAGCCCCAGCAAGGTCCCTATGTTCAGCATCAGCTGCAGCAAGGTCCTTACCAACAATGGGGGAAACATGCGTATTGAAGAAAAAATCTTCCCTATTGGGGGGAGAATATGTATCAACCAGGTTGGAACCCCCTACCTTTTTCTCCTCATCATCCTCCCTTGCCATTTTTGGCTACGTTGGAACTACCGGATTTGTCAAAGCTTACAAATGACCCCATCCAACATCAGTTTCCTTGGCTGCCAGTTCCGACCAAAATCCCAGGAGACTGTCCGAAATTTGAAGGAAAGTATGGGGAAGACCCCCAAACCCATGTAATGACATACCACTTATGGTGATTTTCTAATTCTTGGGTCGATGATTCTATTCATCTTGATATTTTCCAACTTACTTTGACCGGTACTACAACCAAGTGGTACATTGAGCTCCCTCGAAGAATTTTCTTTGATTTCAACTCTTTGGCCATGGATTTCCTCACTCATTTCCAGTTACTCATCTGGTATGAAACCGACACCCACCTCCTCACCTCGTTGAAGCACTCAACTGCTACTCACATTTCGGATCACATTCACGAATGGTGGTGTCGCAGTTGCCTCATAAAATTGGAGATCCTTGATTAGTTTTTGACTGAGTGGTTTACGAAATCATTCGTTCCTAGGATTGCTAAAGATCTTGCCATGGGTGGATGTATCACGGAAGAGGAATTCATTTCCAAAGCCCAATACCTTGATTTGGTTTATTCCCAATCTGAGACTCTATACGAGCTATTTCCTGACGCTCCGTGACCTTCAACTGATATGGCATCATCTCAATCTCCTTCTATGCCTCTAGTTGATGGTTTTATTGAGACAATGTCTCATATTAATAGTAGTACACCTAAAACTTCTTCAAAGTCTAAGTCCACTGCTGTCGATGCACCCTCCACTCCTTCCAGTAACCGGAAAAATCTTGGTAAAAAAATTGAGGTAAATTATATCCAATCTACCACAATAGAAAAATACTTAAAAGGTAAGAAAAAGGGTAAAGGAAAATCCAAGTCCGAAAACCATAAACAGGATTCAAAAAAGTCATTTGCTGATGATTATTCTATGCGCAAGCCTAAATATCCTTGCCTACTATGTGATGATGATCATTACACCAAGGATTTTCCTTGGCGTGCTAAAGTTTCCCATTTTCTGAAAGGTGGCCCGGGAATCTGGTTGTCTTGAAAGAACCTTTCCCTTCTCAGTAGATGCAAATGGTAGATCAACCCCAATCATATAGAATCTCTCAGGTTTTCATGGCTGGCATGAAACCTATCTCTATTACCAGAAGATCAAAAGACTACCCTAATCCATCCAAGGCTCCTATGGAACTGGAAGTCACAGATCACCCTTCCTCTTCCATGCCGCCTACTTCTGGTCCTCTCTAAATTAAGAGACCTAGTAGTGGATCCATTGTCCGACCACCCCCAAAAGGTGTTCTGCAGAAATATTCCTATAATTTGAATGCGAGTGTTGTGCAACATTGCAATATTGTAGAGTATCTAGATTAAGCGCCTTAGGCGATGTTGGCTTTGGAGGTCCTTCAGTCATGTCCATCACAACGAAAGGCACTACTTTCTGCTATTAGAGGGATTGATCCCATAGATTATAATATTATTACTTTCGATCTTGAGAAATTCGTTCGTGGCCTCCCATCTCAGGTGGGTTTTCTGATTCAAGTTATAGTGATGGGAAAAAACATTCATAGGATTGTTCTTGATGAAGGTGATTCGACCTACATTGTGTATATCATGTGTTGGAAAGCCATCGACTCTCCTCCATTGAGTCAGTCCCCAAATACCTTGGAAGCTTTCGACAATAAAGGTTTTCAGCCATATGGTAATCTCAAATCATTTCCCATCTTGTTGGATGGAAAAATGGTAACTTTAGAAGTTGAGGTGGTAGACGCCTACTTAAATTATAATCTCCTTCTTTGATGTAGTTGGACTCATGCCATGGTTTGCATGGTCTCCACCCTTTTTCGTGTCCTCCGTTTTCCTCATCAGGAAAAATCATGACTGTTAATCAGTTAGCTTTCTTTTCCTATAATTCTTCAACATACAACATTCCATATGTTGAGAATAGCACTACCCCCTATGAGAAAATTTTGTCGGGTCTATTCAAAGACTCATCCCTTTTGGAAAATTTTCCACTCCCGCATTCGAATGTCACCAATATCAATATGATATCATCTGGTCACGATCCATGGATTTTTACCAATCCTGACCAGCTCGAAAGTTTTGGTGATGTTATGCATTTGAGCCCTTCTAAACGAATGTACTAGAGTATTCTCATGGCTTTTGAGGCTGCATCTAGAACTGTCGCTCGTTTGGTTTTCCCTTTGGACACTTATGCATAGTCTCCTTGGTTTGGTTCTTGGGAATATGATGATCCCTTGAATGAGACTTTCCCCATTGAGGAAACTATCATGGAGGTAATGTATCTCGAACAAACTCCATGGGATGATGGGCATCATCATTCCTAATTTCTCCCAACCCTTGGTGACATCTCTTCTTGTCTAGAATCCCATGATTCATCTGTACCGACTGGCCCATTTTAGAATCAGATCTTGATTCATGAAATGATGTCTGAAGGGAACATGGAAAATATTACTCCAACCATTCCGTTCGACATCTCTGTTAGACTAGGGATTGTAGAGAATGTTCACGTCGGTGCATCTTGTTCTCCCAATGAGATCAAGATCTACACTGAGATTTTTTAGGATTTTCGCAATGTATTCATGTGGTAATACGAAGAGGTGCCTGGCATTGATCCGAGAATTGTTGTGCATGAAATTCCTACATATTCAGACTAGAATCCTGTTTGCCAATGGCTTCATCCTATGCACCTGAAAAAGGTTGTTGCCATAAAAGGGGAAGTTGAAAAACTTCTTAAATTCAGTTTCCTTTATCCTATATTGTTGAAATATTGGGTCTCAAATATTGTTCCCGTTATTAAGAAAAAAGGGACCATCCGGGTTTGCATTGGTTACCATGATATCAATCGAGCATGTCCTGAGGATAATTACCCCACTCTTTTTATAGACCAGACCATTGATGAATGTGCCGAAAATGAGATTTTTTCCTTTATGGACAATTTTTCTGGCTATAATGAGATTAACATTTCTCTAGCTAATTAGCACAAAACCATGTTTATCTTTCTGTGGGGGACATTTTCCTATAAAAATCTCCCTTTTGGATTGAATAATGATGGGGCCACCTTCCAGCGAGTTATGTTGTATGCTTTTTATAACATCAAGAACATAGTTCATCCATATCTCAATAACCTTCCTGATCATTCTGCGAAACGTCGGGATAACCTGGAACACCTTAGAGCCATATTTCTTCGTTGTTGTCACTATAATATCAGGTTGAACCCTCATAAGTGTCTCTTCTATGTTGAATCTAGACTACTCTTGGGATTTGTGTTGTCCAAATAAGGCATCCACATCAGTCCTCTTAAAATCGAGGCAATCATCAATTTTTCTCCTCCCTCTTTTGTTCATCAAATACAAATTTTGCAGGGGAAAACCAATTTCCTCTGTTGCTTCATATTGAATTATGCTAAGCTTGCTAGAGGCTTTACTCGCTTATTGAAAAAGGGGATCCCATTCATATGGGATGAAATTTCCCAAATCTCTTTCGATGCACTAAAACGAGCCCTCATTAGTGCTCCTCTACTGCATCCTCCCAATTATAATTGTGATTACTGCTTGTATTTTCCTGCCACTGGCAACACTATCAGTATGGTGCTGGTTCAGGATGATGACAATGGTCAAGAGCATGTCGTGTACTATTTGAGCCACAATCTATTTGATACAGATACCCATTGAGCTCCTGTAGAGAAACTTGTGTTGGTTGATGTCCATGTTGTTCAACGTTTTCGTCACTACATTCTCCTGTGAAAAACGTTGGTGATTTATGATTGCAACCGCATGAATCACATTCTCCCGTGTCAGTTTCTTGGGGTGAAGTACTCAAAATAGACTTTCATCCTTCAAGAGTTTGACTTAGAGTTCACTGCTACTAAGTCTAAGAATCCCTAGTCTTTGGTGAGTTGATTTGTGATCTTCCTACCGCGGTTGATCCCGCTCCTCTTGATGAGTCGATTCCAGAAAAATCTCGCTTTCTCATCAGTACTCTTGATCCATGGTATGGAGACATCATTGTTTATCTCCAGACCCAAATTATCGGCTAGAGCTATGGCACTCTGAGCGATGATGGATTCGCTACCAGTACCAACCTTACCATATCATTAGAGAGACTCTATATCGCACTGGTATTTATTCCATCCTTCGTCGATGTTTGAATCTCAAGGAAACTGAGAAATTTCTCAATAACTGCCACTTCGAGCCTATGGTGGTCACATGTCTGGTTATGCTACCACCCAAAACATCCTTCATGTAGGGTATTTTTGGTTGTCTATCTTTAAATACTGCATTCTTGTGGTAGAAAATGCCATGAATTCCAAGTCTATTCTCAGAAAGAGTGCGCCCCACACTCACCATTGCACCCAGTCGTGACCATCAAACCTTTTGTGAAATGGGGCATAGATTTCATGACTTGTAACCCTTGCTCGGTCGGGGGCATGGTTATATTATATTTGTCATCGATTATTTCAGTAAATGGGCCAAAGTGATGCCTACATATGATAATGAAGATCTAACTACGATGCAATTCCTGTTCAATCATGTCATAGCTCAGTTCGGTGTCCCGAAAGTGATAATCATTGATCATGGCTCTCACTTTCGAAATCATATGATGACAGAGCTCGCTGCTCAGTTGGGGTTACATCATGATAGATCCACCGCTTATTATCTACAGGCCAATGGCCAAGTTGAGGTTGTCAAAAACGTTTTGGTGACCATGCTTCAACGCACCATTGGGAAGCACAAATGAGATTGGAATCTCATGCTCTTCTCAACTTTGTGGGATTACCAAACTTCTACTAAGACTGTCACTGGATTCACACCATTCCAAAAGGTGTACGGTCGAGAGGCCACACTCCTTATCGAGTGTGAAATTCCTTCTCTGAATCTAGCTATCAAACTACTTCTTGGTACTTCACCAGTTGATCAGGTGATCATGTCCTAAGTTGAAAATGGTCAAAATGGAATTTCTCAAAATTTATTGAAACTTGAACGACCAGATAGGCCTTGTCGCTGCGATTCTGGCACCATGAATGACACTCAAATTTGACGTCGTATGTGAAAGTTATGCAGGTTTGAAGTTTTCAGTATCCTTCAAAAATTCAATTGACCAGGGTTGACTTTGACTTTGTAATTATTAAAAAAAAAAATATTCCTTGGAATATTTTGGGAATATTCCTCGAAATATTCCCTAGAATATTCCCTGGAATATTCCACATATGGGCGAATCAGGATCTGACACTTGCCAGTTACTGATTTGGTGTTGGTTTGACTGTGTAATTTATTGGCCTATTAGAGGCTGCCACATGGTAGGCTCGAAGGCCACCACGTGGCCCTAGGCCATGGAGAAATTGGTTTAAAATTTTTTTACTATACTTCACAGGATTTAAACCATGGACCTGCCTCCCATTAACAGTGTGCCCGAACGTCATACCACAGCTTTAGTTCTTAACATATTATGGTTTGAAGTTGTATTTAATGTTTATTGGAATTTGGGTTGGCGGCAAATGGGGGCCAGCCCCCACACAACATCAGACCTGCAGTGAGGAACCACGAGCTCAAATTTCGGGTAGAGATTTGAAAACGGTTAACAACTAACCGTTAACCTTTAATGCGTAAATGTGACCACTTTTTAAAACAGTTAATGTGAGTTAATGATTACGGTTAGGGTGGATAAAGCCATGGTTCCGCCAGCGGCTAGGGTGGATAAAGCCGTGGTTCCGCCGGCGGCTAGGGTGGCAGTCTATGTGACTAGCCACCCCCTAACATTTATTTTAACTATTTACTGTTTCGCTAAGCCTGGAGCGGGTTCGCTATTTTTGGGATTTATGCCAGATTTGGAGAGCTTATCTGCAGTTAGCCCACATTTAGTGGGGTTTTCAATTGACATTGGGCAGAATCTTGTTTTGATCATAACTTCTTCAATATTGGACCAATTTGGACAAAATTTTGGTCAATTTTGGGTATTCTGAAAATTTTGGAGTCATTGGGATAGGTTTAAAAGCTAATAGAGGTGTTATTAAACCATTTTTTCTTGAGGGAATCTTGGAGAGCCATCAGGGCCATGAGGGAAATGGAGCTGCATTGGGCTACACTTCACTGTTTGAGGTGAAATAAAAGCCATACTTAGCTTATTTCTATCTTCTGAATTCATTTTAATAGTTGTTTCAGCCTGTTTAGGCTTATTTTTCACTGTAAAACCAATTTGAGCAACCTAATAGAGCAAGGACATGCCCATTGGGAGCCTTGGACATGGTAGATGTAGCCCAGGAGGGGTGAACTGCCTCATCATGTTGTTGTGTTGTTATGGATAATTTATTCTTCTGTGTATTTTTTATTCAAGATGTTAAAAATTAATGTTAATGAACATTCTCTCACACATAAACTCAAAAACAGTTACCAAAGACACTTTGTTTAATTTGCAAGACATGACAAACACTTTGCACACTTAATTAAATGGAAATGAATACTTTGAACAATAGATAAAAATACTTTCATTTTTAGATCAGATAGTATCAGAGCTTAAGGATTTGAGCCTTAGGAGCTAGAGTTTACTCAAAATTTGTTTTGTGCAAAGATATAGTTGATTCTTTGCAAGTTTTGATGTTTACTTGGCTTAAACTCAATAGAGGTGAAGGACACTTGGTTAGTGCAAAAAATAATTCACAACCAAGAAGGACCAGAGAGCCACCTCCAAGAGCCATAGAAGCAGATTCAAGCATGTCTTCAAGAGAGGGAGAAGCTACTGAAGATATGGATCCCAAAGAAGAGGAATGGGTGTTCCGAAAGGCTTTCTTGGACATGACGGAGATGGTGAGGATACTCTACCAAGAAATGAATGATAGGCTTGTTGGAGAAGGGTCTAAAAACCAGAAAGAAGGAGAGAGTTCTTCAGGAGGAAAGAAAAGTGATGACAAGTCAAAGAAAGGACACGGAGGAAATGGTGATCCACCATCCCCATCTTCATCCTCTTCCTCTACATTGTCACCCTCAACTTCGGTGAATCAATCTCACAAGTCTAAAACTACTGGTAAAAGTCAATTTTTAAAGCTTGATGATAAATTTGAGTTGCTTATGTTTAATGGTGAGGTCAATGCAAAGAAACTTGATGACCTCAGAGAAACTTGATAATTGGATAAGACATTTGGAAGTTTACTTGAGGATACAGAACCTTCATGAAGACGACACCAAGATACAATTAGCCTCTTTGAGAATGGATGGAGCAACATTGGTATGGTGGGAAGCCAAGACCAAGGATGAAATTAAAAAACATGGTAAGATTACTTTATCATGGGCTAAATTTATTTCCGCAATTAAGCAGGAATTTTATCCATTAGCTCATTTACAAAAGGTTATCATGAATTGACAAAGTTTTAGACAACTTAAGGGACAAAGTGTTCAAGATTACAATCAAGAGTTTAGAAGAGGGCTTTACTACTTGGAATTTATTTTCATAGTCAAGATACCTTGCTAAAATATATAGGTGGTTTACACACTTATCTTATACATACTATCCTTATGTTCAATCCTACTAGTCTAGACGAAGTTTGTGTGCAAGCTACGCATTTACAGGCTAGAGGGAAACAATATTTTGATGGGAATATGGATAGTGAATTCAAAGGCAAAGGGAGGAAAATAAATGCAAACTCTAGAAAAGAAAAAGGAAAGTTATTTTGTAAAAACTGTTCCAAAACAAGCCACGATAAAGACCATGGCTAGAAGCTTCCTCCGGAGCTCAAACCAAAAAAATTTAAAACCAAAGATAAGGCCAAAGAAAAGGGAAAAACTGTTGAAATTTTTGAACAAGACTTAGGGTTTGAATCAAGTGATGAAACTAAAAGCATATCCATGATACTAAAGAAGGGGAAAGAGGTTGTAAATGAAACAAATCCCAGTTCTAGCACTTTAAACTGTCACATAGAAGCTCAAAATGAAAAGATGAGGATACATCTTTTTCATATAATGATAATCTCGATACACACAAAGATAGACACACTATTTGATAGTGGGTCTCTAGAAAATCTCATCTCAGAAGACTTAGTCAAGAAGCTGAAACTTGAGACCATACCTCATCCAAAGCCATATCCACTTGGATGGATTTACAAGGATGTTAATTTACAAGTCTCAAGGAAGTGCATGTTTCGCTTCGCCATAACAACTCATTATGTTGATTTGGTTGAATTAGATGTGGTACCACTTGACATTACAAGTGTCGTGTTGGGTAGTCCGTATTTATATGACAGAAAAGCGATCTTCCATCGCCATGAGAACAAGTACCATTTGTTCAAGGATGGTAAAGAGTTTATTGTGAGAGCACATCAGAAGAAGCTACAATCTTCTTTAGTCAACGCAGGACAATTGAAAGGGCCTGTCAATGCAAGTCAAAATCTAACTTTGTTGATGGTTAAGCAAAAATATTTTGTACATAATACTTTTCATGTTATTGTTGATGTAAATGATGATATGTTTTCAAGCAAGTCGTCTTGGGAAGATGACAAGATGTTGCAGAAAGTGCCTTTGGTGTTAATCAGTGCAGAGAAGAAAGTGTCAGTGCAAGGTGGTGAAAGAATCCAAGAGAGGGTAAAGCATGAAAGAAAAGAGGGCACAAAGTTCAGCATGGGACAATGCTGGTTTCAGAATGGCAGGTTGGTATGGCAAGAAAATTTGGTCGGGATTCAATGCAAGTACATGGCTCAATCGGCAAAAATTCGCCATGAGGACAGTTGGCAAGGTGAATCTCAATTTCAGCTTCCTTTGAAGTTAGACCATTGTAGGAGTATTATGATTTCTACAAATTATAGTTGATGTTCAGCAAATTTCAAAAATTTGCATTATGACTCAGTCAAGGTTAGCAACGGTCGGTCAGCGGATTCAAGGAAGAATTTATCTTTTTATGAGAAGCTCAATTTGATGAAGTCAGGAAGATTTTAGTGGTTCAAGGTTGGAAGAGTGGAGAATCAGTCTCCTCATCTTAAATTTTTGTAAATCAGAGAGCTTTTGGGGTCCAAAAGCTTCCCATTTGGGAGGTGTGATCAAGTGATCATGTCCTAAGTTGAAAAAATGCTCAAAAATAGAATTTCTCAAATTTGGTTGAAACCTGAATGACTGGATAGGCCTCATCGCTGTGATTTTGGCACCACAAATGACACTCAAATCCGACGTCGTATGTGAAATTTATGCAGGTTTGAAGTTTTCAGTATCCTTCAAAAATTCAGTTGACCAGGGTTGACTTTGACTTTGGAATTATAAAAAAATAATATTCTAGGAATATTCCTTGAAATATTCCATGGAATATTCCCTAGAATATTCCACAAGTGGGCAAATCAAGATCGGACACTTGGCAGTTACTGATTGGGTGTTGGTTTGATTGTGTAATTTATTGGCCTATCTGGGGCTGCCACGTGGCAGGCCCAAAGGCCGCCACATGGCCCCAGGCCATGGAGAAATTGATTTAACCAAATTTTATTATACTCCGCAGGATTTGAACCGCAGACCTGCCTCCCGTTAATAGTGCACCCGACCGTCATACCACAACTTTAGTTCTTTACATATTATGGTTTGAAGTTGTATTTAATGTTTATTGGAATTTGGGTTGGCAGCAAATGGGGGCCAGCCCCTAAGGGCCAAGCCCCACACAACATCGGACCTGCAGTGAGGAACGACGAGCTTAAATTCCAGGTGGAGATTTGACAACGGTTAACAACTAACTGTTAACCTTTAATGCGTAAATGTGACCCCTTTTTGAAAAAGTTAATGTGAGTTAATGCTTACGGTTGGGGTGGATAAAGCCGCGGTTCCGCTGGTGGCTAGGGTGGTGGTCTATGTGACTAGCCACCCCTAACCTTTATTTTAACTATTTACTGTTCCACCAAGCTTGGAGCGAGTCCACTATTTTCGGGATTTATTCCAGATTTGGAGCGCTTATCTGTAGTTAGCCCACATTTAGTGGAGTTTTCAATTGACATTGGGAAGAATCTTGTTTTGATCACAACTTCTTCAATATTGGACCAATTTGGACGAAATTTTGGTCAATTTTGGGTATTCTAAGAATTTAGGAGTCATTGGGATAGGTTTCAGAGCTAACAGAGATGTTATTCAGCCATTGTTTCTTCAGGGAATCTTGGAGAGCCATCAAGGCCATGAGGAAAATGGAGCTGCATTGGGCTACACTTCATTGTTTGAGGTGAAATAAAAGCCATAATTAGCTTATTTCTGTTTTATGAATTCATTTTCACAACTATTTCAGCCTTTTTAGGCTCATTTTTTGCTATAAAACCAATTTGAGCAACCTAATAGAGCAAGGACATGCCCATTGGGAGCCTTGGACCCGACAGATGTAGCCCAGGAGGGGTGAACTGCCTCATCATGTTGTTGTGTTGTTATGGTGAAGTTATTTTGTTGTGTATTTCTGATTCAATATGTTAAAATGTAATTTTAATTAACATTCCCTCACACATAAACTCAAAAATAGTTACCAAAAATTGTAATATCCCAAAATAGGGAATTCCTACAACAATAAGAATATCTGAAGATATTCTAAAGTTGGAGATTCAGAAAAACAAGCACATAGTAGTGTAAATCATCTCATAATATGTAAAGGAATGATCAGTAGCAAGAATATGACCTATACACTCCTTCCAAAGTGGGGGAAATGCAACAATATAGGGCATAAAATGACTGTCTTCAGAAAATAACGCTATATCTATGAAAAATGGGACTTGGATCCCTTAGAATATACAATATATAGCTCACATCTAGAATTCGAGCAAAAACAATTTCTTTTAGCCAAGTTAAACAGATCTCCCCAAACCAATACAGCTCAAATAAGCCCAAACCCCATGACTTTGCTTAACATAAATTAATGAAGCATACAATAGCATTATTTTAATGAGGTTTTATGAAGAAAATAATGAGGAACAACATATCTGGAGTATAAAATCATCCAATGGCTGAGAAAAGTGGAGATCTCTTCCTTTTTATAAAAAATAAGGATAACTCGGCAAGGGTTTCAAGAGAGTACAGTGTATAAAAGTACAGATCTGTAGATCTAGAACTGGAAAATGTAGTTATACTGTAGCTCTATATAAATATAGCTTAAATGTACAAAGAACAGAAGAAGAATGAAATACAAAGATTTCCAGGAGAAGGATTGGCCCTTCCTCCAGGGAATAAGCTCACAAGTAAGGGTTCAAACCCTACTACTGCAACATTGGGAAAAATGACGCAGTTCCTTTAGAGAACTACACTGTAGGAAATGGATACTACTTTGGCCACATGCCAAGATGTCCAATATGTTCATAAATCTGTTGTACAGATCTTGCAAAGAAATGGAAGCTCCCTCCTCTGCAAGATAAGCTCAGAAGTTGGTGTTGTAAGCCTTCCACAGAAACACCCTACAACACAACATTCCCTGATATAGGAATAACGTTGTAGCTATAGGAGGATGCTTGGCCTCAAGCCTAGATGTGGAAAAAAATGAAGAACAATGCTCCTCCAAGAGACCTCTCAAGGAAGGAGAAGGAATCCCTAAGCAGGAATGCCTTGTGCTAAACAACACTGCATACTCAACTCAAAAGCTAAAGAATGCTCAATAGTCTAAGCAGAACAAAATCAATAATCCATAAGCTAGCCCCAAATGTCTGCTATCTTCCTCCTTATAAGTTTTGTGAGCCTCCTCACCTTGTGTCCCACCCATTAGGGTTTCCAACACCACATGATCACTTTCCCTCCAATACTGCGTTGTAGCTCCATCAAGGCTACCCCTCCATACTACTCTGTTGACTTAGTCAACTTGATTGAATCAACATGATTCTCTTCCTGTTCATACATGGAAAGTGCAAAATTCAGCTACTAGGATGTCCCCTTTTCATACCAAGAGGGCTTTTATGCTAGTACAAGATAAGTATGGGTCTCTTTCCCCTATTTATTCACCTACTAAGTGCAAGAATCAAAATTTAATATTCCTATTAGCTGCATGATAATTTTAGGAATATTACAAAAACACTTTGTTTAATTTGCAAGACATGACAAACACTTTTCACACTTAATTAAATGGAAATGAATACTTTGAATAACAGATACAAATACTTTCATTTTCAGATCACCAGAAGAGGAACGTTTTCTTTACCTAGAGCGTCTTGATGAGATTCGTAGACTTGTTGCTTTAGTTATTGAAGCACAAAAAGGGCGAGTTAAAGCTCAATATGAAAAATCCGTCAACCCTCGTGCTTCATTCAAAGGTGACTTGGTCCGGCTTTACGATCAATCCCACGATAAATTGGGAGTTGGAAAACTCAAGCCAATGTGGCACAAGCCCTATATCATTCAAAAAGTACTGGAAAAAGGAGCCTATGAGCTAGTAGATTATGAAGACATCCAATAGGCTGAGCCCCGTAATGGGCTCTATCTAAAAAACTGTTATGCTTAATCAAGAGTGTGATACTTTGAACATTAGTGTTTTATTCATTAGTGTGCTTTGATTGGATTTTTAGTGTTATTGTTTTCTTTGCAGACGTGTTTCCTCTACTCACCTTGTGTTCCACTTGGTTTGCAGATGTCATTGAATCATTACGTCAATTTTTCTAATGGCACTTGTCGTAGCACAGGAAACCTGTCTTCCGCGGCATGGACACTCTTTTCCCCTAATGGCGAGTTGATTAATTTACAAGGTATTTGTTTGGGTTGAACCACTAACAATATTTCTGAAAATAGTGCGGTTATCGAGCTTTATCAGATGCTATTGATATTGGAATTAGAGATTTGGTTGTTAAATTAGACTCACAACTCGTTGTGTTACAGTTAAATGGCCATTATTCTGTGGGAAATCCTCACATTTTGAGTATATATTTGCATGTTCAATTATTGGAAAGTCATTTTGTTTTTATTACATATTAAAATATTCCAAGACATTTAAACAAATTAATAGATACATTGGCAAATTGTGTATTAAATAGACATCTATGCAACATGTAAAAAACCAACACATCATTATGATACATAAGTAGTCGTAGAAACATGCACACACACACACACATACACCTATATATATATATATATATATATATATATATATATATATATATATATATCTATATATATATATATATATATATATATATATATATATATATATATATATATATATATATATATATCAGGTTTGTCAAGTGTGCTACATCAAAATCTCAAAAAGTATGTATTCTGTGACAAAAATGGCTCTTTGAGCCTACATCAGTACAAAAATGTAAAAACAGGGCTGTTATCTACCCACATGGTGCTCATGATAGCAAATGACTGCTCGAATCACTCACTAAAGTGGACAACGCAATTTTCTTGGAACCCTGACCGTATGCCTCTGAAAGTGAAGACGAATCTCATCAAAGGTAGGATACTATGGGATGCCTCTTATAATGCCTACCAAGTTCCGCTCTAACTTGGCTAATGGGTCTGCTCCCTCCTCATAAGGGACAACCTCCACAGGGTGGGCTACCCTCCTCACGATCGGTGACATACCTGGTGGTCTTCGAGGGCCCATATATTTAAAAACATCATAAATTTACATCTTAGAATACATAACAAAAACATTCAAAAAGAAAAAAATGTTACAAAAACAATTTTTACCTCCATCAGTCCACTGTGTGCCTGACAGAATGGGTAGATCTGGATCTCTCCTAAATTAGATGCCTGCATATGAAAAGTCCTCAACCACAATGAGTTGACGATGCATCCCACTGAAAAACGTTGTAGGGAAATGCATCTGTTGGCCCCCGCCCTGACGAGACATGATCTCACACCACCTCATCAGTCTCGGGTCCCTCGAGGCTGGATCATAGATCTCCAACCGTTGATACTGGTGGTGAGCCCTCGTATTGCACCAATAATGCTGCAACTCCTAGAGGCTACCCTACTTTACTTTATCAACCTGGGGTTCATACAAACTTGGAGGTGATAGTGATATATACACAATAGATGCATTCTACTCATGTCATCCTCTTCTAAGCTCTACAAAAGGGTGCTATTTCTAAGTTTTCTGGACGAAGTCTGTCACACTTATGAATTTAGAACTAGGGCTACAAATGATTCAAAACCATTACTCTATCAGCAAGAAAAGAACTATTCTACAGCAAGAAAGTACATCTAACTACTCTACAATGAAATAAATCTACTCATTAAGCTATGATAACAAATGGAAGCAATCTAGGTATCTTGCATGAAGTAAATTGTTGAATTGAAATCGCATAAAGGAAACTAACCTAATCACACTTTGCTGGGCCAAATGGATAAACATACATTGTCTCCTCTATGTTCTATCTATCATGATTTTAATCATGCAACTAATAATGACCTAACTATTCTTGTAAATGCATTGTTTTGCAACTAGGAGGAGAAAGCGCTAATGTGGCTTATGAAGGGCTTCGACTCAAGGGTGCAAGGCTGAAGGTGTCTAGGTGGTTTTGGAAGATCTTGATGGGGTTGATGGTGGTTTCTAGGCTTAAGGAGGGGCCCACTGGTGTTGTTTCAATTTTTGCTACAGATTTCCTATAGTGCTACAGGAAAGTCCTGAATTGCTACAAGAAACAATATGAGGGAAATTCGAGGTCAAAAATTGATGAGAAAAGTTTAGGGAAGGTGGATTGAAGGCGTGTTTGGATGAATGGAAGATGTCCAACGCCTTGGCCAAGATCTTAACCTCTTGAGAAGCTTGTCTTTCACCTCTAGGGTTTTCTCATGGTATGAAGATGACAAATCTGAAAACAAGACTGATGGTGATTTTGAGGAAAATAAGGTTGATGAAGGGTGAGAAATGAAGTTAAAGGTGCTGGTGAAGTCCTCCTTTACTGTGCGACTTGAACCTACAAGAAAATTACATGTTCATGCAATAAATATTGACAAATTCATGATGAACAAAATGGAAAAGATCAGTTTAATTTGCAAAGAAAATCTACTTTAGCCTACAAACATAAATCTCACTCAAAATTCTAAACATTTTCATGGAACTACATCAACCTACTATTCATTCCAAGAAATCATAAATAAAAAAATGATTTTGGTCTGTAGAGAAGGTCTACTCTCCTCAAGCTCCAATGAAAGAGATGAGAGAGGGAGGCTTGACACACAACTTTCTGAGTTTATAAACTATTCTACCAACATGTAAGCGAGCTTAATCTACAACAAAGACAAATGGAGGGAAACTAAAAATAGTTAATTGAAAAGTAAGAAAACTAGCTAGAAAATCATAAGCAAAACTAGCTACAATGACATAAAAGTAAAGCATGAATACATAAGAGAGACTAAGGCCAATGGATTGGGCCCTAACCCAAAAGCCTAGCCCTCTGAAAGTAGATCAGTGAAGCACAATCTGAATAATCATTTTTAGCGCAGAATATAGTCTCATTATGTCAACATGAAAGTCTCAAAAACCTATTACAAGAGCTAAGAGTCTATTAGCTTCTTTTAAAGTTTGAATCCTAATGAGCTCTTACTCATCCCTATTTAACCTGGAGGGTAGCTACCGAAAACTCCCTAAAAATTAGGTGATGTGTCCACTTTAACATCAAGTGAAGTGTAGCTTTGGTGCACTTGATCTTGAGTTTGCTTGGTTGCCTTTGATTTCAAGCTATTGGAGGGAATCTCAAGGATCCCTTGGCTGCCTTTGGGAGTTAAGGAGGTGGAAAATACCCCTAGAATATCTCCTTTTTGTCTACTCTGAGCTTTAATGGAAAAATATTCATAAAAAATTCAATATCTTCGTGATTTTCCTGCATTTAACTCATGTTAGGAATTTGAAGTATGACAAGCCTTAATCACCATCTACATTAGCAACATAAGACCATAATATAATTAAAATGCGAGAAAAAGAGACTTAATAAGAAAAAAATGTGACAATTAACCCCTCCAAATGTACCTAATGATGGAGTTCACTATCACCCCCCTACCAAATGGTTTCTCATCCTCTGAGAAACTTAGTCCTCCTTCTGCATTTCTTTCAAAGATTTGATGGACCCTCTAACTTCCCAAGGAAGAAGTGTGGGATTCCCTTCAGGAGGGCAAAATACATCATTCTTTTTAGCTTCCTCCCATTCTCTGTTCTGTTCATCTTATTCCTTTCCATCACTCATCCAAAACAACAAAGGTGGACTGAGCTTCAAACCAAGCCACTGAATCTTTCTGGCCTACATGGCCCTCTTGTATAGTGGTGCTATTTCTAAGGCACCTCTCAATATTTTTGGTGTGTGTTACTCCATGTTTCTAAGACTATGAGGGAGCTTGTTCCATCTCCTTTGGCTATCTATTATGCACTCATCCCCCAACAACCTAGAAACATCATCAAAGTGATTCGTGGCTTGATCTTGTGTGTGGTGGTATTTTTCTACAAGTGAAACATCCTTTTCTATCTTAACATGGTTGTTATGACTCCCCTAGGGCTGAATAGTTCTTCCCTAATGTGTAAGGATTCTTTGTTTTCTCTCCTCATAAACCTTCTCACTTCTTGTGCTCTAGTCTCTTCATCAACCATCCATGATTCCAATTCCATTAACTGCATGTCTCCCATACTAGGATTGGGGTCCCAAATGTTCAAGTCTATCAACACAAGGTTGTGCATGTAGAACTCTGCCATTTTTTCCTTGTCTGCCATTCTTGATTGATTGCAAAAGTCAATGAACTGTTTGTAGTTATGAAAAGGTAAGGATCCATGGGAGGCTATTTTTTTGGTTTGAAATAGGATCCACTACTCCTTGAGGTAAAATGCATAGGAATCTGATGGATATCTATGTTGAATGGATTCCATGCACAAATATGCCATGGTGGCCATTTGTTTGTCCTTTTGCTGAAGCTGCTCCTGCAATGCTACATTCTCTGCTTGGGCCTTCTGAAGCTGCTATTTCAACATGGATTCTTTGAGCCTAACATCAGACAAATTCTTCCCCAAGTCAACTAATTTTCCCTCCATGAACCCTATGTCATTCACACCTTTAGATGTGGAAAGATTCATCCAATGATGAGTGTGTTCCCTATCCTCTTCTAACCGATAAAATAAAGGCACTGTGAAATTTTGAGGAATCAATCTTCCCCCTTCAATGTATGTGTATTAGGAGCTGATATTGGGTCGAGGGCTAGGGTTTGGCACTACTACTACATCTTTGAGGACCGGTTTTGGTGAGGTGGGCTCTTCCTTGTCATATTTTTCTCCCTCTTTTTCATCTTGTCCTTCTTGTTGTGCCTTGTCATCAACTTCTTTTACCTCTTTCCAATCTATGGCTATCTTTTCTTCCTCAACCAAGGCCTTTTTCTCTAATTCTGGGCCTACTGGAGTTTCATGTAGCAAACTCTATTTTTCTTGCTGAAGACCCTCTTTTTATTTTTTTCTCTCTTTTTAGTCTTTGGAGGGTTTGTGGGGGTTGCATGAGGTGTATGGGATGCCAACCTTGATGAGTGTCTTCTGATGTAGGTTACAGGGACCCTCACAAGTGAGGTGACCTCTTGCACCCTTTCTTCCTCTAATCTTATTTCATCATCTTTCTTTGGTGATTCCTAAATGGAAATAGGGCTCTTAGTGGGAGTTTGTGGTTTCCCTTGTCTCACCCTTTGACTCTTTCTAGTCCTGAAATACATAGTTGTTTGCCTCTTCCTTTTTTTTTGACAGGTGTTCTCAAAGTGGCTAGGGTGGCATCCACTTCCTGATTTATAATGTCTAGTGACATGTTGGTGTCTTGAGGGGAGGTTTCACTTCCTAGGATAGGTTCCACTCTCTTTTCCTCAGTATTTGCTTCCTCCTTCCCCACAATTTTTTCTTTCTCTGTCTCTATTGTCTCTGTGTTTTCTGCTTCAATCTCCATCCATTCTTTTTCTTCCTCATCTTCTACCTCCTCTTCTTTTTCTTCTACCTCTTTTTCAACCTCCTCTTCATCTTCATTGACCTCCATCTCTCTAAGGCTACAAGTAGAGGTTTTCCTTGTTTGGGTAGCTCTAAAGGCTTCCCTATCGATGTCTATGAAACAATACCGAGATACAGGTAGGTTTAATATTCTCAAAGCATCATTCACTATTAGTTTTATGAGGCCATGATGTTCCAAGTGCTGGTATTTTCTTTGGCTCACATTATTTCTCATGTTAGTTATGGAGTTCTGGAGGAAATGCAGGATGCTTAACCTCTGTTCTAGAGGGATTTTTCCTTGAAACCTAAGTTCATTCAACATTCTGAAATGATACCCATATACCACACTAAGTATGCCTTCATAAGAAATAAACTCCATGATATGAAAGACCGCTTCATCCCAGGGGTATGGAAGGCTTTCTCTCCTCACTCCACTTTTGTCTTCAATGTATTCTTCTCTTAGCAGAAAGAAGCTTTGCTTGGCATTCTTTCCTTAACCCATTTGAATCCTAAGGGAAATTTTGTAACTTTGCTTATGAGTTTAGGTGATAGTGTGATGGCTAGGCCTCTAACCATAGTGGTGGTTCTCTCCTCTGAGTGTGATTATAGAGCCACTACAAATTATCGAGCTATCTCTTCACCAAAACCTTTCGAAAGCTTGAAGAACCCTAGCCATTGGTGATTTCTGAAGGTTTCCATGACTTGAGGATGCTACCTAATTCTCTTAACATCAGTGTGATCCCTTCTATTGAATCCCCCTACCATTTTAATGGCTGTGATATGAAGGTGGTGAGATGTTTTAGAGTTATGTGAAGATGTCTTAGAGATTGAGGTCTTTAAACAAATGTAAATTTTTACCCTTTAATTGCCAAATTTAACTTGATCTATGTGAATTTCATGGATAAATCTCAGTGCTGGAGGAAACCACTTACCTTTGTCCTCTAGTGTTTTTCTTGAGAAATGGTGGCTTTGGGAAGCAATTACACCCATATATGACTCTGTGTTGCCCTCAATACCCCTTTTTATCTGCCTTTGAAGTTGCATCTAGAAAATCTATGTTTCCTGTGCATGATGGTGTATGCAAGCTCTTATCTCGATGCTGCTATCCTTGATGGATCCCACTGATCTCCTGCTCTTGCTGCTCTTCGAAATTCTCAACGAAATGGTGAAAATGAGACAAAAATTACCTTTATGGAATTTTTAACTAAATTTGGAGCATTGTGCTGACTTATACTTAACACGAGTTTCCTCTTTGAGACCATTGGTCCCACTCCAATTAATAATTTATTAGCCTCATAATCACCTTATTCATACCCATTCAATCCCTTTTGACATGAATTGACTTGCCCAAGTGGCATGCACTTTTAATTTTCCTCTATTTTAACTTTGCGATGGTAGACAAGTTAATTGACCACCTTTTTTCCTTTTAAATTTCTAAAACTTGACATTAAACCATTTTGGTAATTATGAATGCATATAAATAGGTGAAGGGCCATAAATGAGCCTAACTAGTGCTGGTGTGGTGCTGAATGGGCTGGTGCAAGGATCTGGAGCTCGTGGTTGCAACCATGATCTCTTCTTTGCTGGATTTTTACTCTCTTGTTTTATTTTTTGAGTGAGCAGCTTTTTCTTAGCGAGTTTCTTGTCTTTTCTGAGTCAGTTGCTTAATATTTTTTTTTCTTCTTATAGGTGTTGCATGGAGGTCTTCAGGTGACATGGCTAGTATGATTTCTCTCCTGGAGTCTGCTGGTGGTATTTTGGAGTCATCCCTATCAACTTTTCTTCATCTTTTGGCCTTGTTGTTTCACACACAGATTTACTACAAGAAACTTTCCAATTCCTGTAGAAGTCTTCTTCTTTCTTCTTTTCACTTCATTTTTCTTAGAAATGGAGGGAAATGTTTTATGGAGCTAGGAATGGAGTCATGGAATGAATTGAGTGGAGGATAGGTCATCAAAGAGGTTTCATTCCAAGTTTCAGATGATCTAGCTGCTAATGGTGCAACATAGGGTTTAGAGAGTGAATCCTTGTGCATGGAGTGAAACAAGGGGTTGGGAATGGTAGGTGATGAGATCTCTTTTTCTTGCATTTTTATTATTATTTGGTTTTATGATGCTAGTATAGGTGGTGATTTAGGCTAATATACTCTGAGTGCCTAATATAAGGTTGAGTGCAGAAATCATTTTTATAACGATTTTATCATAAGGACTCAGAGGGGACAACAAAGAGGAATTATAGGAGGATTTCCACCCTCAAAGGCAGCCGAAGGATCCCAAAGATTCTCTCCAGAAATTTGAATTCCAAAAGTAGCCAAAGGATCCACAAGGATTCTCTCCAACAATTCGAATTCCAAAGGAAGCCAAGCAACTCAAAGAAGAGTGCACCCAATCCTTGTTCATGGGGAGTCAAGTAGACTCAATCACCATTTTCTAGGGAGTTGTTGGTAGTTTCCCTATAGAATAAATAGAGTAGAGCTAGAGCTAGGAAGAGTTAGTCTATTCTAGTTAGTGATTCGATTCCATTCATAACTATTGTGGTTTAGAATTAGCTTCCTCGCTGCTATTTTATTTCTATGAATTAAATTAGTTTCATTCTTGTCATTTAATTTCAAAAACTTAGTGTAGTTTCCTTTCTATCTGTTGGTGTCCCATGTTTTGATAGTTTGGAAAATCAAAAGACAAGGCAACATCAAAACCAATCTTTAGAGTTACAAGATCTAGTCCTCCTGTTCTCAGAGAGGGATCTCTAAAATGTTTGTTTGCAAAGGTTTATCTTGTGTGCTTAAAATATTGATTTTAGACTAGTTATTAAGTGCAGGTTTTTGTTTGTTTGATTGCTTGGTTGGAATGATACAGCAGAACATGAAAGGCCTAGGAAAGATATATAGGACAGCAAAATATATGTTTCATTGGGCAATGGAGTCAAGAAAAGGTCATAACAAACTCATCAATGGATATGGGATATCCAAGGGAAAATCTAATTTGGCCACAGGATCCTTTTGTTTTTGGAATGAGATGGACATTAACGATTTAGAAAGAGAGGTTTAATTCTCAACGAAGGGAATTTAACAGCATAACTTGAACAATAAAGAGCTTTTTGATAGACAGGGCTAACCATGAAATCTTCAAATCACGCCTTAAGCAAATAATGATTTCAAAACAACTTTTAAAATGAAATCTAAGATTCAGGGAACACCCTATTTCCTCAAAGATTTTATCTCAAATGACTTAGAAAACATAAAAGATTTACTGATAATTGCAGTAATAGAAGAGGGAACACCTAATACATATATGATAATGATTATAACGACCTTTAAGCCAACTGTTTAAGTGAGGACAAAGGGAAAGATCAAAACAGACCTCTCTGATTCACTGTAAGCAAAGAAATTCAAAGGGAGACTTCAATAACAGTTTTTAAGTGGTAACAGACAAGCAGGGAGAACCATAAATCATGTTGAAACCAATTGTTCAAACTATTAAGGAAATAAACAAGCATGAAGAATAAAGAGAAAGATTAAAGCCTCTAAAATACTTCAGCAGCCAAAAACATTAAACAGTGAAGGGTGAACAGGTCTAAGATGCTTCCAAGAGTCATTTCTTAGCCTAAAAATTTCAGCCTACTGTAGTAAGAAAATATGGAACATAATGGAAACAGGGGAAAAACATAAAACAATTCTGAATACTTCACCAACAGCCAAGCTCATGGATCCAATGATAGAGCCTTCTCAGGAACAAGCATGCAACAACATCATCAAGGCCTAAAGCTGTTTTCTTCAGCAGCTGGACTATGTATTTGTTGAGAGGAGAGTTTCAGTATTACAACTTGTAATCAAACAACAACCAATCAACCAACAATTTCTCATCTTCTACAGCAGTATTTATAGAAGGATGAGGAGGTGAGAACTAAAAAGATCTCAAGGGTCATTAATACATATTAAATGACTTCTCAGCCCTTTGAGGGGCTCGATGGAGAAGTGTACAGGTGGACTACTGTATTAATGTTTACAATTATGAATTTAAACTCGGTGGGAGCCTTATTTGACTTTGAGGCTTTATGCTATGTTCGGAGTAACTCTGCAGATATTTCTGCATTGATTTCCTTGTAGAAGTAACTCCCTGGCTGCGCTGGAGGCGAATATCTTCATTTGATTAATAACTTCGGCCTCTGTGTTGAAAGGTTTGAGGCAACATGTGGCTCTATGGTAGTTGAGGAATCAATTCGCCTCAAATAAGGCGGTGAAGGCCTTTCTTCCTAATAGATCTTTTTGATTTTCTATTAATTCTGTTTTAATTTGGGGGATTAGGCTTTTGATATTCAATCTTAGCCGTAATCCCACAAATCTGTCTTCTATCTTCAATCTTCTGTGTGTTGTCTTGAGAAACCGATACTCTTTAACCGTGTTCTGAATAAAGCAGTGTCTTGTTAATGTGTAGAGCCGTGCTGGGCTTTAAAGGTATCAATGCTCATAGAGCATCGACAAACAATGAATAGAGCCTGGCGGACGGTCCTTTTTAATAGCCCGAAGGCGCAGGAAACGTCTCTCCCGGCCTTCGGCCTTTCTCTTCAATACAGTGGAAAATCATTACAAAGACCTGCAGAACACAAAAACAATTAAGAAATCCTGCGGAATTAGGTTTAAACTGCTTAGAAGGTGGGGAAGGAGTGTAACCGTTGGATCGGGACACGTGGACGGTCCAAATCTAATCAAGGAATCACAATCGGCAGGAGGAGGAAAATGGTGCGATGAGAAATCTCCGATGCGATTGCGCGATCTGGAGGGCAGAAGCGATTAGGCGATGGCCGTTGGATCCGAGGATGAGATCAACGGCGGGGAGCAAATCGGAGGAACAGAAATCAGGGGAAAAAATAAATGCATGCGATGGAAAACTCCGATGCAATTTAGCGCTGGCTGTTGATCTACAGATCAGATCGATGGTGGAGAGTGAATCGAAGGGTTTTTGAAGCGGGGGCAAGACTTGTGATCGGAGTTAATGAAGACCGTTGGATCATGGAAGGCAGAGAGGAGATCAACGACGGATAACCAATCGGGGATCGGCAATCGGGGTGAACAAACAAGTGTATGCGATGGAAATCCCCGATGCGATTGGGCGCTGGCCATTTGATCGATCAATAATCAACAGTGGAGATTAATTTTTGGAATGAACCGGCGGAAACCCTCATAATATATCAAAACCCAAAGTTTTTAATATAAACAAAGGTGTAATGGATCGGGGTCGAAATAAAATATATGTAAAGGATAGGCGCCTGCCTGTGGGGCCTTCGGATATATGGAATGCAAAGGGCCCGGGGCTTAGTACATCAAAGGCCAATCGCAATTGGAACTGCGGGCCTGGTATTTCCGATCAACCCATTGTGAATTCTCCGATCGCGATTGCACGATCGGGTCTTTTTAATCTACCCATTAAAATATTTCAACATGTGACTTTAAGTTTTTAAGTTAAAACTTTGGACAAGTTGATTTTGGGTTTTCCAAAGGAAAAATCGGATCAGGCATGAAAACGCCGGGTCAGGCCCATAAAATATATATAAAAATTTATGCGATCGGGAGTTTTATAATACAAAAGGCTGATCGCATCGGGATTTTTGTAACACACAAAACTCTTGCACCTTGAAAGTTTCCGATGCGATTATTGCCGAAAGGTTTTGGCGTTTGGTTTTAACGCATGGGCATGTGGGGGGAAGTGGTTAGGACTTAGCCCAAGGGGCTTAAGTCCATAGAAAAACTTGTATTTTTCACGAATTTTTCAGAGTTTTTCCAAGGAATCGGGGGTTTCGGAATAGTTAAAAAATGAGTTTTTAACTATGGAAAAGTGATTTTCATAAAATGGAAGAAGAGGATTTATGAAAACAAGGGAGTTTTGATGGAGAAAAAGGGGAGAAAATGAAGGTTTGAGAAGGGGGAAAATGATGGTCTTTCAACAGTCTTTTACTTGGAATCAGCAGGATTTCTGAGTATAAAAATGGGAACAGCAATGAGGATTTTGGACATAGGCATGAGGCCTTTTAAGGAGTCTTCAAGAGCCAACAATTTTTAGTAATAAAATTTGTTCTTTGGAGACTCAAAAAAGTCTTAGCCACCTTTTGGTATAACAAAATATTATATGTGGCTAACAGTGGCTCCACTTGGGGATGATGCGTTCTTGAAGGCATCAAGAATTTCAAACTTTCATTCTCTGGGAGGCTGATCAGTTGCCTCATTATTTGTTCTCTGGGAGGCTGACCTGTTCCTGATCCATTGGGCTGCTCTTCCTTTGCTAGGATGATATTTTTCGGAAAACATACTAGCAGCTATAATAAAAATGGACTTTCATCTACAAGCTTTCTACCTACCCCATCCTACTGATCTAACATTTTTTCTTCATTTAGAGTGCACTTGGATTGGCTAACTCTATTTACAACATTTTATTCTTTTGAAAGTAGGAAATCTAATCTATTTCTACTCCTTATTTCTCCCTGAACTCAGATTAAATAGTTGAGTTCAGATGCTTCTCTACCTATTCTACTATCTGATGGGATTGAACTGTCCAACAGATTTTATTCTTTATCTTCTACAACAAAAATTTAAAAGCATTCAAAGTCAGGTTTAAACAGTCTAACTTGATGCTGATCTATGGCATGAAACAAGCTGCACGTAGACATTTAATTTGCAGAAAAATTAAATCAAAATGGAAGGCTTAAGATCTGAAAATTCAAGTACTTCCTTCACTCTTTTAAAACTCTATTTTGACTCTTACTTGAGCTGTTTTTCTTGTTTTCTGGTTCAGACTTTGAGCTGATTAGAACCATATTTACACCTCTTTGACTCAGAAAATAAAACAGATTTGAGTCATCTCTTGCTTGGAAACTTAGGTTCAAGTTTTGAACATGTTTGAACCTTTCATTTCTATCCTAAACTATCTACTGATAAGCCAAGATTACACAGTTTGGTAAATCGAATTCACTATTCCTATCAGCAGAAATTTAAAACCTAATTATTCAAGATTAGGTTGTTTGACTAACTAGAAGTGTGTTTTGTAGGAGTGGAATTTAAGCTTGCACACTTTCAGATTTTTTTCTCTCTTTTTTGGTATGGGGCTGTACCTTTATTGTTTTATCAATTTTCCCTCTTTTCTTTCTTTCACTGTTTTTGTATTTTTGATTTTTCTAACTTTGAATGCAATGATGGGTGAAATATTTATAATGGAAAAAAGATAAAAAAGAAGGCTTCAAAACATAGCATGGACTAAGAGAAGTAATGCTTGAGCATCCTGCCATTGACAGGACCTCCATACAGATCTTCTCCATTCAATTCTTTCAAGAAAAATGTATTGTGACCCCTCTCAACATGAATAATATAGGGCCCTTTCCACAAGTTCTCAAACTTGCCATGTTTTCCCTTCTCTTCTCTTCTTGAATCCCATTTAAGAATAACATTTCCAACTTGGAAATTGTTTGCCTTAATCCTTTTATCAAATTTCTTCTTCATATTCTCTTGGACTAACTGTGTTCTTTCATAGACTTCCTCCCTGGTTTGCTGTAAATGGATTGTCTGGTTGATTCTTCTCTACATATCATTGTCTTCAATCTGCACTTCTTGAAGGAGTTTCATGACTGGCACTCCAAATGAGGTTGGAAAGACTGCATCCATGCCATAAACTAACTGATAGGGGGACATTTTTATTGATTTCTTTGTGGTCAACCTATCAGCCCATAAGGCATGAACCAGTTTACTGTGCCATGATTTCTGATTTTGCTCCAACAACTTTTTAATGATATTGATGAGGCTTTTGTTGGAGGATTCAATTAATACGTTCCCTTGGGGATAGTAAGAAGTGGAATGCCCAAAGGTTATGTGGTATTTGTGACAGAAATCAACCATATTCTTAGATTTAAAAGCAGCAGCATTGTCTGTTATGATTTTTCTGGGACAACCAAATCTGGATAGGATATTTGTTTCAAGGAACTTGATAATGACAGAATCATTAGCACTCTTGGATGGTATAGCTTTTATCCATTTGGTAAAGAAGTCAGTAGCTGTGAGGATCCATTTATGTTGAGCTGAGGAAGATGGGTGAATTTCCCCAATGAAGTCTAAACCCCATTGTTGAAAAGGTGCTTCAACTCTGATAGGATGTAAAGGTAAGGGAAGGAGTTTTCTCTTGCCATCAAAGATTTGACATTTATGGCAAGACATGACGAGCTTTTGAGTGTCCGGGAAAAGGGTAGGCCAATAGTAACCAGATCTAAGAATTTTGTTTGCTGTGGCCTTCCAGTAGAGGTGTCCTCCACATTCTCCATCATGCATTTCATGCATGATTTTTCCTGCATCATCTTCAAGTAAACATTTAAGAAAAATTCCAATAGCATTTTTCCAATATAATACTCCATCTAATACGAAAAAACTCAAAGCTTTTTATTTTAGAAATCTAGCTTTAGTTTTAGACAAAGAAGGAGGGGCATTTAAATACAAAAGCACATAAATAATGTCAGCATACCAAGGAGAATTTAGAAATGTTTCTTTAATAAAAGGAGCATTAGATTCTTCTATTTCTTCCAACACATCTACCATATTCATGTCCAGTGCTTGAAAGTTAGATTCAGCCATAAGTTTTGCTAATCCTTTCCCTTTAACTAGTTTGGTGGGCCTAATTTCTAAGTCATATTCAAGAATAGTTGCAATCCATTTTCCCCTTTTACCATCAGGGTCTTGACTTAGAATGTCCTTGACAACAGTATGTGGAACAAAAGAAATTATGTGAGAGTGTAAAATATAGACCCTAAAGTCTTTCAATGCTTTCACTAATGCTAAGGCTTGCTTCTCCATGATGTTATATTTGAGAGGAGCATCTCTCAAGGCCCTACTAAAGAAAGATATTGGTTGTTCTTGCCCCAAATCATTCTTTTCAAGTAAAAATGCAGCTATTGTATGTTCAGATGCAAAGGAAAAGATATAGAAATATTTAGTGAAATCTGGACTAATTAGGACCGGTGCTTGAGTAAGAGCTTGTTTGACCAGTTCGAATGATTGTTTAGTTGGTAAAGTCCATTTTACACCTACTTCTTTCTTAAGCATGTTTGTAATGTTTTTTAATAGCTCAAAAAGATTAGGAATAAATCTCCTTAGAAAATTTATCTTTCCGATGAAAGATTGCAATTCTTTGAGGCTCCTTGGATCGCTGATCTGCAATATGCCATCTATTCTTGTAGGGTCTATTTTGATTCCCTCTTCCGAAATTATGTGGCCAAGAAGTTTACCTTCTTGGAGACCAAAGAGCGTTTTCTTGGGATTCAATGACAAGCCAAATTTTCTACACTTCTCAAAAACTTTTCTTAAGTGAATCAGATGTTCTTCATCAGTTTTTGAAAAAACGGCTATGTCGTCAAGGTAAATAATTATGAAATAGCCAATATCTTCAGAAAAGGCTATGTCCATGGCCCTTTGAAAAGTGGCCCCTGCATTCATTAACCCGAAAGGCATTTTGACATACATAAAGGTGCCCCAAGGTGTGGTAAAAGCAGTTTTGATTTGATCACCTGGGAGCACTAACACCTGGTTGTAACCTGAGAACCTGTCTAAGAGTGATATCCTTTTAGACCCAACTACCTTCTGAAGTATATGGTCCATCTTAGGCAAAGGGTAGTTGTCTTTTAGGGATGCTTTGTTTAAGTTTATGAAGTCAATACAGAGCCTGATCTCCCCTGTCTTTTTCCTAACAGAAACTAAGTTTGATACCCATTCTGAAAACCTAATAGGTACTATAATGCTAGCATCATGCATCTTTTCAATTTCAGCTTTAACTAATGGTAATAAAAGTGGGTTTATTCTCCTTAGTTTTTGTTTGAAGGGCTTTTTATTTTCTTTCAGGGGAATCTTGTGCTTAATGATGTTGGTATCATAAGATCTCAGATCTGTGTATGCCCAGGCAAAAACATCTTTAAACTCCTTAAACAGGTCAATTTATCGAGATTTCATATGATTTGAAAGAGTGCTGGACAATTTAATCATTTTGGGTTCTGTTAGGGAACCTATGTTGTGTTATTCTACGTTTGTTTCTACAGGCTCCATTTTTGGTTCTTTGGCTACATCATTAAAGTCGAAAAGGTGTTCTAAAGGTGAGAGACCTCTTGGAATTGAACCGTTCTTACATTCTAAAACTTCCAGGTCTTTTTGGTCCACATCGTCAATTAACTCTGCTTCAAATGGACTCTCATAATGATTTATATCAGCAGAGTGTGTTATTTCAGCTTCTGGGATTTCTTCGATATATAAACAGTTTTCCTTATGGCTAGTTTCTGATATTGGTATACTAAAATCATTTTCTGATTTCAAGAAATCATCTATGTGTTTGTCAGAGTCAAACACCTGCCAGTGATCCTCGTTATCAGGTACATCATGCCTGTGTTTTACTTTTACGGTAAGTTGTTCATTTATTTTAGGTGTTTGACAGTTACTGGCATTGAAAGTGAGTTCATTTGCCAAATGATTAAACGCTCTAGGAATGAAAATAAGTTCATATTTTTCGAAGGTTTTCAATAAATCGAGGGCAGCGTTCCGATATCCCCTAAGCCTCGGATTTCTGGCTGAGTATTCTCCTTTGATTTGTTTTATGATAAGTTTAAAATCTCCTAAGATTGATATCTTCTGGGCTTGTAGCTGTTTAAGTAGTTGTAATCCTAGGAGAAGTGCTTCATACTCGGTGATATTATTAGTGCATGGGAAATCCAATTTATATGAAAAACTTTGCTTTGTATTTTGAATCCACACACCTGCCCCTGCACTTGTCTTATTATAGGATCCGTCAAAGTTTATCGTCCAAAGTATGTCATTCCTATTTTCATTTCCTTGTTGCTGTTGATTGGTAGTGTTTCGAATTTGATTGAGGGGAAGATTGGATTGTTCTGGTGAACTGATTGGGTCTATGTTCTCTTTATCTTGTTGAGTAATTTTATCTTCGTTATATAAGATAAAGGAATCTAAACTTGACTGAATGGAGTAGATTGGAGAGTTGTTTGGTTTGTCTATGTTCCTCACCATGTACTTCATGTGAGATTCCCTGTATAGCCTCATGTTTTGGTGAAAAACAGGGATGGTGGCATAAGACATGTCCATTTGAAGGCTTCCCTGAAGTTTGGCTCCCCAAGATCTTGATAAGAGCATGCCATACTTAGGGGGAATGTCAGCTACAACTATATCCATAACTAGACTCTTAGCAGGAATTTGAGCTAAAGTAACACACAAATATTTGATTAGACCCAAACATTTGACTCGCCTTGAGTCGAAAGAATACAAATCTTTGTATGGTTTAGTAATCTCTAAGCCTAAGCTCTCCATTACCACCTTGGGCATCAGATTGTGCGAAGCTCCCAAATCTAACATGGCATTGTGTAAGATTTTCTCATGTATGTTCAAGCTAACATAGAAGGGAGGGACAGCCCCCTCTTGATATTTTCCTTCAACTTCTGGACCAAACAACAACTCAAGTTTTTCATCTGTCAAGTTTAAAGTGTTTGTATCACTTCCCAAGTTCAAAGCTTTCAAAACTTGGTTTTTGTACACTTCTTGGGTTACTAGTTAAACTAGGGGGATAGTGATTTTTATCTTGGTAATCTCTCCCTCAAGGCTGAAAGGGATAATTGAATTATTTGTATTTACATCTGTCTTTTCAATTGAATTCTTTTCAGCAACTTTGATTTGCTGAACTTTATTTGGACTGGTAATTGGGATAGTTTTATTAGGACCACTAGCTGAAGTGCTAGGGGTACTCTGTCCAACATTTGACTGGACACCTTTGTCTTTATTTGAATCTGGTTTTTTAGTCGAAATGTTGGTTTTTTCTATTGTCCTCTTGGGCTGGTTTTCTGCGTTTTTCTTGACAGCAGTGCTAGTGTTCTTATCTTTCGAATTATCTATACTTCCCTTGCTCCTAAGGTCATACTGTTTATGTACCTCCATAATTGCATTTTTCAAAACCCAATCTATAGTCATCAGAATCTTCATTGGTGTTTGTATTTTTAACATAGGAGAAGAAATCTTGTTCTTCCTCAATGAGGAAAACATCATCTCCACTGTCTGATCCAATCAAGTTTACACGATCTTCTTCCATCCTTTCCAACTCCCTATCTTCCTCATATTGATCTACGTAATTTTTTTGGAAGGGAGGTCTAATCTGTTGGTCACTTTCGTTCTGTTTGTCTTGATTTTTTTCTCTTTTATAATTCAGATTTCTATTTCGAGGAGCAGTTTGATTTTGACTGGCTTGTGCTTTCTTAATTATGCTCATCTCTTTCATCATTTCCTCCATCATTCTCTCGATTTTTGAACTTGAAGTGGAAGGAGGGGATTCTTCTCTGAAAGATACTCTCTTTTCAGTTTTCATTCTTGCTCTCTTTTCTATTAAGTTGACTTCCACAGAAAGAGCACCCCTTTGCATATCTTCGAGAGTTGCAAAATCTCTTTCTCGAAGTGAATAAGTCATGTTAGAGTCAAAACCTTCAGGAAATTTATTTAAGGCTGAGCCTTGTGGAGGTTTTAGTTCTGGGGAAACTGCATTATATACACTATTAAATCTAGTAAAATAGGCTTGTACACTTTCCCCAGGGTTCCTACGAAGGTTATTGTAATCAGCAAGGACTTGGAGAGGATTCTTCTTTACTTCCCATTTGTTGGGTGTGGAGCCTGATTATCTTGTTTACTTTGTATCACAGCTTTGGACCCCTGTACCTTAAAAGGGGCGGCAACGCCGCCCGAAATTTAATCGCTGCCGTGGGGGGTCTAGGGGGGGGCGGCAGCGCTTTTCGGAGCCCCCGCCTGGCGGGGGTTCGGCCGGCGCCCCAGCTAAAAAATAGATGTAAAATTGCCTTGTAAAAGTATAGTAATTTCTAGTCAATCGAAGTAAGTAGTTCATTAGGCAAATGATCATGTTAGAAGTTATGTTTAGATTAGGGTTTTTTTTCTAAGAAGGCAACCCCCTTGTATATATGAGGGCATTGTATTGCGGCTATGTATTATGAGTGTATTCTCGGAGCGAGAAATAGAGAGGGAGACTATGAGAGAGAACAGAGGATATTACAGCGGATCTGCTGTAGGTTTTGTCTCTTAATTTTTGTTGGATAATATAAAGGAAGGACTGGTTGTTTGGGGTGGACGTAGCCCAAACTGGGTGAACCACGTATATATGTGTCTCTCTGGTTTTATGTGTTTTGTGTGCTTGTATTTTCCGCATATTTTATGTGTTTCATTGCTCTGTAATATTTAATTTTCTAACAAGCAGTACAGAGCCGAAGGTATATTTGATAAACTCGCGGGAAGAAAGGGTTCCTGTTAACTTAGGAGCGATAATGACGGAAACTAATGGTTAGGGTCGAGAAATTTAACGGCCAAAACTTTGCGTTGTGGAAGATGCAGATGGAAGATTATCTGTATCAGAAAGATCTGTACCTACCATTGAGCGGAGGGGGGGGCGGCAGCGCTTTTCGGAGCCCCCCCCTGGCGGGGGTTCGGGGGCAGCGCCCCCGAAGCTAAAAACAGATGTAAAATTGCCTTGTAAAAGTATAGTAATTTCTAGTCAATCTGGGCCGTTCATTAGGCAAATGATCTGACGGTAGAAGTTATGTTTAGATTAGGGTTTTTTGCCCTAGAAGGAAACCCCTCGCTTTTATGAGGGCATTGTATTGTGGCTATGCATTGTATGTGTATTCTCGGAGCGAGAAACAGAGAGGGAGACTGTGAGAGAGAACAGAGGATATTACAGCGGATCTGCTGTAGGTTTTGTCTCTTCATTTTTGCTGGATAATAGAAAGGAAGGACTGGCTGTTCGGGGTGGACGTAGCCCAAGCTGGGTGAACCACGTATATCTGTGTCTCTCTGGTTTTATGTGTTTTGTGTGCTTGTATTTTCCGCATATTTTATGTGTTTCATTGCTCTGTAATATTTAATTTTCTAACAACTGGTATCGGAGCCGAAGGTATATTTGGCTGATAAACTCGCAGGAAGAAAGGGTTCCTGGTTCGAGTGGGAGCAATGGCGGACGATGGTAAGTTTAGGGTCGAGAAATTTAACGGCCAAAACTTTGCGCTGTGGAAGATGCAGATGGAAGATTATCTGTATCAGAAATATCTGTACCTACCATTGAGCGGAAAAACAAAGAAGCCGGCGACCATGACAGACGCGGAATGGAACATTCTCGATAGAAAGGCACTCGGAACAGTACGGTTGTGTCTTGCGGCGTCAATCGCCTTCAATATTTCGAAGGAAACAACAACAGAGGGTTTGATGCAGACGTTGGCGAAACTGTATGAAAAGCCCTCGGCCTCAAACAAGGTATTTCTTATGAAACGACTATTTAATATGAAGATGTCGGAAGGTGGATCTGTTGCGGACCATTTAAATGAATTTAATACAGTTACCAGTCAGCTAAGTTCTGTAGGGGTAAACTTTGATGATGAATTTAGAGCTCTGTTATTCTTGTGCTCATTGCCAGAGAGTTGGAATGGTTTAGTAATGGCCATTAGTAACTCTGTCTCTGGATCTAGTACTTTAAAGTTTGATGATGTTGTTGGTGCTATCCTTAGTGAGGAAATGCGACGGAAAAGCTCCGGTGAGACATCGGGTAATGCTTTGAGTGAAAAGTCTAGGGGAAGAAGAATGGAAAGAGGAAAGAGCTCGGGATATCGCAGTAAATCAAGGAAAGGCAGATCCAAGTCCAGATCGGGGATAGTGTGCTGGAATTGCGGAAAGAAAGGACACCTAAAGAAAGACTGTAGATCTCGGAAGGGAAAAGAAGGAGACACACAGCAAGAAAATAATCATGAAGCAAATGTGACAGGTGATGTGTTACAAGATGCTTTGATTCTTTCTTTCGAAAATGTTACTGATTCTTGGGTTGTAGATTCGGGGGCTTCATTCCATGCCACACCTGATAAGAAATATTTTCATGACTATGTTCAAGGAGATTTTGGACAAGTTCGTTTGGGTGATGATAAACCGTGTAAAATTGTTGGAATGGGTAAAGTTCTTGTAAAACAACAGAATGGAAACCAATGGCTACTAAAGGAGGTAAGGCATGTTCCAGATCTGAAGAAAAATCTGATTTCAACAGGGCAGTTAGGCAGTGAAGGTTGTGTGACAACTTTCACAGATAAAACTTGAAAGGTCACCAAAGGAGCCCTGGTAATAGCAAAAGGCGAAAAGGTTGGTACATTGTATTTATGCAATGGTATTTCTAACTTTGTTAATGCTTTAACTTCCAAAGGAGCAGATGCAGCATTATGGCATCATAGGCTCGGACACATGAGTGAGAAGGGATTGAAGATTCTCCACTCAAGAAATTTGTTGCCAGGTTTGAAGAATGTTGATTTGGATTTTTGTGAGAATTGCATTTATGGAAAACAGAAGAGAGTCAGATTTCTCAGAGTTGGGAAAGAAAAGAAGAGCGAAAAATTGGAGCTTGTGCATACAGATGTATGGGGACCTGCTCAGGTATCATCTCTCGGTGGCTCTCGTTGTTATGTTACTTTTATTGATGATGCAACTAGAAAAACATGGATTTATTGTATTCAGAATAAATCTGATGTATTTGATACTTTCAAGAAATGGAAAGCTTTGGTTGAGATTGAGACAGGAAAGAAGTTGAAGTGTCTCAGATCAGACAATGGAGGTGAATATTGTAGCAAAGAGTTTGATAGGTACTATTCAGAGCATGGAATTCGTAGAGAAAAGACAGTTCCAAGAACACCACAAGAAAATGGTGTGTCAGAAAGGATGAACAGAACAATCATGGAGCGTGCAAGGTGCATGAGATTGCATGCGGGATTGCCTTTACAATTTTGGGCAGATGCTATAGATACTGTTGTTTATCTAATAAAGAGAGGGCCTTCAATTTCCTTGGATGGTGGTATTCCAGAGGAAGCATGGACAGGTAAAAAGGTAAACTGAACAAAGCTTGAGGCAAAATCAAAGAAATGTACCTTTATTGGATATGGTGCTAATGATTTTGGTTATCGCTTATATGATTATGAAAATCACAAAATCATTAGGAGCAGAGATGTAATATTCAATGAAAATGTCTTGTATAAGAATCAGCTGCAGGAAAAGAAACAGGAAAAAGAAAGCAAGGAATACACGGTTCTTGATGAGATAACTGAAAAAGTAAAGGTGCCTGAAAATAATAATAATCAACAACCACAACAACAACAACTACCACAACAGCAACAGGCACCTCAAACACCTGAAAGTGGTGTTAGAAGATCTACCAGGATAAGTAGACCCCCTGAACGATACTCTCCTTCATTATATTATTTATTGTTGACTGATTCTGGTGAACCTAAATGTTATGAAGAAGCAATGCAGGTTGAAAGCAGGAAGAAGTGGGAGCTAGCCATGGAAGAAGAGATGGACTCCTTAATGCATAACCAGACTTGGGACTTAGTCAGGTTGCCTGTAGGTAAAACTACATTGCAGAATAAATGGGTTTACAGGCTGAAGGAAGAAGATGGAGGAAAGCAGAGGTACAAAGCTAGACTTGTGGTGAAGGGGTTTGCACAGAAGAAAGGTATTGATTTTGATGAAATATTTTCTCCTGTTGTTAAAATGAACTCAATCAGAACTATTTTAAGTCTTGTAGCAGCGGAAGATTTACATCTTGAACAGTTAGATGTAAAGACAACATTTCTCCATGGAGATTTGGAGGAATAGATATACATGCAGCAACCAGAAGGATATGAGGTCAAAGGGAAAGAAAAATTGGTGTGCAGGTTAAAGAAGAGCTTGTATGGCTTAAAACGGGCTCCAAGGCAGTGGTATCTAAAATTTGACAAGTTTATGTCTGAACAAGGTTATACTAGATGTCACTCTGATCATTGTGTTTATCTGAAAAGGCAAAATGATGGCAGCTATATTATATTGTTATTGTATGTAGATGACATGCTTGTTTCAGGGTCTAACATGCAGGAAATAAATGTGCTCAAAAGAAAATTGGCAAATTCATTTGCAATGAAGGATTTGGGAGCTGCAAAAAAAATCCTTGGTATGAGGATAACTAGAGACAGGAAAAATCGCAAATTAACACTGTCTCAGAATGAGTACATAGAAAAGGTGTTGAAAAGATTTAATATGCAGAATGCAAAACCAGTTAGTACACCTTTTCCTAGCCATTTCAAACTTAGTAAGGAGATGTGCCCAAAGACCCAAGAAGACATGGATTATATGTCTAAAGTTCCATATGCATCAGCAGTTGGAAGTTTAATGTATGCAATGGTCTGCACAAGGCCTGATATTGCACATGCAGTGGGAGTTGTAAGCGGGTATATGAACAATCCAGGAAAAGAACATTGGATGGCAGTAAAATGGATTCTCAGATATTTGAGAGGTACCACAAATCAAGCATTATGCTTTGGTGGTTCAAACATTGCTCTACAGGGATATGTTGATGCAGATATGGCAGGTGACAGAGATAATAGGAGGAGCACTACAGGATATGTATTTACTGTAGGTGGAACAGCTATCAGTTGGGTTTCAAAAATCCAAAGTGTTGTTGCACTTTCAACAATAGAAGCAGAGTATGTTGCTACTACAGAGGCTAGTAAAGAAATGATTTGGTTACAAAGGTTTATGGATGAATTGGTTAAGAAGCATGATATGGGCACACTATACAGTGATAGCCAAAGTGCTATTCATCTTGCAAAGAACTCAGAATTTCATTCCAGGACTAAACACATACATCTCAAGTACCATTTCATACGGTCGGTATTGGAAGATGGAGAGTTGAAGCTGGAAAAGATACACACTAGCCAGAATCCTGCAGATATGCTAACAAAAGTTGTAACCAGGGAGAAACTGAGAACATGCTCAGTTTCAATTGGTCTTCAAGGATGACGATGAAGATGAGGAACAACCATGTCCAAAGAAGAGTCATTGTCCAGCAAATGAAGTAGCGATGGAGTTGCTACAATTAGTCTCCAAGTGGGAGATTGTTGGGTGTGGAGCCTGATTATCTTGTTTACTTTGTATCACAGCATTGGACCCCTGTACCTTAAAAGGGGCGGCAACGCCGCCCAAAATTTAATCGCTGCCGTGGGGGGTCCAGGGGGGGCGGTAGCGCTTTTCGAAGCCCCCCCCTAGCGGGGGTTTGGGGGCAGCGCCCCTGAAGCTAAAAATAGATGTAAAATTGCCTTGTAAAAGTATAGTAATTTCTAGTCAATCTGGGCCGTTCATTAGGCAAATGATCTGACGGTAGAAGTTATGTTTAGATTAGGGTTTTTTGCCCTAGAAGGCAACCCCTTGTATATATGAGGG